>JARHVA010003345.1:340000-492500 GCA_037957365.1 Torreya grandis | reverse complement strand
AGATGGAGAAATATAGTCACTCAAATTTGGTTATGAATACTTGATAATATTATTTTTGGCCCACTTTCACTTTAATTAATTTGAGCACTAAGTCTAGACATTTTTTTCCATCTGTCTATCCTAATTATTTTTATGAACTTGTCTATTTCTAAGTTTCTATTTTATTTTTAAATATATGTTCTTCATCACTAAAAACCTCTCTAATAATTTGTATGGACATCCCAAATCCTTAATTTAAAACATTACCTTTTTAGTACAACATCAACGAGAATGGGATATGCCCAACATATGATATTATCCTTATTGGTCAATTGTGTCTTTCATCCCAATAATGAATATTTTTCAAAGTTAAACCCTACCTTATATGTTTCTCCATATAAAGGCACATCCAAGTCACCTATTATATCTCTTAAAAATTTAAATATTGAGGCATATTTATACTATTGCACAATGAGAAAAGCTTCCTTATTCTTCCCAAATTTTATTATATTCACTTGATGCATCCTTTAGCCAAGTTAATACCCTATTATAATTAAATAAATAAAATAAATATCAAGAATTTAGGACATATTTAAATGTATAATTGTAACAAAAGGAGCATAATTTCAATAAACACTTTAAGTGGGAGAATAATGTGGGATTGATTTACCTCTTTGGAGTGTTAAATATGTAGATAATGATCAATAATCACATGGGTGATGATGTAGGAACATCTAGGCATGATTTCATTTTATTTATTTTATCTTAGGAGTCTTAGGAGTGTTTTTAATAAGTTTTCCTCCAAATTATATGATTCGAATGTTCAAAATTTTAAAAATAGCCAAGGAGGTTAAATAAGGCCTATTTGTGTGTTGTAAAGGCATAATTATGTGTTTTAAGAGGTCAAAGTAGTCTAATTGAGAAAACAAATATGGATTTTAATTTGTTTGGATATGATTTTCAAAGTTTTTCAAGTCCAAATAGGTGTGTTAGGGGTGTGAGTTATCACATTTGCTCTATTTAGATGTTTGGTTGAGAGATTATAGGAATTATTACTTGATTCTTGGTCAAGAATCAAGTCTATTTGTATGTAAGGGGTCGATTTGAGATTTTATTAATGTGAGGAAGACATATTATAGTGTTATTTATGATATTTAAGAATATATTTTCATTACAATACATTTCCAATAAATTTCTTGATGTTTTCCTATGTAGTTGGTATAGGTTGTGTGTTATTTACAGGTAGGGTAGCAAGGTGAAAGTGTGAAGCAAATGATATCAGTGATAAATTATGGTTAAAATATCTATAGTACCTTAAAATAGTCTTGAGATTTTTTTTCTTCATGTTTTGACTATCAATATTGAGTCATGTGCACCCAAATTACCCTAACTACCCCCTAAACTAGGACAATGTATAAAATTTGATCTATCTAGGAAACATTGATGAAAATTGGTGATAAATTGTTAAATTTACATATATAGGCTTGTAAATTTTTTCATATCCATACCATATGTGATGTACTAGTTTCTAACCTACCCTGCTCTCCAGGTGCTTACTAGACACAACAAACTAGTAATATGAACATTTTGGTATTAACACATGTGAAAAAAGGTGGAGAAGGGTTTAAATAGGTAATATATGATTTTAAATACCATACATGTTAATTTTTGTGCTTATCTCAACCTATAAAGTACTTTTGACCATCTATAACCATTTAAAAGAGGCCTATTTAGGCCTACCCTAGGTCTGGAAGTACCAATCTATACAAAGAAATATTATCTAAAATTTTTACATGTCCTAAAAATTACAAATGGGTATCCAAAAAGGTTTATTTAATTATCCAATGATAAATATATAGGGAATTATGGCCCAAAGATTAGTCTAAGAGGGTTATTAGTCTACTAGGCCTAAAGGAGAGATAAGTACATTGGGGAAAGAACATGGTATAGTTATGATTGGGAATGGATGGAACATGTATAAATTGATCTATAAAATCTTAGGTAACCTTCACAAAGTTACAAGAAATCATATAGTGTAAATTGGCCTATTGGAGCAAGAGTTGGCCTATTGAGGCCATTCAGTCAAACAAGGTAAAAAGATCCAAGAATGTAGGGTGATGTGAATAGGCCTTGCATCAAGTGATTTGGGTTAGTTATCCCCATTACACTTACCCACCTATATTTTTATGTTTTCAAATATTACAATACATATTAGGGTTTTAAAATTGAATAATTCATTTACAGGACATTTGAAGGTCAAATGTATGAACAATGGCATGTTTCAAGTTAAAACAGGTGATCGTGTCCTAATTTTATTGATTTTATATAGGGTAAAAAATTGAAACAAAGGATAGTAGTGGGAGTAAATCATGTCTCATTCCATTCGATTATAAACTTGATCAATGACAGTTAAACTTATTATTACATGCGCATAATTTCTAATCATCTTTCAATCACACACAATCAACATACAAACATGAAATGACTAATTATTCTTATGTTGTTATTAATTAGAATATTTCATTCATTAATCCTTTTTTACATTTTAGTAATTTAATTTTATTCTATTATTTATAATTTATTTTATAGCATTTTATACCCTTTAATTTATTTTATCTTAATTAGAGTTAATACACCAATTAGTTCCAAATTATGATAACACACATATTTATCCTACTAAGTAGATTTACATGAGATATATTGAAATAATTACATATGTTTTTATGTAATTTTACAATAGTATCAGATATATACAATATTTTTACACATGGTGTTTGTAATTTTATTTTTGTGATATGGGTACTTGATAATGTTGTTTGACCCACTTTTACTTTAATTGACTTGAGCATTTAGTCTCGACCTTTTTTGCCATCTCACTCTATCCTAGTTATCTTTATGGACCTATCCCTTTCCAATTTTCTATTTTATGTTTAAATAAATGTCTTGATCAATAAAAATCTCTCTAAGCATTTGTATGGACATCCCAAATCCTTAATTTAAAAAACTACCCTTTCAACATAACATTAACTATAATGGGACATGAATGATAAATGTTATTTTCCTTATAGGTCGATTATATATTTAATCCCAATAATGGATCTTTTTTAAAGTTAAACTCTCCCTTATAGGTGGTTCCATATTTTTAGGATAGGTATCATGAGTTTTCCCCTTTTAGGAATGTTATAAAGGAACATCTAAGTCACCTATTCTATGAGTTGAAAATTTAAATATTGAGGCATATTTACACTATTGCAGACTAAGAAAATCTTCTCCATTCTTCCCAAATTTTCTTCTATTCACTCGAATCATCCTTTATCCAAGTCAAGTGATGTAGGAACATCACTAGTAAGATACTTTTTTGGATTATTCATGTAGTATTGTGAGTCTTGGTAGACATTATAGATCATTATATGTCTTATAGGGTATTTTGGAATGATTTATAATCTTAGAGTTGTGTGTTTGAATTATATCTCTAGTTTCCTACCAAAAGGGGAATTTGAAAATTTAAATCTTGTAACTAGGCTTTGTGTGGTATTTTTGGGTTTTGATTGAAATAATAATGTTGATTAATGTTTGTAATGTCATATGAGGTCCTATAAGTGTGATTAACTGGTGTTTCAATTCAGAAGTCATGTTCAAGAGTATTGTAAACTAATATCTTGATTTGTAATTGCCATCTCTACATGGAGTGGCTATGTATAGGAAGTGGTTTTGCATGTTTAGTAAAAAAAGATATAAAAATTTATAATGCATGTTGATTAGTATATATGGATTATAAGGATAGTATAGATAAATAAATTCAAGGAGACAAGGGAAAAGAGTCTTGATAAAGAAAAGAAAAGATGAAGATCTAAGAAGAACCTTGACTACCTAAAAAATTGTGTAGTTATTTTATAAAGAATGAAATATAGGAATAAAATAATGTTTAAATAAATATTTTTAAGATTTTAGAGATTATTGGTATGATTACTAATTAATTTTCTTATTTGAATAGTGTTTAGTATTTTTTTTAACTTCAGGTTCATGGTTATGCTGTGAGAGATTTGTTTCAGATAGTAAAAAAGAAAGGAAGCATAATTGTTATTTTTAATCTAATACAAGTGCTTAGAAATTGATAAATATTTTAAAGGATTCCCAATTGAAAAGGGTAATCCATTTTATATTTTCAAATTAAATTTTTAATATTATAATATTCTTCAAGTTTTGTTGGACTAAACATAGTCCCTTTCATGAGTCATTTTGTGATAATATAGTTTGAATGACAAGTGAGCTTAAATTATTGTATAATGGTTTCTTAATTGTTTTAAATCATAAAAATGGTGAAGAGTGTGTATTTTTTGAAGGAAAATCCATCATAAGTTCAACATTCCATATATAGGTGCAAGAGCCAAATAATCTTCACACACAGTCTATGCATGCACTTAAAATTATGTAAAAGTGTAATTTGTAGACATTTGATGATTAAAAAAAGTCTAAGAATTATTTGATAGGTTAACCAAGCCAAGATATAAATTATCCAATCATTTATTTGGTTTCAAATTCATTAAAACTCTTTATAAGCCATTTTAGTAAGCCCTCGGCCTACACAATCCTATAAGAGAATCCATAATAATGCATATTTGCTTGTTAAATCCATTTTGTGATTGATCCAAGAAAAATATATTAGTGTAGGTTTTTATTTTTCCATATTTTTTAATTAGGGAAATTGTATTTCTTGTGCATACATGGATTTCTCCTACATTTGTGGGATATGCTAGCTTATGTGGAGGTGTGTGTCATAAATGTGTTATAGGTGTCATAAGAATGTCATAAGTAACTCCCTTGATGGGAGTTACTTCTGTATTCTTAGCACCTTGTCACCACCTTTCATGGAGGAGTTACAGTCTATTCTTGGGGTGCCTTGTCCACCTTTTGTGGAGGAGTTACTTAAGTACTCTCCTATATATATTCCTCACTTTGGCCATCTCATATTAATCAGATTTTGGTTTTTTCCATTTTGTCTTGTGCAATTTATCTTCTTGTGTAATTTCAAATTGCTTTAGCCTTTATGTGGTGTGCACTTGATTCATCTCATGTGATCACATCTCCATTGTATTCACATTATTCAGATTCTGGCAATAACTCTGATATGGTATCACAGCAAGAATGGTAATTGTGTGTCTGGTTATGCTTTTAGTTCATTTTGAAATCAAGAGGAGTGGAGTTCTCTTTGTTTTTTTTATTTTTCTAGATCTGATCTAAAATATAAAAAAAAACTTGCAATATCATTTCTGGTATCATTTCTTGCATCTTGGAATCCTTGGCCTTTGGGTGTCTTGGTTGTCTTCACTTCAGGGACTGGTTTAACAGTTAGCTTGGGCGCCATTGTTGTGTGGAGAAGTAGATGGAAGAGCAGAAACTCCAAACAATAGTCCTTCCAGCATCCTTCTATAGCCACGCCATCAGCGGTATGGTGTCCAGCTTGCTATGGCATAGTTTTTCTAAAAATGGCGCATCCTTTCTGCCATGTCTGCTATTATCCTTCTAGTAAGGCACCTTTAGCAATGCCAAGCTTCTGTGCCTAGCTTTTGGTCTTTTGTTCTGCCATACAAGTAGGCCGTATGACATTTCTAGCAGGTCTATTTTTTTTTATCTTTTCTGCCAGCAGTCTTGTTTGGAAAATGGCACTTTTTTCATTCTTGGAGTCCCATGTGGACCCTTAGATGCTTGGCCAATAGTTCAATTCTATCCTTGCTTTAATATTTTTAGTTAAAATTGACTTTTTAAAACAAAAATCAGTCAATTTGACTGAATATTTAGTTTTATAGACAGTTTTGTAATTTGGGTTTTTATTTAAAACTTGTATCTTCACCTGTCGAAGACAAAGGGTGAGGCTCGAGTTATCGAGAGGCCAATTCCCCCTCACAAAAACCTCATTTAGATTCTTCATTCTATGACAAATCTAATGAGTGGTTGGAAGGCCACTTTCTCTCTCAAAATAGGCATTTTTTTTAATGTTTTAGTGCTTTTTTTGCAAAAACACTAGTTTACAGGAAAATTGAACCTTTAATATCTTGCAAATGGTAGCTCAAATTTGGGTGCCATTTTTTTCAAAAGTGTTTATAATTAAATTATACATAGTGTAGACTTGTTATTTTTAAAAAATGCACTAGTTTATAAAGTGCCTAAAATTTGGGTCTCTCAGGACGCATTTTCGGCTGAGTCCGATGCCCTGTTTGCTTTAGTCTTGCACTGATTGCTCTAAAACACATTGTTGGCTGAGTCTGACATCTTTTGAGCATGCACTTGCATATTTAGGGGGGCTCAATATTTTGGGGGGGGGTGTGATTGCTTTTCACAAGTTGCAAATATTTGCTTTCATTCTCCTTCTGCATAAATTCACAACTTGCAATCAACACAACTTCACCTAAATTCAGCTTAAAATGGATTATTTTCAACTTAAAACCCTAACACCCTTCAACTATCATGAATAGAAGGTCAAAATTTCAATCAATCTTAGAAGCAAAGGGTTGTATATGATCACCATGGGTATTGAAGTAGAACCCAACACTGATGCTAAAAAGGTCAAGTGGTACAACCGTAGTGATGAAGCCTATGGATTACTGAGCTTGTCTGTGTCTCTAGAACTTCTCTTCCATTTAAAATCCTCCAAGAATCCCAATGACATATGGGACACCTTAGAAAACTTATTGGGAATCTTGATGAGATGAGAGGTCATGAGCTCAAAAACAAACTCATAAGTCTAAGTCTTAGCAACTTTGACACCCTACATGACTTCTTCACTAAGTTTAAGGCCCTTAGATTTCAATTTAAAGAATGTAAGATAGAGAAGAAAGATGATCAACTCATACTTTCTATTCTCACAAAGTTAGGTCTAAGCTATTCAGTCTTTGTCTCCACTTTCCATGCCACAAAAAGTGCCCTTGGCACTACATGGAAAATGCCTTCTTTGGATTCATTCATTGCTGACTTGACTAGGGAGAAAGATAAGCTAATTCAAATCAGCACAATGAAGTCTACTCAACCCCAAGCTTTGATAGATAGAAATGGTAATGATAAGACTTCAACAAAGGAGAAGAAGAAAAAGAACAAGGACCAGGGGAAGAAGAAAGAAAACAACAATCCTGACAAAAACAACATTGAGTTTTCCTCCTCCAATGCTAAACCTAAGAAGGAGAAGGTTAAGTGTGCCTATTGTAAAAATATAGGGCATGATGAACACAAATGCATGAATAAACAAATAGATCACCTAACTCATCTTCTAGAGAAAACCAACATAGGTGTTCCTGAGTCCATCAAGTAGAATTCATCTACCCAAGATTCTACCAAGGCAAAAAGCAAGGGTAAGGAGAAAGAAAAGGGCAAGGCCCTTGTAGCTACTATAGCTTCTACATCATCATGGGTCATTTATTCGGGTGTTTCTCACCACATGGGCTCTTCACTAGTTGAGTTTTCATCTTTAGAGCCTTATAGCATGACTTTAATTAGTTTGGGTGATGACACATCGGTTTCTATTGCAGGGAAAGGGTCAGTTGAAATGGAAGGAGGAACATTCAATAATTTTCTAAGTGTTCCTTCTCTTTTAACCAATCTCCTATCAATGTACCAAATCACTCACATTGGTTAGGGCATGAGAGTTGAGTTTTTACTAGATTTAATGGCTATCAGGGAATTGCATAGTGATACTTTAGTGGCAGTGGGTAGGGCAGATCACCAAGCAAGGTTATACACCTTCTCACACTTTGCATTAGATTCTACACTAATAACATTGCTGACTCATTCAGATGGAGTTAGAAAATTATGGCGTGAGTGGTTTGGCCACCTTAACTACCGCTACCTTAAACAACTTTACAAAAATGACATGGTCATTGGCTTGCCTCGTGTCCAATTCTCAGAAGGACTTTGCGAGGGGTGCTCCCTTGGGAAGCATCTCAAAGAAAAATTTGACAAAGGCAAAACTTGGAGGGCTTCAAAACCTTTGGAGTTAGTCCACAGTGATGTATCAGGACCCTTTCCCAAACCATCTTTCACAAGGGCCAAGTACATCCTCACTTTCATTGATGATTTCTCTAGGTACAGTTGGATATATCTTCTCAAACAAAAGCCTGAAATGTTTGAAAATTTTCTAGACTTTAAGGCTCTTGTTGAGAAACAAAGTGTGAAATCTATCAGGGTTCTTCAAACTGATAATGGAGGGGAGTATGTCAGCATCAGGTTTGAGCAGTTTTATGCCATAGAGGGGATTAATTTACAATGTATAGTCACTTACAGTCCTTCACAGAATGGGGTTGTAGAATGCAAAAATAGGTTCTTGAAAGAGATGGGTAGCTGTATGATTCACTCCAAATCCTTAGCACCATAGTACTGGGCTGAAGCCATCAATTGTGCTTGCTACATTCAAAACAGGGTTCCTCACAAAGCTTTGAAAGGGATAACACCCTTTGAAGCTTGGCATAAAAGGAAACCTGATGTTGAACACCTTAGGTTTTTTGTATCCCCAGCCATGGCCCGCATTCTAAAGAAGAAATGCAAAGATATGGAATGTCAGTCCAAGCCTTGCATCTTTGTAGGATATCTGGATGGTATTAAGGGGTATCGCCTTCTAGATCCAGTCACTCATGAGTTGTTCATCGAGAGAAGTGTCCATTTTTAGGAGAGTCCTAGAGACTCAACACTTGACACTTCTTCTCCCTCATCAGATCTACTTCTTCATGATGATTCCTCAATAGATTCAAATCAGCCATAGTAGGTTCTTGAGCCAGAGACATCTTCTTCTTCTTTGAGTTTAAATAGTGAGGACAATGATGCAGAGTCATCCACCTCTAGTCAATTAGAGGATGAGGAGTTAGCACCTGACTCACCCACTTTCAGGCCACTTTGGGCCAGACAGACACTTGAGAGTGCTGGCACTTGGGTAGGAGATCCCATAGATGATAGATGTACTAGGGGGATTTTTAGAGAGATCTACATGCCTTCTTTGCTTTAGTTTTGGATCCACAGACTTTTCAAGAAGCATCAAGGGTACCTGAGTGGGATAATGCTATGGAGGAAGAACATTCTTCCTTAATCAAAAATCACACTTGGGATTTGACTTCACTTCCTAAGGGAAGAAAGATGGTTCGATGTATGTGGATATATCGAGCCAAGTTTGTAACAGATGGGTCAGTTGATAAGTACAAGGCACGATTGGTCACCAAGGGTTTCTCATAGGTGACAGGCATTGACTACTCAAAGACCTTTGCACCTATTGTAAAGATGACTTCTATCTGACTCACCTTGGCTATTGCCGCATCACATGGTTAGGATGTGCACTAGATGGATGTGAAGAGTGCCTTTCTTCATGAAGACCTAGAGGAGGAGATCTACATGGAGCAGCCACCAGGATTTGTTCAAGATTCTTCCTTAGTATGCAGACTTAGGAAATCTATCTATGGCCTCAAATAGGCCCCTCAGGCTTGGTATGCCAAGATGGATTCCTTCCTTCTCACAATGGGTTTCACTAGGTGCCATTCTGATCCCAATGTCTACTTCTTATAGCAGAATGATTTGCTCATCATTTTGGTTCTATATGTTGATGACCTTTTGATCACTAGGAGTTCTTCATCAGCTATTGGAACAATGAAGGCATCTCTCCAAGATATATTTGACATGATAGACTTGGGTTTGTTGCACTACTTCTTTGGCATCAAGATCTCATAGTCAGATTTAAGGATTTCTCTTGCATAGCCTAAGTATGCTCTTGACTTATTAGCTCAGTTTCACATGATTGATTGCAAGCCATCTCTGACTCCCTTTCTATCAGGAGTCAAGCTTGAGGCTGATTGTTCTTCACCATTGGTTGATGCCACTTGGTATCGACAACTTGTTGGTAGTCTCATCTACTTGACTCACACCAAGCTCAACATATCATATACAGTGGGACTTGTCTCCAGATTCATGCAGGAACCTCATGAGCTGCATTGGAAAGTAGCTAAGAGGATCTTGCATTACATACAGGGTTCACATAGATACGAAATTAATTATAGATTTGGCATAGAGGTTGACTTGGATATACAGATTCAAACTGGGCTGTCAATTCACAAACTCACAAGTCCACTTCTGGTTATAGTTTCTCTCTAGGATCTGGTCCTATCAATTGGTCTAGCAAGAAGTAGAATGCTATTGCTATATCATCCACAGAGGTAGAGTACAAGGGAACTGTTAATGTAGCTACTAAGGCTATTTGGCTTCAGGGGATTCTTTCTGAGTTTGGCACTCCTATTAGGTAGCCCAACATCATTTATTGTAACAACTAGAGTACCATTCAAATTTGTAGGAATCCGATTCAGCACCAATAGACCAACCACATAGACATTCACATGCATTTCATTTGGTAGCTTATTCATAGTCAGGTCATTGACTTGATATTTTGCCAGTCTTTGGAGTAGGTTGCAGACATCTTCACCAAACCTTTCACGAAGAGAAAGTTCATTCATCTATGAGCTCTTCTTGGGGTGCGGTCAACATCTACAGCAACATCATCTTTGGGGGGGGCACTAGCCTCTTCTTTCTTTTATGTCTCTCTTTTGGGGGGGGAGGGAGTTTTTTCCTACATGTTTTCTCCTTTTCTCTATCTTATGGGAGATTGCATTTGTACATGGGTACCTCATTAGGCCTAGTTTTTGAGACCCATTTTATATTTCCACACTGCCCGCCTAAGCTGCGCTTATGGGGGATATTAGTGTAGGTTTTTATTTTTCCCTATTTTTTAATTAGGGAAATTGTATTTCTTGTGCATGCATGGAGCTTTCCTACATTTGTGGGATAGGCTAGCTTATGTGGAGGTGTGTGTCATAGATGTGTCATAGGTGTCATAAGAATGTCATAAGTAACTCCCTTGATGGGAGTTACTTCTCTATTCTTAGCACCTTGTCACCACCTTTCATGGAGGAGTTACAGTCTATTTTTGGGGTGCCTTGTCCACCTTTTATGGAGGAGTTACTTACGTACTCTCCTATATGTATTCCTCACTTTGGCCATCTCATGTTAATCAAATTTTGGTTTTCTCCATTTTGTCTTGTGTAATTTCAAATTGCTTTATCATTTATGTGGTGTGCACTTGCTTCATCTCGTGTGATCATGTCTCCGTTGCATTCGCATTATCCAGATTTTGGCAACAACTCTGATAAAATATCCTTTAGAGAAGGTGTATCAAAATGAGTCAGACCTATTTCAATTTTTGGAAGAATTTTAAAAGGTCCAAAACTCATTATAAATTTGTTTTATTCCCCCTCGACCTTAAACAGGCCTATCTACAATTAGTTAGGGTTTATAATCTTGTAACTCATTTATATCAAGTTACCACCCTTAAAAAATAAAAAAAAAATTTAGTCAATTTTATTTTAATGAGAAATATAAGATTCAATAGTTTATAGACCTTACTAGACCATACAGTATGTATTTTCGAAATGTGTGCTTACATAAGGGCTAAAGAGCCTAATTAGGTAAAGGGGGTGTTGAGTTGGGTAGTCCTCACTAGGAGTTAGAGAATGAAAATCATTGAGAAGATATAACATATTAATGGGTGTCTAAAGGTGTTTTTTTTGTTATTGAAACTTGATAAATGGTATGCATATACTGGATTTATAGTAAAATAGGGTTACTAGAGTCTAAAGGTTTAAAGAGAGAAAAAGAGTTAAATTTAGAGTTCTAAATTGGGGGTTGATTATTTTCATAGATAACTAAGGGGAACTAATATTCATTAGATGGATGATCTCATGATCTTGTAATGGAAATATAAAATTAGATACATGCATTGGGTCTATGAACTTATGGAGTATCGAGTAGGTTTGAACCATAATAGATGAAACTCATAAACAATGATGGATGCGAGGATAGTGAGTATGCTAAGAGGATAGAGTGTAAAGAATGATGAGTGATGAGATTTCAAGAACATATGAAATAAGAATATGCATGTAAGGAGGCTTAAATCCTATTAAAGACAAGAGTAATCAAAGGTGTTAAGAAAAGAGTAGAGAACCTGTTAGAGAAAACAATCAAAGATCAAAGAGAAGGGGTCAAAAAATATTTTAGAGCTAGGTATTTGCATGAGGTAAGTGTATAATATCATTTTTCATCAAGTTATTAGTTTCCTCTACATCATCAAGAGCCTATTATATCAAAGTCAAGCAATGAAATATCAAGTATTCAAAACATCTTTATATGCATACATGTAGCAAAAGAAGCATAATTCACTAAGTACAATAAGTGGGAGAAATGTAGGCTTTATTTCCCTCTTTAAATTATTAGATATGTAGGTAAATATCAACCATCATGGGCGTGATTGGGGTCACTTTAGCCCATTTCACTCACCCTTTATCTTTTTATGGTTTTAGATAATGCAAGTCCTATTAAGGTTTCAAATTTAAAGAAGGCATTTTTTGGATATCTGAAAGTCAAATTTTTGCATACTAGAATGTTTCAATTAGGCACATGTGATTGTGCCCTAATTTTCCTAATTTTCTATAGATTAAAAAATTGAACAATAGAGGATAGTAGTGAAAGCACATCTTATCCCATTCCATTTGATTCTAACCTTGATTAGTGATAGTTATAATCTATGTTGCATGCACATAATCAAATATAATTTCTTAATTCCAACAATATTTTAGTCACACACAATTAGCTTTCAAGTATATAAAACTAATTCTTCTTATATTTCTCATAGGTAGTTTCTTTCATTCATTTAGGATTTATACATTTTAGTAATTTATTTTCATTATGATATTTTAAAGTTATTTTATAGAATTTTCTACCCTTTTATTCATTTAATCTTAATTAGAGTTAATAGACCAATTAATTCCAAGTTATGATAAAACACATATTTATTCTACTAAGAAGCTTTGAATGAGATATATTAAAATAATTATACATTTTTTATGAAATTTTACAATGGTATTAGATATGTAAAATATTATTACACATGGTACTTGTAATTATATTATTTTGAGATGAGTGACTACAAGCAAATTTTTTATATCCCTCACTTGAAAAAAGGGAATATATCAAAACCTTTTTATATATCTTTTTCAGATGCTATTGAGTAAATGACTTTAAGTATTCTTTTCATCTCTATGTGAATCAAAATAAAGGTTGGGCAAATCTATTTGGATAAAAATAAATTTTTGGAAGCTCTACTTGGAGAAAACATTATATTATTAATCATGAAGTTGATTGGATTAAAAAACTCCTAAATAAGTGTTGCATATGTCTAATTATTACATAAAAAATTAAATTATACTAGTGTGCATTTTTTCAAGCTATGAAAATAATTGGGAAAAATTAAAAAAACAAGTTTATTCATTCCTATGAAATTTATTTTAATTGAATTTTTATTTGTTATACAACATGATTATGACATTGACTAATTGTTTCACTTGGACGTTGTTTTCATGTATGTGAGCATACACAAACTCAATTTTAAATGGAATTTAACTCGAGAATCTTTCAATTACTTCACCATTTCATAAGAAAGTCAAGGTATGCAATTAAATTATTTATCACAATAATTTAATGCGCACATGATGAAAAGGTGACCCATACACTCTCCTCATTGATTTACCTAGATCAAATTTTAATCACTTCTCTGATCTCTGATTTGATTTCCTGACACACATACTCTAATTCTCTCTTGCTTATATTGATCAATCTCAACTTTAATGGGATCCTAAGCCTCCTTTCATACCTAGTTCTCCTATCTCTCTTGAATAACTATCACTCCTTATCTCCTCTACACTCTTTCCTTATTATCACCAATATCATCATCTCATAAACAACTTCGAAGAGTCAATTCTCTATTCTTTCATTAAGCTTGCTCATTCTTTGAGATAAGTTCATAGGCCTAACCACTTAATTCATGATTAAAAGGTTATTATCTTCACCCTATGGTTCATATGTAAATCAAAATTATAATTTGTATATCCCTTATACATCCAATCATCATGCTTAAAAACCAAACTAGAACTCTCAACCAATCTACACTTTCCTCTTTAAGGCATATTCTTTAGTAGCCATGGTTGAGCCTAAAGCTTGTTGGTTTGAATAGAAAATAGGGGTTAAATATGAAATAATAAAATATTTAGATACCCTTAATCCCATTATATCTTCATATAAAATTTTAGCTCACATATCTCAATGGAACCCTACTAACTCACCAAGCCTCTTTACCAATTAGGTCTCTTTAGGCCTAGTTTAAGGACACAGACCTAGATAACATATTGTAAGGTCAGGAATGAAATAAAACACACAAAAATACTTTATATAATGGTAAATAGTATCATATTACAAATTTTATTTAAATTTCAAGAGTGTAAACTCAATATTTTCAAATTGCAAGATTAAAACCCTAGCGTAGCTATACATAGGCTTGTATAAGGATAAGATCAATAAAAAGGAAATAGAGTGACTTTCAAACACTTTTAAGACCTTTATGAGGTATTACAAAATTCACCTCAACTTTTTAAATTTATATTATTTCATGAACAATCATCAAAAGGCTCTAACATGTACTATTACAGAATTCTTAGTGTTCTTCAAGACTATGTGTGAAGGTTACCTATGTATATTATAATTTATTGGATCTATAAGCCTTAAAAATAATCACTAAAATTAATTAAATATTATTTAATATAATTCAATAATTTACAAATATCTAAGTGAAACTCATAAGTACCACTTGGCTCTTTTCTTGTTGGACTGTGTCAAACAAAGCTCTCATAATTGATGTTGTGCAAACCTTGAACCTATAAATCAAAATAATAATGTAATATATTATAGGAATAAAAATTATAAATTAATGATAACATAATAGTAAACACTTAGGAATTAATAAATAATCTCTTAAGGCATTCTTATATTCATTGATCCAATTACACACAAAATAATCATAAACATAATTTTTACAAGGCAGACAGGGTTATTTTGAAATCTTGACCTTTCTTCTCTTTCTTGCATATCTCTACCTATGTATCCTTGAGTTTATACTATAATAATACTCTAATTCAACACACACACTCTCTCTATTTTCATGCATTTTCACCCTCTTATCATGTTAAACATGCAAGAAAACTCCCATCCAAGGCCATCTCCACATAGGGTGGTAGTTACAATTGTCTTTCTTGGATCATATTTATATATTCCCTAATATTCACATTTAAAAAACATTAAAAATCACCCCTAAGACCTATTTATACTCTTCACCAACCTAAACTAAGATTTGAACTACACACAAAACTAAAACACCACTCCAAAACTAGTTAAACAATTCAAATTTTCAAATCTTCCTTTTTGGTGGGAAACTCAAAAGGAGCAAGAAAACACAAACCAAAGAGTCATAATGAATCTAATATAACCTAATGGTAATTATAATACATATTACACCAAACCAAACAAAAAATGGCCATCTTTAACTTTTAAACATACTAACAGTCTTTGTTATTTGGTGATGTTCTGCATCAAACTCCCTAAGTGGGAGAATTTGAGCTCCTACTCGAATGTACCTTGTCTAACATATTAATTGTTTTAAAATTCATTTTAATATGATGTTCTGAGTTCCTATTTTTTTCTCCTCTTAACTTTCTCATTTATTCTCAATTAGTTCTTGTGTCTTTTTCATCTTGCTTCTTTGCCAAATTCATATTCTATCATCATGAAGTAGATGATCTATTGAAAATCTTTATCTTCTTCATATTATATCTTCTCCATATATGAAATATCTTCATCATACTATACGTCAAATGGCTATTTATTATTCTCCACTCTTACTCCTAATCCATATCTTCCTTCCACCTTTGTCATGGTTTGTTCATGCACTCCTTGCTAGTCTATCTTCTCAACAATGCCTTCTCCTTTATCCTCATGATCTAATGGATTATTAGGAATTAGTTATTCCTTCACCCTTTCCATACTCTCAATAATATCCTCTTTGGTTTCCTCTTCACGATGCTCCACCATCTCATGGTAAGTCTTCTCATAACCTTTTTGCTCATCTTGAAATGACACCTCCTTAACCAATTTAAATTAATCATAGCATAATATTTCTTGGAAACCTCTTATATTATTATCATGTATACCTCTAAACAATTTAGATGAAACATTACCAATTGAATGGATTAAATTCTTACCTTTCTCTTTATTCATTTATTTGTTCTTCTGATCACCTACTTTTAGCTCTCCTTCCATGAGTCTTTTCTCTTCATCTCTTTTCATGCTACTTGGATTAGTTCTTCGGCTAAGACTTCCCTCTCTTTGTTCTCTCAATACTAACCTAATTTTAATCCTTCCTTGGATCACATTTGTATTAATCTTAGCCTTTCCCAAACATGCATTTTTATCCAATCATCATTTTTATGAAGAACATGATTTCCCTACTCTTTCTTTACCTCTATCATGAACTCTTTTGCCTCATTTATTATTTTATACATGTGATTATGGAGCGACTCCATCTCTTTTATATCTATACCTTCACCACCATGCTTATTACATACCAAATTATACTCATGAAACTTGATAGTCTCTTCAAGGATCTCATGATCCCTTCTATTCTCTCTTATTCTTGCATTCTTCTTCCAAGCCTCTTTAGGCATCCATTTCATCTTCTTAAGTTCCTTATTCTATCATGTTAACATCTTCTCTTTAATTGTATCATTAACTACCCATACTTGTTCCCTAACCAATTCACATGATTTTATGATTAGCTTCTTCATAGCTTAAGGCTTGCCTTAGTTGGAAACTTTGTTAGATTTACCTTGTACCAATACTTATCCATCTTTTTGCCTATAACTCATGGATTGTTTTTGATTTTCAGTCCTTAAGTTACCAAAAAATTCATCTTCTTGAATTGTTTCTATGGGTAACATTCTCCTTGTCTTTCTAACTTTCTTTTTTCCATTTTTTAATTCTGCCTCTAGTTCTATTATGATAGTTTATACCTTCTTTTTACTTTGACTAAGGAACTATAATAGATCAAATTTTACCTCCTACATGAACTCTTTCCATATTAACACCTCTTCCTCATTGTGATATTGAATATCTTGTGCCACACTTGTACTTGGGATCCATATCCATCTTGTGTTAAGCTAGACACTCTTTCATACTCCTCTTTTATCTACCCTTATTGCTTCATGACGTATGCTACTTTATCCATAACTATTTATCTTGAATCTCCACTGACTCATGCCAAGTGCTCATATCTTAAAATTATGTTATAGGATAGACTTTATCCTTTTATCCATTGATTATGGCATGCTCTAAATCTACCATCTCTACATACAATTGATCCCAAATCTCATATACAAATAGCTTGTCATGTTGCTCATCTAGAAACTCTTCATCAACTATAAGATCTTGTTAAAAATATTTAATTACTCTATACAATATAATTCCTAAGTTTTGATATTCATACCTCTTGACTCCATCTTATTGCTTCAATTTTGTTTCTTGCATGCCTTCAATGAAGCATCCTTATTTTTGAATATATCCTTCTCCAATCATCTCTCCTCTTTCAAGGTAATAAATCATTGCGTCTCCATACATTGATACCCAATCAATCTCTTCTTCAACATAAGCATGTTGTTCACGCTTTCTCTCCTTCATAATTTCAATTCTTATTTCCTCAAAATGTACTTATTCTTTCTTTACTTTTATACCTATATACACACATGATAAGAAATAATAAGATTTAATATATTGAGGCCTTTTTTCTTCCATATTCTAATTATTAGGTTTATTTTTTAATTCATTTATTTTTTTCCTCTCATCATCCCCCATGACTATCTCATTCTCCTCAAGGTGATACTCACCTTCCTCTTTTGTACCAACTTGATCATCCATTATGAACTTATTCATCTCCTCCTTGAGTAGTCTACATAGTAATTTATTCTACTTCTCATTGTCTTTCATGACAATGTTTCTTCTTCTCTCCATGAGTAGCCTTATAGGCCACTTAAATCTCTTCTTCCTTATTACCAATCCATACCATTGGCTTCAATATTCTTGAATTAACTCCACCAAGATCCTTATCTTCTTTATCTTTTGATCTATCTCTCATCTCCTCTTCAATAACCAACCCTTTTATCTTTGGGTCTTCCTTTTTATTTCTCTCATTATGGTAGGCTAACTCAGTTAATCCCTTCCTCTCTTTCACTTTCTCTATCTTCATATTTTCTCAATAAATTATATTTCACCTTACTTTGGTGTCTCAACCTAGGTTATCTCCTATACCTAGTCTATTAACACTCCTGTCCAAGTCTTTTCCATTGGAACTACTCCTCCTCTTAGAGTATTTATTCTCTCTTCTTAGGGATACTCTTCTACCACAAAATATTTAACTCTCTCTTTTTATCTTTCTATAATCACTCTCAAAATTTATTTCATGGTCTTTATACCTTCTTTCAAACTTCTCCTCATTTGTAATTAAACTTCATGCAATCTTAATTAGCAACCTCTAATACTTAAAATCATAAACTGTTCTAAGAGTTTACCTACTCTAACACCACTTGATGAAGAGTTGATTCATACACTCTCCTAATTACTTTACCTAGATCTAATTTTTTCCTTTTAATCACTTCTCTGATCTCTAATTTGATTTCTTATCATAGGTACTTTACTTCTCTCTTGCTTTTCTAGATAATTCTCGACCTTACTAGGCTCCTAAGCCTTATTTCATACCTAGTTATCTTATATCTCTTAAACAAATATCACTATTCATATCCCTATATGCTCTTCCCTCCTTATCACTAACATCATCATCTCATAAACAACTTTCAAGAGTCCATTCTCTATTCTTTTCTCAAGATTTCTCATTCTTTGAGATAGGTTCATAGGCCTAACCACTTAATAAATGATTCCAAGGTTCTTGTCTTAACCCTATGTATCATATGTAAATAAACCTAATCATTTATATATACCTTAGACATATAATCATAATTTTTAATGTCAAATAATCTACACTTTCCTCTTTAAGGCATATTCTCTAGTAACCCTATTTAAGCTTAAATCTTGTTAGTTTGAATAGAGCGCAAGGGTTAGAGATTAAATAAGACCATATTTGTATACCCTTTATCCCATTACATCTTCATATATAATTTTATGTCACAACTCTTATTGGAACCCTACTAACTCACCGAGCCTCTTTACTAATTAGGTCATTTTAGGCCTAGTTTAAGGACACAAACATGGATACCATATTGTACAATTAGGTACAAACTAAAAAACACCAAAATAATTTAAATAATATTAAATAATATCATATTACAAAGTTTCATTAAATTTTAAGGTTAAAAACTCAAGTTATTCAAAATGTAAGATTGAAACCCTAGCTAAGGTGTATATAGATCTATGTAAGGTCAAGAGAAATAAAATGGGACTAGGTGTATGTTGTGTGTTATAAAACTCAAATCAGCATCTCCAATGGTTATTATTTCATGAATAATCATAAAAAGGATCTAACATGCTCTGTTACATAATTATGAGTTCTTTTCAAGATTGTGTGTGAAGGTTACCATTGTATCTTATACTTTAATAGATTTATAAGCCTTGAAAATTATAAATAAGACAATTAAATATTATTTACTATCATTTAATCATTTACAAACATATAATTGAAACTAATAAGGACCACTTGGATCTATTCTTACTGGACTATGTCAAATAGAGCTGTCAAAATTGATGACATATAAACCTTAAACCTTTAAATCAACACAATAATGTAATATATTATAGGAATAATAAATATAAATGAATGATCACATACCAATAAAAAATTATGAATTAATAAAAAATCATTTAATACATTATTATATTCATTGATCTAATTGCACACAATATAGTCGTATACAAAAAATTTGCAAGGTAGATAGGGTTCTTTTAAAATCTTGATGTTTATTCTCTTTATTATAACTCTCCATCTCTATCTGATCAAATTTATTCTCTCATAATACTCTAGTTCAACACACACTCTCTCTATCTACATGCAATAAAACTCCCATTCAAGGCCATCTCCATGTAGGGTGACATCTACAATTGTCTTTCTAGGCTCATATTTCTCTTCTTAATGATATGAGCATTGATAAATAAAAATAAAAATCACCCATAGGACCTATGTATACCATTAACCAACCTACACTAACATTTTAACATTACACAAAACCAAAACACCAATCCAAGGCTAGTTACAAAATTTAATTTTTCAAATCTTCCCTTTTGGTGGGAAAATCCAAAAGAACCAAGAACACACAAACCAAAGACTCATAATGACTTAGAAATAACCTAATGGTAATTATAAGACTTATTACACTCAAATAAAATTAAAAATGGTCATCTTGAAGTTTTATACATAATAACACTCTTTGTTACTTGGTGATGTTCTACATCAAGACATGATTTCATTCACATATGACATCAAAGTAGGTGAATTATGTGGACACCTAATTTTGGTGAAATAATTTATTCCATAGTTTATTTTCCCTATTTTATCACATATGATCCATGTACACACATTTGGTTATTTTGGTACATCTTTACCTCGTGAAAGCCTATTATCATCATCCCTTAACATAGGTCTTCCTAATATACTGAATTTATATACATTTTATCCAATGATAACCTTAACATGTGATGTAGAATGTTTTACATTAAATCATATTATAATTCAAGTCTATCAAGCCCATTTTATCAATTTTTATCAAGAGGACATCACCATTTATTTCTATGGATTTTGGACATTGAGCTAATAATATTTTCATATCTTCTTCAAGCCTTGTGTCATCACCAACTTATACCAAAAAATATTTTTAATATATGCTCATGTAATTTAATCTTCAAATATATAAAATATGATGTAAAAACCCTCAATAATCCATTTAAATTATATATATCTATGTTTAATTTTCATTCCAACATATACGATACATAGTTAAAACTCCCACAGTGGTTTCCTAAGCCATAACTTTGTATTTTTGTGAGTTGATGGAAAGATAGGTCAATAATAAATAACAAAATATTTTTGTATGTATACCCATCAAACTAGAGAAGTTTAGGTACAAATAGGCATGACATCTAGCTACAAAGAGACACAATAAAGTTTATCTTATGAAAGTGATCATAAATAAGAATGGCAATCAAACATGAATGGTGTAACCAACTATTGTGTTTATATATAATTACAACTCTATATTTCACACACATGTTCTTATAGATTTTCATAGTACAAATATACATTTTATACATCCATACTTATATTAAGATATAATTTTTTCATCATATTTCCATTATTTTCAATAAATATTGAGATTTTTGATCTTCCTTGTGCAATCATTTTGTCTTATTTTCATTATTAAAACACTAAAAATATAAAAAAATTCATAGGGCTATGAAAATATTTACCTCTTACATATGATTCTTGTTATATTTTTAAAAGTGATTATATGTATTTTTTAATTAATATCAAACTCATGGTTGTGAGCTAATAATTACTTATGATTCACTTTGAAATGGATATCTTCACTTATATAATCTTCATTATATCCAATACCTTTTTTAAATTGATGAGCCATAAAATCATAAGTTTTGTGATACCTTTCACATTTTTACCTTTAAACCATTTTATTTAGACCCCATTTGTTGTACATATTTAAATCTAAACACATAATTTTCTAAAGTAGTTATAACCAAGCTAGAATGTTGTTTTGGCTTATTAGGATTGAAATACATATCAAATATACGCACTTCACCTTTATCTTCTTAATACAAGATATAAATAATTTAATATGTCTACCATAGTCTTGTGGGGTAATATTAAGTTTATAAATATTAAAGGTTATCATGTCATTTATATATTCATGGCAGTTAATTGGTTGAAATTCAATATTAAATAGTTGAGAATCCATAATATTGTTTAAGTGCCACTATCCACTTGGATTAAACTAGTTTCACCCTCATTAAAATGTAGTTAATTATTTCATTGGAATAACTTTCAGGTGTGCCGTAATGGATGGATATAGTGTAATTATATGTGGTATGATTATTTATGTGTGTGTTACCATTTTAAAATAATGGAAAAGGAGACCATCCACATGACAAGTATATATGAACCCATCATGTATAAATTTTAATAATATATGTTTCATAAGGGGTCCACATATATGGAATTAATCCATGGAATTTAAATTTAAATATTATAGCTAACATCTTTATCAATCACTTTAAATTTAAACTTGTGGTGGTTTCTTCCCAAACATGTATGTTTAATGTGATTGCTTTAAGATATATTCTTGGTCAATTTTCAAATCATGTTGTAGTTTTCAAAAACATGTATTTTTATTCCTAATGCAATAATAAATGTTTAAATACTATTTACCATTGTATAAAATAACCCTTTTCATCTATTTATTGTTAATGATAACTTTAATGTATAATCTTTATTCAAAATACTCTTAGAAGGTAAGTCACGCTCAAACGTGATCAAGTTCTTACTATCCATTAAAGTTTTATTAATATAGTTAAAGAACATATTTTTGGTGTCATTTAAAAAATTATTTTCATACAAGACCTAATAATCCATAAAAATATAAACATTATACCTTTCAAGTAATTCTTAGATAGCTATATTTACATGTTATTATTAAATTGATGTCTAATATCATAATCAACAATGGTTGCAATATAAGTCTATGGTATTGTGGATGATTAGGATAATTTTGGTTCACACTACCTTGATGTTGATAAAGAATATGATGTTTACATAATTATATTCACTACCCCTCCTAGTTGTTACACCATCTACCTCATAATGAACCATCACACAATGATCCAAATAATATATATCACTAGAAGATATGAAAAAAAAATCCATTGCAAGGGAATACATATATGTAGATTCCCTATGGCATAAAACCTTATCATGATTAAAATCATCTAATATTTTATGATATATCATTTCAATTAAAATATCAAACATTGATATACCCATAACAACCACATCACCAGGCATGATAACTAAAGAGAAAATATATTGATAAACTAATAAAATAAAATAAATGATAAACTAATATAAACTTATAATATAAATTAAAAATGGAACACCCACATTATACATAATATATTTCATACAAATAACCCTTGAAGTGAAATAACTTACTTATTCCTTATATTATTAACTCAACATAAAATATTTTTTAGTTTATTAATTCAACCATTTAAAATAAAACAAAGTTATACTTTACCCTAATTCATGTATCCATATTTTTATTCATTAACTAGAAGGATATTCCACAATGAACTTCACCAACATGGATCTTTTTAACCTTAGAACCTAACATGATTTAAATACTACTATTTTAAGCTATGTTTTCTTGTTAAAATAGATGTAAAAGTGATAGAGCTTAAAGGACATATAACTATAACAAATGGAGAGAAACATAAGAAAACAAAAACATATAACCCAAAATATGACCTAGAAAAAACCTAATGTGTGGAAAATTCCAATGGGTTAATCAATTGAACTCCCCTTCCCATTATGTAACTATGAACATGTATAAGTTATTACCATTTGATGGCCTTCATGGATAGATATTGCATCACTAAACTATCTAAATATTGAAAACAAATTATTTAAACTATAACAACACTTCAATAAATAGCCCCAACACTAAACAACCATTAATAGATATGAGAATAATTATATACATTAAAAAGACCCAAAATTATAATTCTAAAATGTGAATCTAACTCCAATACCACTCACTACTTCTATCTCCCCTACTTCCTTTTGAAATGTCTATATAAATATGACCTCACACTTTGTAATATTCTAATATTATCCAATGAACCATCATTGAGTAGAGGAAACATTTTCAATCATTCCCCTCCCCATTTTTTGGCTAGTGGAAAACCCTCCCTAGTATACAAATTGATGGTTATGAAACATATGTGGTGGTTTTCATAATTTATTAGGTGGATATGCAACCAATGCTTTGAAGTTACAATAGTTACATAAATTCTAGTTACACATACTATCATTCTGGTCATCTATAAAAAACCCCATAATTTCAATAGTTTAAAATATTTGACTTAAACATTTTAAAGATGTCCAAATCATATTCACACTATTCTTTCCACTACATCTTATATGAATAATTATTTTAATATGAAGTGTCTTACAAGAATAGATTACATAAATTGGGAATATTAGAAACATATAGAAAACATAGATAGTAAATTAAGATAAAAATTTAGATCATGCCTCCTCATCACCCCGACCCCACACCCTCACCATCGCCCCATACCCAACACCAACCCCCCCCCCCCCCCCCCCCCCCCACCGCCCCCGCCCTTTAATGTCTTTTGGTTCCCAAAATATCAAAGAACTCAAATCATGAGGAATATATGTCCCCACTTTATTTACCTCTCTTGGAGGTGCATCTTGTGAACTCAAAACTTCACCTTTCCCCCACTCTTATGTGGTTGATTTCCTTCCATAAAATAAGCTTGAAGATGTAAAATATATAGAAGACACCTAGTTAGTGGCTTATTACCTTGGTTAGTAGATATTTCTTAAAAATGGATAAAATAATTTATCCCCATATCTTTTAAATTGAGAAAATCCATCTTTACACTAGCATTCAACACAATTTTAACTTGAGTTGTACCTACCAAGGAGATCTAAGATTTCCATTTATAGGTGTAAATAATGTATATCTTACCATCATTTATTAGTTGATACCAATTTATTATTCTCATAAATATTAAATCACACACATACATGTAGTGGATACTAAATACTATGCCACAAGCATCCATTGATGTTACATCCATGACAACATTGTCAATTAAATGTTCACTAATTGAAAACTTGACATTACATTTCTTGGAAACCTTCACACCTAGTACTTGTCTCACCCATTGTAATATATAATTTTTTGGATTATTTTACGATTCTAACCTAGGTTTATCTACCAAATATTTACTAATTAAGTTTAATTCAAATAATGAATCAAAAAGATAATATACATTAGTCTTATTAATCTTAACTTTGATATGGATATCTTTATATGTTTCATATTTTTTTCTAGTTTCAATTCCCAAACATACCTTCCATTTAAGGGGGACTAAACACATCCTTTCTTCCCCATCTTAAATGCATCCATCCTTTTTTTCTAAAATGGAACTCATAAATTTCTTTTCCTAAAGTGATGTAATTCTAGATGCAATATTTTCAACAAGTCTCAATAATATCACCATTAAAAAAAATAGTGCCCAAAATAATTTACACATTTTTTATTAGAAAGTTTTTTATCATACTTTATCATGATGTCATGATCAAAGGTGTCTTGACCCATTTGAATTGCCCTCTTGTAAAACATGAAATTATAATCATGTACACTTTGTCCTAGTTATTGAATAAGATATTTATAAACATTAGATCTTTTATATTAATATAAAATAGGACATGATCACTTATAAATTATAACTTCTTACTCATCACACTTACTAAGGGGTAGTATCTTATTCATAACCAAATAAGTAATATAACATTCAAACCAAGTTAATGCATTTTTAGATAACTTTAACCTTTCAACTAAGATTTGTTAATACTCATAAATCTTATGTAAATTAAATTATACTTCACATTGAGATAACTAATTGTCTAGATTCTATGCATTCACCTCTCCTTCATATATCTAAATTTGAATATTTACCTTAGCCTTGAATGGATGTGGATAATGGTCGGTAATGGGTTGATATTCCTCCTTCTCATAATTTAGAGTGTCCTCCTCATTTTATTGCATCACCTATGTAGAAGTTATTTAAATTTTTTATTTTTTAGTAAGGGTTATGTGGAGAATATCCTAATAAAACAAAGGGATAAACTAATTTAAAATTAGTCCAATTAAATAATTTAGATTCACAATATTCTGATACAATGTTGAATTATGAAAGTATGCTAAATATAAAAAATACAATACTAATAGTAATTATAATGTAACAACATGAATAAGAAATAATACTTTGATTGTTTTTTGATGCATAGGTGGATCTAGAAGATTAATGTATAAAATAAGATAATACGATGCTCAGTATTTATTCATCATATTATGATTATTTTCACTCTATCAATCCAAACACTACCATCTAATTGTAGACACCAACATCAATGCTTTCATCTTGAATCGGATGCTTCTAACTAGTATGGAACATAATTCCTTTTCTATAATGATCAACATACTCTGTTAGAGTTTAGTATCACTTTGTATATTGTCAACTTATATCACACACATAGGTTTTGTATATCTATATTTTGATCAAAACCCTAGATCCTCTAATTTGGGAATGTCACATTATAAAACTATGGGTAAGTGGGTGAAAATGAAGTTGAGTTGGCATTAAATATCCCCTTATCAATAAGAGATACCTACATAGACATATACCCTAAAGAAGACCTCAAACTGATGCATTTCTCCCCCTTAATTGGGATTTTGTGTGAATAATTATGTAATATGCTATATAAGAGTGAACATAGTGATCTATCCTATAACTTGATAAGTATTTCTCATGTGATGCTATTTTAAAACTTAATACTTTTAAGAAGACTATTCCCATGATTTATTTCGAAATAGGAAATAATATAGTAGAAATCAATTGTGCAAAAGATTAAGTGTGAGATTGATAGGTTTTTTCTTGGTAACTTCTATATGGATAATGAATGAATTTTGATTTTTATTATTACTATGAATTTTTAAATAATCTCATGTGATGGTTAAATAATAAAAATAGTTTGAAACATACATGTCAAAATATTTTCGTATTTGATCATTTGTAAGGATCAAAAATTAACATTAGATCTTGGACAATAGCATCAGTGCTAATGTCTATAAGGATATAAAGTTACTAAATATTTGTAACTAATAGAGTAGGATATAAATAGGATTTCATGTATACTACAAGATACAAGTGATTTGGGTAATTATAATATCAAAATAGGACTATAGGATAAGAATTTAGGCATAGTGAGATGGTGAACGTGATATTTTTGGTTGTGGTAAGGTCATAAATTAAAGGTTTGAGACATGAATGATATTTTTTAATTTTAAAAGACTATTTTATAATATATAATAATATTTTAGTATATACATTCCCCCATTTAATTTGGTAATGCATAAGGATGAAATTACCAGTATAAATGAAATAAATATGTACTTTGGTGTGTAAAACACACCTTGTCTTTGCTTGAGAGATACTTGAATTTGTTGTTTTTGTATTTCTTAAAACCAAGTTCATATTAAAATTTAATTACTACTATAATATTAAAATTGAATAATTGAAATATTTGAACAAAAAGAGAGCAATGAAGGTGTACACTTGTTAGTCAATATAAATGTTTAACCCTTTTTAGATGTTTTATATGAGGGTTAATGGGTAGAATTGCCTAATACACAAGGATGAAAAAAATTATTCTAGAATAGGAAAATTAATTAAAAAATAAGATAAATGAATATTCTAAACCAAATGTTGAGTTATGTTAAACATAAAAAGTGCATTCAAAATAGTAGTTTGATTGCATAAACACTAGGAAGAGATAAAATTATATTATATATAAATGTTTAGGTAGATATAAGATATACAGAGGTGGAAATAAGTTGGAACATGATCAGGATCCAATCATCAAATTATAGAAATATTGTTTCTAGAGGCTTAAAAACTTTTGTCATCCTTAGGACACTTGAATTAACATAGGTGTCTTAATGTTGATGGATCTATATAATATGACATAATTATTATATTATAGAGTTATAACCTAAATCCTTATATGTTTTATATCACCTTTTTAGTGATGTCTTTTATTCATGTGCATAGGCTATAAATGACTATATGTCGATCAAACCCTAGCCCTTCACCTTAGGTCTTTGTGCCTTTATAAAAATGTTTAGTGGATCATGATGAAAAATTAACCCCAATGATCCATATTTCAATAGGCACTACATACATATATAATACTATGACGACGGTCTAAGATATATGAAGTTCTCCCCTAGCTATTAGCTTGTCTGTGCATAAGGGTGAAATATACTATATGCAAGGGCATATAATTATCTAGATTTAAAATTGATAAATACTACTCATGGGATGATATTTTAGTGCTTTAGATTTATAATATGACTACTCCTATGATTGATATTAAAATAGGGAAGTATAACTATGTTGTGCAATCCATTGAATGAGCTTGAATAGGTGCTTGATTAGTATTTTATAGATGGGTAATGTGTATGCTTAGATTTTTATTTATACCACACCTTTTGTAAATATCTCATGATAAGGTTAAATAAAACAAATGGGTCAATCCATAGGATTTAAAAGATATGTAAATTGGATGCCTTTTGAAGGTTAGACACTTGATAAAAATCTAGACACTTACATCAATGTAAGTGGCCCTATATGGGATGAAAGTGTTAAATAAAATAGGATACTTTTGAGGGTATGAAACTGAAAGTGAATGATATATATCATGTTTTATGCTTTTTTGTATAGTGTACGAGATATAGTTGATTATAAGAGATAGATTCAGACCAAAATAAAAGTAATTAGGCATAGTGAGATGGTGAATGTGAGCCTTTTGGTAGGAGGGGGTATAGAACTAAATGGTATACCCCCTATTGGTATTTTTCACGTATATAAGACTGACCTGCTATATAAATCATATTTGAGTATCTACATCACCGCTAAATCTAGTAATGCATAAAGATGAAATTACTAGTTTAAAGGAAATAAATACATACTTGGGTGTGTAAAAAACACCTTGAATTTTATTGTGTTACTTTGAGTGTTTTTTTGATGTATGACCTACAACCAAGAGCATGCTATATTATAAATTAGTGCATAAAATCTAAAATTTGAAATATTTGAAATACTTTTTTGTTGATGCAGGTACTTTGACTTTGTAAATTTAATTCCTTATTAAGAATTAGAGTTGAGAAAGATTAAAAAATGAAACTTTGAGATTTTAATAGGGAAATTTAAAGGTAATTATGCCTCAAAATAGGTGCAAGGGTGATTTTTTACATGGACATTTGAGATCATTGAATCCCAATCATACAAATCTGGTGACTGTATAATAAAACCTGAGTTAAGTAGTGTAATTGAATCAACCTACAAAAGGTAAGTAGGTTGAGTCCATTAAGGGTGTTTAATCTCAACCAAACTATTAAAATTATCCAAATGATATACACAATAAATGCTCAAAATTGTTCTTCTTGGTGAAAATGATGTTTCTTGGTAAAGAATCAATGTTTCTTGGTAAATATGTTTGACTATGTCTTTGAAAAAATTTAGTGTACCTACATGAAAGATGCACTTGTAATGTGTACCAATCTGAATTATATATCAAAATGTAACCTATAATCTATAATTGTGTATAATATCTATCACAAAACTAAAAAACTTTATCCCAAATCTATAAAAATTAGTGAAATGTTTACAAGATTATGACCCAAGTGTATATCTGAATCATGTAAAATGTATCAAATGTTATAAGATATGTAATCTATGTATGTGTGAATTCATGTATCTATGATAGGCCCCCACTAATATTCCACCCATTTGGAGATGAGGGGAATGGATTTTAGAAGTCACCTTACCTTAAAAGGATAAGATAACTATATAATATGTGTATGAATCATGTATCATATAAATTAGCATGTCTAAGTAGATATATCAATGAATCTCATCATATGTGATCAAAAAAATCTCTAAGATTCATGATAAGGATCATGAAAACATCTAGAAAGTAATAATACAAACTCAATAAACAATCAATCACACACACAAGCTCACTCAATGTCACATAAAAGGAGGTCTACATATAAGGGCTATATTCAAATTTGACACACTTAAATGAATGACATATTTAAATGTAAAAATAGAAAAATACATCAACATAAAGTGTAAAAGGGGCCAATAAGAAAGGAATATGTTTAAATGTTCCACAAGAAAGATAATATCAAACATTCCAAATACACTCAAATAAGTGACAATGTGAATAAATGAAGTATAATAAACTATAGTCATATAAAATGTCAAAATTGGTAGCTTGAGTGTGGTTTATGACACTCAACTCATAGGTCTTTCTTGCATGCTCTCATGACCCTTCTAGACACATTTTTGCTTATTCACAGTCACCTGAGATTTCCAAATGATCATTCCACCTTAGCCAGGTAGTATTTCTTAGGCCAATCCTATCCCCCTAGGTCATGTACCTATAAGACATGAGTAACCAACTTGGACTATAGTGTTGGAGTTTAGGGTGTCCTATTTTGGCACTCTTATATAATTGAATTTTGAGCTCCAATGGTTATTTCTTTCTAGTTCCTATCCTTCATCTTGTTGGCCTAGCATGAATACATTCAACCCATGACCAATATATCTTTATAAAAGCCCATTCAAAGTTCATTTAGAGGAGGTTGGAAAATATTAAAAAACAAGAAAGAATATAAGAAAAACCACTAAGGCAAATTTCCCTATTCTCTACATAAAACCATCCAATACAGCTACAAATATATCCAAATCCTCACACTAATCCCTAACCACCTCAAGCACACCCAGTTTAGCATTTTTTCATATACATTAAACTATTTCATAAAGCACATTAAGTGGGAGAACTACATATGGCTATTGGTATGTAGGTAGCATGCCCACATAGGGGGTGTGGATACAAGTTCAATGCATATTAAACACACTAACCTCCCTTTATTTCTCAAGTTTTATCAAATCATAATGAAGTCTAGGGTTTGAATATTAAATCATCTCTACAAAGAGTTCTATAGACTTTCAGTAGTTGTGATTTCATAGGCAGGCTCATATGGGGACAATGAACAAAACTCATAAAACTCAAGTCTCTATGAGCATGGGACAACAAAAGTAGAAGAGGACAATAGTGTTGGACTCTAAGGTATCCTATTTTGGTAGTCCTATCCTATCATAAAATGAAATCTAGATCTTGATTTGCAAAATTGTCCCAGTTCTTGTATAGCCAATATTAGACCCTGCAATAGCCATTTTAATCCATTTTAAACTAAGTCTTATTTTCTCCATATTTATTGCTATTAATATAAAGGTTAAAATATAAATAAATTATACAAATCAATGGTTAAATTATTTTAATATTATTTATTAATTTAGTCAACCCATACCTTTAACTAAAGTAGGAATAAGACACCAATATTACCAAAACAAGTTAAATCATTTGGTGAACCTGACTTACTTCATTTGTGTATAAAAACCCTATAAGCCCTAGGGAAAATTCCTTCTTGATTTTTCCAGTATATTTTTCTAAAATTTTACATGCATATTTAAATAAAAAAATCACATTAATATTTAAAATTTCATAGTAATTTAAAAATAATCATTTTATTCCAAACCCTAGTTGCATATAATAGGTCGCTTTAAATCAAGAGTTTTGCCAAAAACTTTATAATTTTTTACCTGCATATTTAAATAAAAAATTCAAATTAATTTTTAAAATTCCATATTAATTTTTAAAAATCATTTTCTTCCAAACCTTAGACCCTAGTTTCGTATACTAGGTCCCTTTAAATAAAGAGTTTTGCCAATATTTTTCTAATTTTTAACCTACATATTTAAATAAAAAATTCACATTAATTTTTAAAATTCCATAGTGATTTACAAACATATATATTCTTTAAAACCCTAGTTGCATATACAAGAACCCTTTAAATGAAGAGTTTTTCCAAATTATTTTTGATTTTTTACCTGCATATTAAAATTGGAAATTCATATTAATTTTTTAAATTCCTTAGTAATTTATAAAAAATGTCATTTTTCAAAACCCTAGTTACATATACTAGGTCCCATTGCTTTTGAGGTATCACTTTACATGTTTGTGAGCTTCATATCCTTTTTATACATTTTCTAGTTTTCTAATTTAGGACTTTACATTTCCTATATTCAATATTTTCCTTCCATAGCACTTTTTTTATTACAAATTATTATAAAAAAATCAATCAACTTTCAATTTGTTTTCCTACTTCAACAATAGCCCAATACAATGCTTTTGATGAAATTGATAAAAGGGAACTTTAAGAACTCTTAACTAAACACCCTAACATGCAAGATGAGATGCTTAAAATACTACAAGAAGAGCAACAAAAAATAAATAATGGTCAACCATCTCAAACCATAGAGCAACTAGTTACAAATGACACTATGGGGGCAACTATGTCTCAACAACCCCCTATAGCAGCCCAACCTTTGTATAAGGCACCACCAATTATGGCTATTACATATTTGTTTCCTGATGTGGTAACCTTTGTGTAAGAGATAAAATCTCTTAAATCCAAGGTGATACATATTGAGCAAGGTAATCTAGACCAACACATGATTTAGATTCTTTTTCTCTACTGCATACACCATTGGCATGTCATATTACTTCAACGCCCTTACCACCAGGTTTTGTTCAACCCAAGCTCACTCTATATGATGGCAAGGGTGATATAGAAACACATTTGAGATATTTTCACTTAGCATGCTTAGACTATGTGCCAAATAACTAGCTACTAACTAAGGTATTCCATGGAGTCTAAATGATTATTCTTTACAATGTCTCTATAGTCTACTAAATTAGTTAGTCAATGCATTCAATCCTTTAGCTAACATGTTCCTAGCTCATTTTAGCATTAACATTGGTGATAAGGGTTCTTATGCCCAATTTGCACAATAGAAACAAAGGTTAAATGAGCATCTCATAAATTATGTTCTTCGATATAAGACTATCTTGGCTAAAATGACTAGCCCCATGGCCGATCAAGAGTTACAAGATATCTTCAAATAGAGTCTTATATATCTTTGCATGAATCAATAATGTTCAAAAGGTTCTCTTCCTTTACCAAGTTATGTCATACACTAAATGAAAGGGAATTTAAATTAATTTCAATGGGCAAAATCAAGTACATAAGTATATCAAAAACAACAAACAAGAGTAACAACAAAATCCCATACAAAGTCAAGGTCAGTGATAACAAAATTCAAAATCAACCTATAGTCAATGGAACTTTAGAGGCCCCTCAATGAGTGGTTTTATCATCACCTCCTTGGTAAACCTTTACCAATCTACTAGTTTCTCTAGATAGAGTTCTACAAAAGCTTTTGGAATGTAATATCATATCTCTCCCACCTATTTGGGAAGTTGGTCCAACAATGCCTCTTATATAGGGATATGATCAGAATGCATTTTATGAATTTCATCATATCATAAAATGCATTCTGATCATATCCCTATATAAAATGCTTCACTTTATATTCTTTGAGTGTGTACAGTGACATACATATCCTTGGTTGCTTTACTCTACCCATTGAGGGGACGTCCTACTTCTACATTCAAGACATACATTGATATATCTACCCATTGGGGATATCTTCTACATGACTACACCATCTAGGTTATGTCATTCCTATACCACACACTCTAGTTATCATGTTGATGTACATTACTTACTAGCTTACACAAATTAATCTATCGACACTCACTAGTCTATATCACTTTTATATTTTTTAGCATCTACTTAGTCTTATACTACATGTCTTACATAATTTCACTTCTTGCATTGATTAGTTAGATGTGATTATATTTTCAACATTTACATGCATTTATTTCTTTCTTTGCATAGCTATATGTGATTGCATTTTCTTAGTTCCTATTTTTTATCTTGTGTGTATGTTAACTCATTTGCCAATGTTTTTTATTTGTACTCTTCTATGTGCCTATGGCCCTTGTGCCAATCTTTTTTACAATTGTATGTGTATTTGGAATTTAAACATGCCTTTTACGCTTGCTTTCCCAATTTGAGTGGCATGTTCCCATGTCCCTTATTTTCTTGGCCTATTGGCCACTCTTATATGCTTCTTGCTTCTTTCCTTGTGTGCTTATTGCTTTTTTACTTCTCACTATTTACAATGCCATGATCCACATCATGAATTTTATTACTTTTTTGGATGCCATGATGGACATCATGCTCCATCCATCCTTAAAAACTAACAACTAAAATTTTTATTTTCAATTCAGTATATTGCACATGCTATTACATTGTTACATCTATCTAGGCATGCCCCTGTTGATCTAAAAATATCTATTATGAACTATGTTATATATTGAGATATCTTTTTGATTATCATTGTTATATTATGTATTTTCATATCATAACACACTTTTAGGTCTCTTTCTTCTAAGGATAGTCATTGCAAGGTGTTCATTACTACCCTTAAAAGAGGGGGCAAAAAATAGGGGGTTTTGTCATAGGAATCAAAACATCTAACTGATCAATAATCAATTTTCATAACACCCAAAATAATATTTAGACTTCAAACTATGTAGAATAGACTAGACAAATAGTGATAATTACAGAATAGTTTTCATAATCAACACAAGACAAGAGCACTAGCTTTGGACTACAACAACAAATATTAGAGTGTCCTATTTTGGCACTCCTATCTAAATAGAAAAAAAATAGATTTTATAGAAATAGATAGAAAGGTAAGACCAATTACAATTTTATTAGCAATAGTTCAATTTAGAATGAATAGTTTTAGTATACTTTTTCTTAGAGAATCTAGATATAGGGAGCATCATACATAGCATGATGGATCTCACTTCCAGTTTTAGATATAGTAGTTGGTATATGTTATAGATAATAGTGAATGGGGGTAAAGTGCAATACACATTTGATTTCTCTTCTTTACATTTTAAGGTATTTATCAAGAATTCTTAGTAGTTGCATTCCTCATTCCATCTATAGGTGGTTGGCATCATTCCCAAGTGTCTTCCACATAATACTATTATCTAGTTTTGAAGTGGATTTTATACAAGCCTAATCTCTACCTTTTCCAAGTGGCCAAGAGTGGTCTAGATTCTAACACACATTTAGCTATCCACACCACAATGTTAGATTATAAAAAATTCATGAGATTTAAAAGTCATCACATATACACATATTCATACTAATATCAGTTCATAGCTTCACTTTATGGGGCAATGATGGAACTATAGGACTATCTAGCCTTTGTATTCTTAATCCACCTACTCAGAGGATTGGACACATACCAAACATTGATTAACACATGCTTGATCACATAGCTTCACTTAGTGGGTGATGATGGAGCCAAAGGTATAGCCTTTACATTCTTGAGCCACTCTCAAGAAATTAAGAACTTAGCTTCATTCATGATATTACTCTTGGTACATCATCATTCAACATATACCCATCATCACTCATCATCATAATAGGTTTTGTATTAGTTTGTGTACCTATTTAGGTGTATTCATTCCTTTCTCTTACTCTCTCTTTTACCCATCTTTTGTACATTTTTACTTTAAACATAGCATGTCGAGTAAGAATTGATCTACTCCTAATTTTTTATTGTAGATTTACACTTCATAATAAGCTCTCTCTATGCACACCCAACATCACATAGCTTCATGAGCTTCACCCTTACAAGTAAGTTTAGGTACACTTTTTACTTTTCTTTTATCATAGTATTTCACTTTGTTACATCACTAGAATAAACTGGGGGGGGGGGAATGTAGTCATATAAAATTTAAAAATTAGTAGCTTCAGTGTGGCTTATGACACCCAACCCATAGGTCTTTCTTGCATATGCTCTATTGACCCTTCTAGACACCTTTTTGCTTATTCCTAGTCATCTCAATATTTCCAAATGGTCATTCCATGTCATGTCCCCTTTTCAGTTAACATATTTAGAGTTAAGGATTAGCCTATTATACGACCTTCATAGGCTGATAGGATGGATAGAGGGTCATGATGGAGCTTGGCTTGGCTTTGACTAGCAAAATTTTACTAGTTGGCATGTGTTCGAGCTTTTTTTTGACACATTAGCTTGAGCTCCTATTATTTAGGGATTTTTCACATGCAACGGAGCACCCTTATTTTGGTATGGTCATGTGCAGAATCACTCCCTGATTCACCAGCTTCAGTTGGTTCGAGGATTGAACATGTATTGAGGGAGATATTAATATTTGATTGATTTAATTAAATATTAATTATTTAGCATATTTTCATTATGAAACCCTAATTAGGGCAAGCACACTTTTTAGAAGATATAAGGGTTTCTTATTGGAGGGAGGCCATTATGATTATTGATTATTGATATTGAAGAATTTTGCTAAGTTTTTCTTAGAAGAAGGAGCCAAGGGTTTCTAGTATTCCAGTTACATTGGAGAACGTCCACTCTTTAGTGTGTGAAATTCAGAGGTTGTGAGATACAGCTGATCTATTTCCAGTTTGAGGGATAGCTTCATACAAAAGTTGTCATTGAGATTTACAGGTATTTATTTCATTAGGGTTTGATTCAATAATTGTTCTGATTAAGATTTGTCATATTAGAGCCATTTTGCTTGAGATCAGGCATCCAACATATAGGCCATGATATACTATATTTCACCACTATATGGAATCTATACATATCCATACCAGGCTGTACCAGCCGAATCATAGATTGAAGAAGGGCACCGTTAGCAATTACAGGCCACAGGGAAGTGCACAGATTGACATCAACATCCCAAATACCGACATCAGCTGACTAAAGACCGACGTTGGCAAAGTGGCCAACTGACAGAGATCAACTTCGATAGTATATCAACCAATGACAGTAGTATAACTGACATCAGTGATTCTGTGTCGACACAGCAACCCAAACAGTCCAGATTTAGTGTTATTTTCTAGTTTGCTAGAAGAACCAAGTTTTTAAGACAATATTTTCATATTATTTTTATATATATGATAGAGATTTAATATTGTAATCATCTAGAAGGATAATAAGATCATTGATTTGTCAAAAAAAAATTATTTTGCTATTTATTATTTATTTGAAATTATTTTGCAAAAATTGCAATTTGTTCTTATTTCATACAAAAAACACAAAAAAATTAGAATACACAAAAAATAGTCAAAAAAATATTTAGTTTCAAAAATCAAGTAATCAAGGGTCACTATAGTGGTATCAGAGCTAAATCCTGCCATCCTAAGGGTTCAGCAATCTCATGCAGCCATAAGAGTTGGGACCACATAGGTACAACACATGTAGTAGAGCCTTGCTTGAAGGTACCTAGGTGTTAGAATAATAGCCAATCACCATGAGTGACAGGTGTGAGGGTAACCCACCCAGGGGCCACAAACATAATGATGATTAGGACACTAGAGAATTCTTTTGTGTGATGATTATAGGCCAACAACAGATGATGCAAGCACTAAAGGCACTTACTACTATGGTAGAGAGGATGAATCCACCTGTTAGATAGAATAGGGAAGTAGGAGATAATAGGAGTGATATAGTTAATCAGAGACCATAGCTAGACCATTCTAAGAATGTTGATAGGCCTACACGTCCTACATTTGTTCAAGATGAACCAGAAGAAGCACCAACAGAGGAGGTGGTAGGGGATTCCCTATTTGCAGATGCCCTCATGGCTATAAATGATGAGTGGGACTTATTAGCTCCTCAAGTTTAGGAGAGGATGACCTTTGATCATTTTGTTAATCAGAGGAGAGATCACTATAGATTAGTTAGATAGGACAGGAGGCCTAGAGGTCAACTTAGTGAGCTGAAGAAGGCTACTAGCAAGCTTTCTTTGACTACTTTTGATAGTAGTAGCAAGATGATAGCTCAAGCTTGGGTTCATAAGCTTGACACATTCTTGGCATTGAGGTCAATGATAGAGATAGAGGCCATCAAATACGCCACTTTGCACTTGGAGGGGGTAGCACATGATTGGTGGTACCATGGTATGGTCACACTTTAGCATAACCAGGTGACATAGTATCAGGACTTTGTGGATAGGTTGGTTGAGTAGTTTGACAAGAAAGATCTCAAGGTTTACTTTCGAGATCTGGCATATTTGAAACAAACAAGCAACTTGGAGTCCTTCATTGGTGATTTTCAGAGATTGGCAGTCATGGTGCCAAACATTTCAGAGCGTAGGTTGGTAGTTATCTTCATAGAGGGTCTATTCAAACCATTGAGAGGTTGGATCAAAGCCTTTGATCCTCCTTCATTATAGGTAGCTATGAAGAAGGTGTGTAGTATGGAGATGGTAGCCCCATCCAGTAAATTTAACTCTAGAGGTACTTCTTCATCTAGGGACAGTAAGGGCTTCAATGGAGATAGAGAGGGATTAGATTTCAACAAAGATAAATTAGGTGTTAAGAATGATTCAAAGGCAAATCTAGTAGCACCACCTTTAGATCGAGAGGCTCTTAACGATCTACACAGGAAGAAGCTTTGCTTCTACTACAAAGGTCCATATGATGCCAATCATGATTGTCCTTTGAGGCCTAAGGGCAAGGCAAATCGTGTGATGTGGGCATATTATGAGGATTCAAAATTAAAATATTCTAAACAATAGGATAGTTCTGAGGAGTCAGAGGCAGAGGCTTCAGAGCCTAAGGTAGAGGTAGATTTAGAGCTTCATATACAAGAGGCATGCCTATCTAGCATTCAGTCAGATGATTCATTTAGACTCTGTGGAGTTTTGGTAGGACAAAGGGTCATAACCCTTCTTGACATAGGGGCCACACATAATTGTATAGATGCCAAATTTTTGGAGAAGTGTGGGCTCACTACCAAAGATTTTGAGGGCATTAGAGTTAAGGTGGTCGATGGTCACACTCTTAGGTGTGAGTGGATGATTAGAGACCTCCCATTGCACTTAAACAACTATGAGTTCAAAGCTGATTATTATGTGGTTAACATGGGGGATATAGACTTAGTCTTGGGTATGAAGTGGCTTCATTCCCTTGAGGAAGTCACTCTTCATCTCAAGGACATGGAGGTTCATTTTGATGTTGGTGGGAAGACACATATTCTTAAGGCTATACGGGGTAGCAACATCAAAAATATGTTTTTCCATTAGATGGAGAGACTCATACCACACGATATGGGAGAGTGCACTTCTGAGTGCACATTGGCACCAACACAGAGGAGATATGTGGATGAGCTTTTTCTTGAGGTGAGTTCAGTTTAGGAGTTAGCACATGTGGCAGGGACTCAGCTTTCTTTTATAGGTGGGTCACATGTGGATGATGATATGAGTATGTCTAGCATTCACACTCTGGATTCAAAGATTGTCGTGGGTATAGGAGACAGGTGCATGAAGTCAGTTGGTATTGTTCACATTATTTAGGTGCAGAGTTTACTTGAGTTCTTAGTTGATTTTCATTCATGGATTGGATGTTGGGATCCTTATCTTGGTACTTGGGATGATGTGATGCCATTGGATGAGAGTTGTGATAGACATGGCATGGAGTTTGCATTGATTGATAACAGTGTAGATCATGACTACATTTGGGATCCAGGTGGATTGATTGGTATATCATTTAGCGATTGCTTGAGTACAAGCAATTTTAGGAGGGGTGGATTGTCATGTCCCCTTTTTATTTGACATCTTTAGAGTTGAGGATTAGCCTATTATACGACCTTCATAGGCTGATAGGATGGATAGAGGGTCATGATGGAGCTTAGCTTGGCTTTGACTAGCAGAATTTTACTAGTTGGCATGCGTTCAAGCTTTTTTTTGGACACATTAGCTTGAGCTCCTATTATTTAGGGATTTTTGACATGCAGTGGAGCACCCTTATTTTGGTATGGTCATGTACAGAATCACTCCCTGATTCACCAACTTCAGTCGGTTCAAGGATCAAACATGTATTGAGGGAGATATTAATATTTGATTGATTATGTAGCATATTTTCATTATGAAACCCTAATTAGGGCAAGCACATTTTTTAGAAGATATAAGGGTTTCTTATTGGAGGGAGGCCATTATGATTATTGATATTGAATAATTTTGCTAAGTTTTTCTGAGAAGAAGGAGCTAAGGGTTTCCAGTATTCCAGTTGCATTGGAGAACATCCACTCTTCAGTGTGTGCAATTTAGAGGTTATGAGATATCAGTTGATCTATTGCCAGTTTGAGGGATAGCTTCATACAGAAGTTATCATTGAGATTTACAGGTATTTATTTCATTAGGGTTTGATTCAGTAATTGTTTTGATTAAGATTTGCCGTATTAGAGCCATTTTTATTGAGATCAAGCATCCATCATATAGGCCATGCTATACTATATTTCACTACTGAACAAAATCTGTACAGGTCCATACCAAGCCATACCAGTCAAATCATAGATTGAAGAAGGGTGCCATTAGCAGTTGTAGGCTGTAGGGAAGTGCAGAGACTGACATCGACATCTAGGATATCGACATCAACTAACTAAAAACCGACATCAGTAGAGTGGCCAACCGATAGAGATCGATGTCGGTAGTATATCGAACGACGATTGTAGTATAACTGACATCGGTGACTGTGTGTCGACACAACAACCTGAACAGTCCAGATTTAGAGTTATTTTCTAGTTTGCTAGAAGAACTAGGTTTTTAAGACAATATTTTCATATTATTTTTATATGCATGATAGAGATTTAATATTGTAATCATCTAGAAGGATAATAAGATCATTTATTTGCCATATAAGAGATTATTTTACTATTTATTATTTATTTGAAATTATTTTGCAAAAATCACAATTTGTTCTTATTTCATACAAAAAACACAAAAAAATCAGAATACACAGAAAACATTCAAAAAAAAATTAGTTTCACAGATCAGGTAATCAGGGGTTACTACATTCCACCTTAGCCAAGTAGAATTTACTAGGCCAATCCTATCCCCCCAAGTCCTACACATGTAGGATAGGAGTGCACAAGTTGGAATATAGTGCTAGACCCTAGGATGTCCTATTTTAGCACTCCTATATAATTACATTTTGAGCTCTAATGATTATTTCCCTCCTATTTCTATCCTTCATCTTGTCATCCTATCATGAATACATTTTACCCATGACTAATATATCTCTATAAAACCCCATTCAAAGTTCATTTTGAGGAGGTTGAAAAATATTATAAAGTAAGAAAGAATACAATCAAAACTACTAAGGCAAATTTCCCTATTCTCTACATACAACCATCTAATATAGCTAAAAATATATCCAAATCCTCACACCGGTCCGTAACCACTTTAATCACACTTAGTTTAACATTTTTACATTTACATTACACTATTGCACAAAGTACATTAAGTAGGGGAACTACATATTTCTTGACCACTCTTTAGAGTATTGGTATGTAGGTAGTGTGCCCACAAAAGGGGTGTGGATACATGTTCAATGCATCTTACACATACTAATCCCCTCTTCTTTCTCAAATTTTATCAAAGCATAATGAAGTTTAGGGTTTGAAGATTAAATCAGCTCTATAACAAGTTCCATAGACTTTCAATAGTTAAGATTTCATAGGCAGGTTCATACAGGGACAATGAACAAAACTCAAAAATCTTAGGTATCTGTAACTAGCTGAGACAATGGTATAAGAGAATAATAGTGCCAGACTCTAGGGTGTCCTATTTTAATGGTCCTATCCTTTCACAAAATGAAAGCTAGATCATTATTTGTGACACTATCCTAGTTCTACATAGCCAATATCAGATGCTATAATAATCATTTCAATTTGTTTTAAGCTAAGTCTTACTTTCTCCATATTTATTGTTATTTCTAGAAAGGTTAAAAATATAAATAAATTATACAAATTAGTGGTTAAATTATTTCAATATTATTTACTGATTTAGTCAACCTAGATCTTTAACTAAAATAGGAATAAGACATCAATACTCTTAAAAAAGTTAAATCAGAAACTAACATAAACATATCATATTATTTCTTGCATATATGTGTTAGAAAAAAAATCATGTAACATAACATATCAAGTACACTATGAAATATCAAATCATGAGTTTAGACATGTGTAATAATTAGTATAAAATCTCAACATGATAATGAAAAGGTGATCATAAAATAATATAATTTATATCAATCATGATCAATGATTTGAAAACCAAGTTTATCTTTTAGATAAATCAAAACAACTTTTTAAATCGAATACTAAAAATCGCAATTCCCTTTAAATGAAATAGGGACTAGTTGCATAATTCTAGGAATAAATGCAAAGTGCTTATAAAAATATGTAAAATTATTTCTTGATTTAAAACTCTTGATAAATGTCACTTTATAAATTCCCATAATTAATTATAGTGTTATATTAATTCATTTGCAACTGAACTAAGCTAAAACCCAAAAATAATTGAAAGGATAATCAACACCAATCTAATAATGAAGTTCACCCATTTGGTCTATGTCTTTGGGATTTCTAAACCATAATCTGATCCATTAAAATAATCTATCTGTAAGTAATAATATAACTCACAATAATGATAAATGGACCTACCAATAATTCTACAATCCATTTGTATGAGGACTTTGACTCATTCAACAAACATCCTTCTTCGTCAACAACATCTCTTTATCCTTTCCATACAATCATGCATGTCTCTCCATTTAGAGTATCTATAAAACTCTTAAAATGGGAATAATGATAATAAAGAGTGATCTCTGTCATTCAAAGACCTACAAATCCTTTAATAATAATGATTGCAATTAGCTCCAAGGCCAAAGGCCTTACAAAAATAGGAGCATTATAACATTACAATCAGTCGGGCTCTATGTGACTTCAAAATTATAATCACACATAATCATTTATATTTTAATGACCATGGTACAATTGCTAAATACTTATCCTTTTATACCATAGGTTAAATGTTTGAATCTCATGTATTTTACCTATAACATACCCTTCTTACCTATAGGCTTGATGTATGCAAATGATATATTCATACTTTATGGGTAATGATTTTCCCATAGCGATGATTAAACACCAAAATGGCTCAGACTCTTACATACAAATGGATGAAACCATATTATCCATTAGAACCTATATTTTTAATAATACAGTATGCCTCAATCTATATCATTCACTTCTGATCAGATTCAGGTTAAAGAACTTTTAATATACATGACGGCTTTGACCCTACGTTCATGACCACTGGTCTTACCAAATAGACCATTCACCATTATATTCATGTATGAAAATAGTCATGCCTCAGGTCATTTTCTCATAGCTTTACAAGATTGATGCATAAGCATCATCTTGGTTCTCAAAACAGTCTCATCTCCCATGCTTGGCCTCCAACAATGAGCTCTCATTCTAGCCAACCCTTTTTAACATTTGTGGGTTATATCTCCCAAGGTTATAGGCTATGTAAATATATGATATTAGGTATGATTTTTAATTCATCTTCTCCTCTAGGATTGTAAAAAAAAACCCTATCATCATGGCTCTCTCAAACCTTCGATCGTATGTTCATGCATCTCAAGCATTCATAGTTGAAAGGCCTTCTCAAGTTGGCATATTAACCATCTATGCTCAAGCTCTACCTCTTTAAGCTTGACCTTACCTCTACTCAAAGGCAAATCACCTATCCATATTACAAAATCCATATGTCCTACATCAATTTACAGGCATGTCTTCTATGTCGAAATGTGTAATATTCTTCATGGTCTAAAAGAACATCCACCACTACATTCAAACCCCATGTATTCTAAATACCACCACACCTTACCAATTGTTCACCATTATAATGGATTTATTTTAAGGGATTTTATCCCACATTCCTTGGAGATAAGTTCATTAAAGGCTTTAAATAGCCTAGATCCTATTATGTAACTTATGGCTTTAGCCACGTATCTCACCCTTGATTTTATTTACCAATGCAATTGAGATGTGAGCTTGGTTTAGATGTTTTTTAAGCCAAGTGTGAGTTGGGACTTATACTTGATCTTGAGTTGACACTTGGGCTTGAGTTTCATATTAAACTATTTATATCTTTAACTCATCTTGAACTTCAGATAGAGTAAGGTGATTTGAAATAATAACTCGAGTTGGTTGATTTAGTTAGTAATGCTAATCTTGAGCTCAACATAAATAATAAGTGACTTATAAAATGTGAAGGTTATGGTGGTAGGCCACATGATTCCTTGAGGACCTACCATGTGGTCCTCTCAAATATCACCATGTAAAATGCTCCTCCACTTACCACTTGTCAACATGAGATTTACCAAAATAAAATGGTATAAACTATAATGTAATTAGAAATATTAAAATTACATTAATATACCATGGTGGCTAGATCCCCTTTTGAAACAAGAGTGGATCCCATTGGGCACAATTTCTGTATCCATCCTTTACAACTATGATCGATTAAGGTCAATGAACTAAAAATCCTTTGAATCAAACCTCCCCACAAAGAGGCTTTTGGTCTCCAAAAGTTCCAATAATCCAATTGACCTAAAAGATCTTTGTGAATTCACTTCTTTGTCATTGAAAATATTCCTTCACTATTTTCTAACAGACATGAGCCAAAAATAGCATTTGGAGTTATAAAGTTAATCTATTGTAATAACACAATAAAACTCCATTTGCAAAACATTAGTGAAATAAGATGTTATAAAATTCCTTGCAAGAAGTCAACTATCTAACTAAAAATACAACTTGATTATGGAGAGTAAAATAAACTCTATATCCATTCTACCAAAATAACCTATCACCCAAAATGGTCATAGCATTTGGTGGATTCTCTTAAGCCCTATACGACATAAAAGCTAAGGTATTCTCCTTATTATCAACATCACACAAGGGAAATCAAATGTTGCATATTAAATGAGGTCATAGATCACCTATGTACAAAAACACCTTATATGACTTGAATAGATTTCACACCTATATACTTGCATTTTTAAAAATGTTTGCCATCTATGGATCTTAGAAAGTACATCTACATGATGTGAATAACAAGCATACATACGTGAACAATTTTTTTGTAATACAAACATTACCTATAATATTGTGGGACTCAAACATATATACAAGATATAAAAAGGTGTAATGAATTTGCCTATCCTGAGGTTATCATTGCATAATTCACAAATAAGAGCTTCTTTACAAACTCACAAACTTTGTAAGTATCTGTAAGACATATCATATAAAGGTGAGGAGTAAACCAAGAATTTTAAACCTATCTCAAGGTTTCCTTCACCATCTGATTGCTCCCTAATTCATACTTCCAAAACTTATCAAAACTGAGTTAGTCTCCTAAAATGTTTATCATAACAAAAAAATTGTAATAGGAAATAACAATAACATCCTTCCACAACAACATGATTCTCAAAATTCCTTCCCAAATCTAAGTAGTTATGAATTTCCATAAAATAGTGTTTGAAGTGAAAATAACTAAGCATACTATTCAATACTATAGTAATGCTTATGAAAAATATTCTATTAAACCATGTTATCAATAAGGGTTATTCCCTTTTCATGGTTTCCAATAACTGAATAGGATGTGGTTTCATCTTATTTAAATCTCTATCTTCTAAGAGTTATATGATCCATTTTAATTTTCAAAATAATTTCAAAAACAATTTCAAATCAAGGCATATCTTATTCCCAAATAAACCCACACAAATGTTATCTGTATTTAAACCAAAAATTGTGGATTCACAATTATGTTTTCAAATAACTCATACCTCTTTGAGAACTATGAAGTGCACCTATTGAGTAATGGTTGGCATATTTTTGGTATTTAAATAACTCCTTGTTTGTTTCCTACAACTCTTAACCAAGTTGTGAAACATGAACCGACATATGAACCAATTAACAACTCAATCCATAAAGTGTAAAAACTAGTTCAATTTCTTGAACAATGACTTATTTCCATTTCCATATCTTAACATGGAATTAGTCTTTTCACTTATTATAATAAAGGACATAGGCATATATAATATGATTATTAATCCAAAATTAAAAGCTACATAATTGGTTATTAAAGACCCAAATATTATGTCAATACTAATATGAAATTAGATCACAATCATACCTTAATCTACCCTTTGTGTAAAAATAGTAATAGGACTACAATAGATTCCTCTTGGATGTGCATCACTAAAATTGCCTTGCATTTTATCTTAATGCATCCCAAGAAATAAATGTTGATCCTCTCAAAACACCATCTCACACCTTCTAATGATAATGTGTTGTGTTCATCATCTAGGTTGATCCTATAGGGCTAGTGGTTTAGAACTTTGGCTATTAAAAACTTGTCTTCTTCTAGTGAATTGGAACACCTTCCACTTTTCCTTTTCACTATCCATCCTTCATAATCAAATCAACATAAGAACACAAAGAAAGAATATATCTAAAAACTCCAAACTAAAGTATATCTAGCAACTGAAGCTAATCCTACAATCACTTACTTTGATACCAAAAATGATCTGAAAATTGGATTTATCTTTTACATAAATCAAAACAAATTTTAAAATTTAATACTAAAAATCTCAATTCCTTTTAAATGAAATAAGAACTAGTTGTGGAATTCTAGGAATAAATGTAAAGTGCTCAAAAAACTTTATATACTTATTTCTTGCTTGAAAACTCCTAATTAGTGTCACTTGATAAATTACTATAATTAATTCTAGTGTTCTATTAATTTATTTACAACTGAATTAAGCTAAAACCTAGAAATAAATGAAAGGAAAATCAACACCAATCTGAAAATGGAGTTCACCCATTTGGGCTATCTCTAGGATTGCTAAACCACAATCTGATCCATTAAAATAATCTATTTTTAAGTAATAATACAACTGACAATAATTATAAATAGACCTATCAATAATGTTACAATCTAACATATGAGAACTCTAACTCATTCAACAAACATCCTCATTCATCAACAATATCTCTTTATCCTGTCCATATAATTGGGCATTTTTCTCTATTTAAAGTATATGTAAAACTCTCAAAATGGGCATAATGATAATAAAGAGCGTCTATATCATGCAAACACCTAAAAATCCTTTAATAACATAGAAATAATGATTACAATTAGCTTAAAACACAGAGGCCTTACAAAAATAGGATAATTATAACATTACAATCAATCAGGCTCTATGTGAATTCAAAATTATAATCATACATAATAATTTGTCTTTTAATGCTCATGGTACAATGGATGAAGACTTATCCTTTTATACCATGGGTCGAAGGTTCAAATCCCATGGATTTTTCTTGTAGCATAACCTTCTTACCTATGATATTGGTGTATGCATATGATATATTCATACCTTATGGGTAATGATTTTTCCTAGATCAATGCTTAAGTACCAAAATGGCTTGGGCTCTACCATATAAATGGATGAAACTGTATTATCCATCGGTACTTGTATTTTCAATAATATAGTTAGGCCTCAATCTCATCATTCACCCTTACTCAAATTTGGGTTAAATAACTTTCAATATATAGAATGGCTCTACCCATACGTTCATGACCAATGGTCTTACAAAATAGACCATTCACCATTTGATTCATATATAAAACTAGTCATGCCTTGGGTCATTTTCTCACAACCTTGAAAGATCAATGCATAAAAATCAACTTGGCTCTTAAAATAGTCTCATCACCCATGCTTGGCATCTAATGGTGAGCTCCCATTCTAGCCAATCCTTTTTCCCATTCATGGGTTATATCTCCCAAGTTTAAGGGTTTTATAAATAAGCAATCTTGGGTATGATTATGAAGTCATCTTCACCTCCAAGATTGTAAATAAAAAATGCTATTCATCATGTCTCTCTCAAACCTTTGAGTCTGCATTCATGCATCTAAAATGTTCATGGCTAAAAGGCCTTATCAAGCTGGCATATTAATCTACCATGTTTAAACTCTACTTCCTTAGGATCTACCTTACCTTTGTTCAAATGCAAATCACACATCCATCTTGTAAATGAGTATGACCTTCATAAATCTATAAACATATCTTCCATGGATGAATGTGTAGTATTATTCATGGTCTAAAAGAACATCCACCACTATATTTGGAGCCCATGTATTCCAAATACCACTAGACCTTAACAATGGTTCACCATTGCAATGGATTTATTTTAAGGGATTTTATCCCAGATTTGTCAGAGATAAGATCACTAAAGGCTTTAAATAGTCTAAAGCCTATTATGTAACTTGTGGATTTGGCCACATATCTTTACCTGAATTTTATTTATTGATGTAACAAGGATATAAACTTAATTTGGATGGCTGTTAAGCCAAGTTTGAGTTATGACTCAAACTTGATATCGAGTTGACACTCAAACTTGAGTTACTTGTTAAACTGTTCATATCTCAAACTCATGTCAAACTTTAGATAGAGTAAGGTGACTTTGAATAATGACTCGAATTGGTTTATTGAGTTAGAAATGCTAATCTTAAGCTCAGCATAAATAATGACTTAGAAAATGTGAAGGTCATGATGGCAGGCCATGTGGTAGCTTGAGGACCCACCATGTGGTCCTCTCAAATATTACTAGTAAAATGCTCCTCCACTTGCCACTTGTCAACATGAGATGCACCAAAATAAAATGGTATGAACTATAATGTAAATATAAATATTAAAATTACATCAATATACCATGATGATCATATCCCCTTTTGAAATAAGATTGGATCACAACGACTATGGTCTTCATAGCTGGTCTTTTACAACTATGACTGATGAAGATTAGTGAACTTAAAATCCTTCAAATCAATCAAGGAAGCAAATGCCCCCAACATAGTGTATCATGTGAGAAGAGGAAATGTCCAACATTTTTATGTGCATGTGTTTGGTTTATTCATGTATCATACTCAAGTATGCATGAAACATATGCGTATCTATAAAATAAATAATATGTTATCTACTAACATAAAGTAAACAACATAGATTCTAAGGAGTTAGTAAACATGTGATTGCTAGATATTTATGTATTATTTTGAATATTAAAGGAAAAAGTTATAACTTATGATCCCATCTAATGTATGGTCATAAAAAAATCTAAACTTATAATATCGTACGTCAAAATAGTGATATAACTAAAGATCAAGGATGAGAGTCATTTATGGAACTATAAAATATGTGGTACTCTGTGAATGTCTCATAAGACTCTATGGTCTTCAAGAAGTAATATAAGGAGTAGGGGTTCATTAAACCCATTATTTATTGATTTATGGTGTCTTGGGTGTAGCTCTAATTGGAACATGTTTATGAGCTCTTAGCAACTAGGTAGATTGTGTAGGTGTAGATAAGAATTCTATGGAATCCACTATGTCGCTATGGTGAAATGGTCTCTCAAACATGTGATTCCTAGGAAATGGTATTTCTTATTGCTTACCCATTCATATATGATTAACCTTATTAGGTTATATAATATTCCATTTGGGAATAAATTTCTCTTGTTCAAGTGTATGTTTATATGGAATGCTATAAATTGTAATTACCTTGTTAGAATGAATGTATTTAATGCACCCATACACTATGTAAAGTACTAAACATGAATTATGTATCCAATTTCATCCTAGTAACATATTAAAAACTCTAATTTATGGTATAATATAAAAATATAGTGACAACATGCGTTGGATAAACTTATAGAGTCATATAAATCTCACCAATAATGTGTTATGATGTCCCATTGAATTTTATGACATTTATGGTCAGAGGGTATAAATCATCATGTGTATATCCCAAATGTGTAAATAATGCCATGATAAATACATTATCACTAACACCTTTATCAATCATAAAACTATGTATAGGTTGATGATCAAGGTATGCTTAAATAAATAATAAATGAAGATATGAGTTATCATCCAAAATTTCATTATCATCAAATATAATAGAAGTTATGTAAACCTTAGGAGATATTGTGTGTATACTTTCCAATAATCCCATATAATTGGTGTTTATAATATGATGGAGGAGGATGTGCATTATATTCCATTTTCACTTCTAGATTTTTCTTACAATTATCTTTCCATGGATTGTTAAATATCTTCTAGTTTTGATGGTCACTAGGTTGTGAACCTGAATCTTTTGGAGGATCATCAAAGGTAAGTTTTTGGTTATCAATAATATATTAGATCTTATGTTTCAAGGTATAACATCTATTTTTATAATTCCCAGGGCCTTGGTGATAGTTACAATATGTAATGGCATCATATCCTTTTGGTAGAGGTTGACTTATATCAACATCTATAAGAGGAGGGAGAGATATGAGATAACACTTCAAAAGATTCTCAAGTAAAAAAGTTTGAGACTTTGGTAATCATATAAATTTTTTCTTAGGTGCATTAGATAAGGTGATCTAATTAGGCTATTATGATACTGTGTTAGCTATTGTGGTTGCTTTATTTTTAGGTTCTATATATTTTATCTTGTAGTTTGGTTTGATATGAAACTCAGTATTAGATGTATTCAGTGTAATTGATAAATAATTAATATTTTTCAATGAAATAAATTTCATTTCATGATCTTCAATAATATGGAATAAGTCATAAAAATATTTAATCCTATTGAAAACATTGGACTCATGTAAGAGGGCAAGAAAAATTTACTTATGATGACTTGAAGCTATCTACCATTGGATGTGTCATGTTTCCAAACATTATTTTATACCTTAAAACATATTCATTAATAGTCTCATTGGTTCCTTATTTGATATTATCAATTTTTGCATATGACATGATTTTAGTGGCGTTGATAGAGAAATGTGCTATAATTTGACTTGTTAGATGTTTGAATACTTTCATGATTTGATTTTTAAGTATTAGAACCATATTAAAGCATGGTGCTTTAGGATCCTTGTAAATAATTGGGTCACATTTTATCATTTAAATCATAATGAAGACATGTTTCATATAAATATCAAATATATTTTTTAGGATCACCCTTTACATCACTATTTGTGAATTTGGGTGCAAAAAAACTAGTCATCAAGGGGTGTAAAGATATTGTTGGTCAGATTTCACTCCCAAGTTTGCATCTTTCAAATTTGGCCAAGTACAATATTTGGAAATTTTCTTTAGAAGGAGTATTTATCATTGAGCCACAACAAAAAATACCATGTGTTATTTCATTTGGAGACTTTATTTTAGTCTTTTGGTCAAGTGTTATTTTCTTCGAAGGTTTTGTTTTGGGTTTTTTATTCAAAGTGTTAGGAATTGTTTCAGACATTTTGTCTAAAACAATTTTACTAAAAGGGCACTTAGGGAAAATGGTGCTTCTCATCTTTTCCAAAAGGGACATTTCAAAAAATTTGAAGGATTTTTTTAGGGGTTTTTGAAGGCCCATTTAAGAAATCTAAAGGGGTCATTTACAACTTTTCTGCATGTCCATTTCAGAAAGCCGAAGGGGTCATTTGTAATTTTTCTAAAGGGCACCTCCATATTTTTGAAAAGGTTATTTTCAACTTTTATAAAGGGACATTTTTAGAAAGCCTAAAGTTACTTTTAAAAATTTCAATGGAGTTTTCAAGCAAGGTGCCCTATTCAAAAGTTTGAAGGATTGTTTTTCTTTTAGGAAGTGAACCAAATAGAAAAGCCAAAAAGTATATTTCAAAAAATCTGAAGGGTATTTTCCTTTTGAGAGGTTTATTTTCAAAAATTCTGAATGGATCATCTTCAACTTTCTGAAGGGGCATTTCCAAGTGCTGGAGGGTCATTTATAGATTTTTGAAGGACCATTTATTTTGATCAAAGGGCAAAAGACAAAAGTTCAAAGGGCCAAATAGAAAGTCTGAAGGAATTATTTTGGAAAGATTATCTAAGGAATTATTTTCAAAAACTTATTTGCATCAAAAAGAGGTCAAATCCCAATTATTTTAGACATTTTTTCTGATAAAAAGGAAAAAAAAATGTTTGAGAAAATTGTTTATAGGAATTGTCAAGAGAAAGCTTGAATGAATTCTTTCGAGAAAAGTGTCAAAATAAAGAGTCAAAGGAAAGTGTTCTAAATGAATAAAGAAGGTGAAGGCCCCATAAATATCAATTTCAAACTATATAAAATAGATGTTGATGTTAAAATACTTGGTCAGAACATGAGAGAAAATGTGGAGGTAATAAATGGTTGAATCTTGAGCATGTAGAGTAGACAAAGCAAGTAGAATAAATAGGTTGATATTTCGAGTCATTGCTAGTAGCTGATCAAATCGAAGAGCTTCCATGAAATTAATAAACATAGGTATCCAAAGGATGGATATAAATTAGGAAAATAATTTTTTAACTATCACCATAACTCCCATTTCCCTCAGTAGTGTTATGTGTCGACTCCTCTATTTTTAGTTTCGAATGCTCATAGATGATTTTCAATAGAAACCATTTCCTATGTCAATTATAAAGGTCTTACACCACTTTTCACCATTCTTATGATTGGTTTAAAATAAGTGTAACTCCTAACATGATATGGATCACCCCTATCCCTCTCTCTCATGTATTTATAACTGATCTTCATGTTGGTGACACATATCCTTGTGCCTCTTCAACTTCTCTTCTGTCTCTCTTCCTCAAAGTTCTATAAATTGAGCCATTTTTGGTTATTATAAGGGACCACATTTTTGGTATGGTTAAGACTTTCTAAAATTACATTACACTTTTATTTTGAACATTGAATAAAAGTCCAATTTTGAGTTATGAACATTTGGTCTAAGTGTGTGAGTGATGTATAGTGGAGCTAAGTGATAGTATCATCCTTACTCCCTTTATCCTTCATGTCTAAGCAAGGGTTATGATGTTAATAGGTCATGTGAAGAGTGTTGAATGTACTAATCTCTCTTTTAAGTATGAAATTATATTTATGGTGTGCAATCTACCCCTTAGGTCAAGTATCTTGTTGATTATCCCAAGCATGTTACCTTCACATTAAAACACTATGTTAGTATATTTCAATGCATGGAATTGGTCTTGGAAAGCATTTTTGATTAGTATAAGTATGATAGTCTATGTGATATATTATTGATAGATCACCTCTCTAGAATAGTTTCCATTTATTGCAAACTCTTGACTCTTTTCATGAACAAGCATTAAGATAGGTGATAGATACATAGAGAAGAATTCAGGGAGCTATCCCTTTCAATCCTAGAGATTAATCTCTCCTACAAGTTCCCACAAACTTGAGAGATGATTCGATGTTTCATCAAATTGAAGGAGCTTAGATTCCTAAGGTACACAATTTGATGATAATAATTTTGACATGCCTGGTGGGATAGTTGGTCCTAATTGTTTCCATGTCAAGGTGAATGTTAGCCTTGACAAGTCCAAGGTTGCATAAGTGTTCTTAGTCCAAAATTTGATGAATCCAAAAGGTGAGAATCTATGGTTATAGATCAAGTTTTCTACACTATAATTCATGGTCCTCACTAGATCATCTTTTAGTAGAGTTTTCAATCAAGTTCCTCTAACTAAAACTCCTCTTGAAGAAAACAACCTAAACCTTTCTTAAATTTTAGAGATCCTAAACAAGAAGGTTTTAAAGAAGAGGAAGAACAAGTGGAAGATATAGGAGACCAAGAGGAAGGAGAAGAGATGGCTAGGCAACATTCTTTCCCAACCTTCAACACCCAAAATCTAATTAACCTTCCTACATATGATCCTATTCCTCCCAATGCTACCAAAAATCTTCCTAGCTTTAATGGAGAGGGTCCTATTAACCCATCTAAGCACATTAGGGAAATTTCAAAAAAAAAATTATGTAATGTTACTCAAGCCAACATAGCCATTATATTGCTTGTCATGTCCTTCAAGGGTAAGGCACTTGATTGATATAGAACTTTGGAAGGTGGTTGCATCATGAATTGGGATGAATTTGAGGAATTATTGATGAGTAGGTTTGAGAATAAGAGTGATCATTCTTCATTAATCCACCAACTGAATGTTATAAAGAAATGTCATAATGAATCCATGGGAGATTTCAATTAGAGATTTCAAAGAACATGGCATATGTTGCCACCTATCATGAGGCCTCCTTCAAGCTTTGTGCTACCCACCCATCTCAAGGCTATTGGAAATGATGTGGTATTCATGTTGTAATCAATGGGAGGATTTATTTTACTTGAGGCATATGAGATATCCATTGAATCTAAGAATAGTTTGATACAAGCTAGGAGATTACCCCTAGGGTTTCCATGCCCTTGTTGTCTCATGGTTTAGTTGAAAATACAATTATAACACAAGTTCCTAATGCCAATGTCAAGCCAAAATCCACTCCCAAGAAGGTGGATAATACTATTTATAAAGATGAAGTGAATAGATCATTTCAATCCCAAATCAAACAATCCTAATTGCATGCAAGTGCTTCACCCAATCCTCAATACTATCCCCAACAAGGCTATAGACCTCTACCCCAATATAATTATCAAGGAAGAGAACAAGGTCAACAAGACTTCAATAAGAAACCCAATGCCTATAATTCCAATTCTATTCCATCTACAAGGGTTTTTGTTCCAATCCATACTAATTTGGTTCAAGGAGAATAGCATATGAATCATTGGGGACAATCTCAAGGTCAATTTGAGTATGATGGTATGGAAGGTTGTCATGATGTGGTGGCACAAAAGGAGCTACTCCTTACCTTACATCATAAGAATAACATCTCATACAAGTGAACACTCATGGAGAAGGTAGCAGCCAGGGTATTATTCTCATGAACTTTCAAAAAGAAGATAATTATGTGTTGAATCAAAGTACATCAGTAGCAGCCAACCCAAGAGCTAAAAAATAGTTGTGAGAGATGTTCCTAAAACACATGTGACTCCAAATGATGTATCTCCAAGGCCACAAGGTGTGAATCCCAATGTAGCACCTCATACTAGTCACATTCATCATCAAAGTCAGAATGCAAGTAAGGTTTTCAAGCCTATAATACATCAAGTACAAGCTTCCTTACTAATCCCAAGGATGAAAGAAAAGGTAAATAATTCCCATATAAACATTATTGACTCTTTAAAGAACACCAAGACTAGTATATCTCTTTGGGAAGTCTTGCAAATGCCTGGTCAAAAGGAACTCCTACCAGAACAGCTTACCAATATTAATGTATCCCCTCAAGCTCTAGGGTACCATGGTGTGGCTCTTTCAAACACACCAAGTCATGTCTTAGATCCCTCCACCAAATCTGAAAATCCTCAAACTTGATACCTCACACTCATTGTAGGAGACAAATTAGTTCATAATTAGATTGTGGATAGTGGGGCTAGTACCATAGTTATGCCTAAGGTGGTTACAGATAAGTTGAGGTTAAGGTATGAACCACATAGCAAGGGAGTGTTGCAACTATATGGAACTCCAACCAATATAGTGGGACTATTTAAATATTTGAAAGTTTTTCAAAATAATTTTCCAAGCTTGCCAATTATACAAGACATTATTGTGGTAGACCTCCTAGCTCACTTTGTTATTTACTTGTCAAGGGATTTCATGGCTAAAATTAGAGGATATCTTTCTACTGATTAAAATTTTCTAGCTTTCAGAATAAGGTATGTAGTTAAGGTGACCATAATAACACAAACCTTGGTAAGGTTTCATATTGAACCATATGTAGAGTCAAGTTCAAATTAGAATTGTGTGATTAGTGAAGAAGAAGGTGTCATAGAAGGTGAAGCATCCTCTCCTCTTGAAGGTGTTTCTGACCTTTTCCTTAATGAATATGGTATTGAAACATATGAGCATGATCCTTATACATCCATAGAATAAATTGATTTTGGGACTTATTGTGTACACGAGGAAGATACTCCTATACCTCCAATTGCAAATGAAGATCATAAAGTAGAAGAGATATGTCCTACTTTGTCTATCCCTCCTCAAGATGAGAAGGTACTTGTCTAAGCTTGTAATAAGCCCCATGTGGCCAATAATCAATCCTCTCCATCTTGTTCTCTACCTAGTCTAATTAGTTATCCTCTAAATCATGTTATTGCTAGTTTTAAAGAATCTCTTGTTGGCTACCAAGAATACATGATAGAGCTTGATAATAGATATAGTGGTGATCAATTAATTCCAAGTGTTTGTATTAATAATATAAGTAATGGGTTGGAACAAATAAAAATGGAGTGGATACCTATAGAGGAGGATAATTGGTCAGATTTTACGTATGAAGAGCTTGAGGTTTGTAGCCTAATATTTAATATAGAAGAGAAGTTGATAGCCCATGAAACTAATCCATCTTGGAAATCTCAAGATGCCCTAAACTCTTTGTCCATTGCCCAAAACTTCCCTTCTTGGGAGTCTATCCTATAAAACAACCAAAAGAGGGAAGAAACCATGGTGGAACAATTCAAATTGTGTGAATAATATTATGAAGAAGAAATAGAGGTTTTGAATTAGTTGAATGATGAGAAAGATCTAAATCCTTGTGAAATTGATTATCATTGTGTTGAAAATGATACTTTGGAAGGAATTATTTTGAATCTTGAAGAAGAAATGTTTTATCTCATTGTCCCTTTCCATGATGTAGATCAACCAAAAGAGGATGGTTTATGGCATATGTGTGAAGACATATGTAATGAATTTGAAAGACAAAAAGGGCCTAAAAGTTTTATAGAACTGACCACAAGCCATGATAAGATAGAAGTTGGAAAATAGGTATGTGTTGAATAATGTTATCACCAAGATAGTTTGGATCAAGATGAAAAAATATATGATGATCTTGGGCCCCTTGAAAGTGAGTTGAGGATTGATTCTACAATCACTCATAAAGCTTATTTTACCATCATCAAAGAGGAATTTAAGCATGAGATACTTATAGATTTCTATGATACAATAATTCTTGGAGAGTTTTAAAAAGGTGTGATGATTGAGAAAGAAGATGAGCTATATCAAGGAGACATGAACTTACAATAAGATGTCCTATATATGGACATGCAAATTTGCTATGAAGAGACAAGAGGGAAACAATGTGAGACATGTTTCCAAAACCAAGAGGACTTCACCTACTTGAGAGATATATTTGAGATGACTTCATCAAGTGACATGACAAGTCAAAGAACAAAGATAAAATGTGAGTCATCTAGTATCACACCCAAAAGGAAGCACACAATGAATCCTCATTCATCTAATGAGGAGGGAAATTAAAGATACTCCCCTTTTGATCTAAGAAGGGAGTATGATCAAGATGGATGTACATACTAGTTTGTTTTTAGTTTTGATTTGTTTAATAACACAAGTGTGTCTTTATCTTGTGTTTTGATTTTGTCTTGTGTTTATTGTTCTTTCTTTGTGTGTCTTGTGTAATGTTAGTTGTCTTGTGGTCAATCCAAGGCCTTTTCATGTCATTCTAGGTGCCTATATGTATGACCCATGACCAATGGAAGGATTTAGGTAGCTGGTCTTAGGCATAGAAACCATGCCATCCCTAGGAATCACCAAGAATATTGGTCAAATTTCACTCCTAAGTTTGCAACTTTCAAATTTGGCCAAGTATAATATTTGGAAATTTTCTTCAGAATGAGTATTTATCATTGAATCATAGAAAAAATACCGAGTGTTATTTCATTTGAAGACTTTGTTTTGGTATTCTGTCTAGGTGCTATTTCCTTCATAGTTTTTATTTTGGGTTTTTTATTCAAAGTGTCAAGAATTGTTTCAGACATTTTGTCTAAAATAATTTTCCCAAAAGGGCACTTAGGGAAAATGACACTTCACTTTTCCAAAAGGGAAGTTTCAAAATTTTTGAAAGAATTTTTTAGGTGTTTTTGAAGGTCCATTTTAGAAATCTGAAGGGGTCATTTGAAATTTTTTTGAAGGTCCATTTTAAAAAGCCGAAGGGGTCATTTGCAAATTTTTCGAAGCGAACCTCCATTTTTTTGAAAAGGTCATTTTCAAATTTTTTGAAGGGACATGTTTAGAAAGACAAAAGGTACTTTACAAAAAGTCTGAAGGAATTTTCAAGAAAGGTACCCTATTCAAAATTTTGAAGGATTGTTTTTCTTTCAGGAAGTGAACCAAATAGAAAAGCTAAAAAGTACATTTCAAAAATTTTGAAGGGTATTTTCCTTTCAGAAGGGTCATTTATAAATTTTTTGAAGAGATCATATTCAAATTTTCAAAGGGAAATTTCTAAGTGTTAGAGGGTAATTTATAAATTGTTTAAGGACCATTTATTTTGGTGAAAAGACAAAAAGACAAAAGTCTAAAGGGCTAAATGGAAAGTCTGAAGGAATTCTTTTAGAAAGATTGTCCAAGGAATTCTTTTGAAAAACTTGTCCACATCAAAAAGAGGTCAAAGCCCATTTCTTTTAGAAAATTTTTCAGATACAAAATAAACAAAAGGCCCAAAAGATTGTTTGGGAAAATTTTCTGTAGGAATTTCCAAGAGAAAGCTCGAATGAATTCTTTAGAGAAAAGTGCTAAATAAAGAGTCTAAGGAAAGTGTTCTAAATGAATAAGGAAGGTGAAGGCCCTATATATGTCAATTTCAAACTATGAAAAATAGTCATTGATGTCAAAATACTTGGTAGGAACATGAGATAAAACATGGAGGTAAAAAATGATTGAATCTCGACTATCTAGTGCAGACAAAGCAAGCAGAATGAACAGGTTGATGGTTTGAGTCATTGCTGGTAGCTGACCAAGTCAAAGAGCTTTCATGAAATCAACAAACATAGGTGTCCAAAGTAGGGCTGGTAGTTAGGAAAATCATTTTTTAACTATCTCTATAAGTCACATTTCCCTTAGTAGTGCTATGTGTCAGCTCCTCTATTTTTAGTTTCAAATGCTCATAGATGATTTTTGATAGAAACCATTTTCTATGTCAATTATAAAGGTCTTATGCCACTTTTCACCATTCTTATGACTAGTTTCAAATAACTTTAAATCTTAAAATGATATGGCTCACCCCATCCCTCTCTATCATGCATTTGTAATTGATCTTCATGTTGGTGACACATGTCCTTGTGCCTCTTCAACTTCTCTTATCTCTCTCTTCCTCAAAGTTATATAAATTGAGCCATTTTTGGCTATTGTAAAGGAACACATTTTTGGTATGGTGGACCCATACTAAAATGACATTACACTTTGCTTTTGAACATTGAATATAAGTCCAATTATAGGTTGTGAACATTTGGTCTAAGTGTGTGAGTGATGTATAGTGGAGCTAAGTGATAGTATCATCCTTACTCCCTTTATCCTTCATGTTTAATTAAGGAATCTAATGTTAATAGGTCATGTGAAGTGTGTTGAATTTAATAATATCTCTTTTAAGTATGAAATTTTATCTATGGTGTGAAATCTACCCCTTAGGTCAAGTATCTTTTTGATTGTCCCAAACATGTTACCTTCATATTGAAACATTATGTTAGGATCTTTTAGTGTATGAAACTAGTCTTTGAAAGCATTGTTGCTTAGTATAAGTATGATAGTCTGTGGGATATATTATTTTTGAAATGTAATATATGCAAGGTTATGCAATGATCTAGCTTATAACTTGATAAATATTATTCATGGGATACTCTTTGCATACTTTAGACCTATAATGTGATTACTTCTTTGATCAATATTAAAATAGGGAATAATAGGAAACTAAAGCTAAGTTTTTAAATTTATTGAATGAGCTTGAATAGGTGCTTCAATTTATATTTTATATATGGGTAATGAGTAGGATTATATTTGTATTTATACCACACCTTTTATGAATAACTCATGGTAGGGTTAAATAAAAACATGGGCCTACTGATAGGATTTTAAATATTTTCTAATTAAATTAATATTGAAAATATAATACTTGATAAGAATATAAACACTTGTGTTGACATAAGTGTCGCTATATGGGATGTAAGTTCCCAATAGTATAGGAGGCTACAAAGGATCTAAAATATATAGTGAAGGATATATATTAGGTTTTAGCATTTATGTACAATACAAGAGATATGTGTCATTAGAAATGATAGGTTTAGACCAAAAGATAATCAATTAGGCCAGTGAGATGGTGAATGTAAGATTTTCACTAGTAAGGAGGTCTAAGTATAGTCTTGATAGGTATTTATCAAGTATATAAGATGGAGATGCTATATAAATTAGATTTAGTATCTAAAATAACCATGTTTTCCCTTGGTATTTTTATTTGGTAATGATGCTTATTTTTTGAATCATTGAAGAGAGAGGTTTAAAAAAAAACCTTGGAGATTTGAAGATTCAAATTAGAGGGTGATCATTCCCCCAATCTAGTAAAAAGGTGAGTTATTCCAAGGCCATCTAGATCACATAATCTCAATGACATAACTCAATTGTATATATAATATAGCCAATTTGATCTAGGTCAAATGGTGTAACCATATTAACATGAAAAAGACCATATTAACATGCAAAAGGGAAGTAGTGCCAAGGCCATTGAGAGTGTAGAGTCTCAACCACACTACTCAAGGAATCCAACTACTTCAGATAGATAAAGATCAATCAATGCATCTTGGTAAGGTTGATGCATAAATGTGTATATAATTTGAATATGTATGTATGATTTAGTGGAATTGGCAAAAATGTAGTGGATAAAAATGTAGAAGTTAAAATGTGGTATGAAAAATGTAACACCAATAAAACATAGTAAGGAAAAAATTTAGCGAAGATAAAACATCACAAGAATAAAACATAGTAAAGGATGTAGTCACATAGAAGATGACACAACTTTCAACTAAAGGTCAAAACTAATGAAATCACATTTTCCTCAGTTATTTTACTTGTAAATTTGGTGCATTAATTTTTTTATCATGAAATGTTAACTAATATCAACAAAATGAACTAGACAACAAATAAATAATGTGATAATCACTAAAAGGTCCCAATTATGCTCTTCACAACATTTTTGTGACATTACCAATACCACTAATTTTTTCATCACTATGTTTTTCCTCATGATGTTTTTATCATACTATATTTTGACATCTACGTTTTTGTTTGCTATGCTATCACATAGAGCCAAAATATGTACCTCTAATGTCTTTCAAATTGAATTATATGTTAAAATGTAACATCTAATCTATAAATTATGTATAATATATGTCACAAATATGAAAAAATATATCTCAAATCTATAAAATAAATACCAAATGCCAAGATTATGACCCAAGTGTATATCTAAATCATCTAAATTGTATCAAATTATACAAATTTGTCTAGCTATATGTGTGTGGACTCATGTCTCCATGACATGCCTCCACTCATTACCCCCCCACCTTTTAGGTGAGGGGAATACAACATGGTAGTCACCACCATGATATATTTGTATCAATCATGTAGCATTTAAGCATACAATGGTACCATGTCAAAGTAGATGTAACAATGAAGCTCATAGTATCCAAACATAATAAGTCCTAATATGCATGATATGGATCATGGGAGCATCTAGAAGTATAAAGCAAAATCTCAGTAAACAATAAAACACACACAATATCACTCAAAGTCATGTAAGAATGGATTAAGGAGACTACAAACTAGGGTCATGCTCAAATGTCACACACTCAAAGGAGAGGACATGTTCAAATGTCTACACACCAAAGAAACAAAACTTTGTGGAACTGTGGAAAAAAGGAAGATGTTCAAATGTTCCAAAATTGAGACAAAATGAGAATATGAATAGGTGAAATATAATCAATTAGCATAAGCATATCATATTAGTCCTTGCATACATGTGTTAGTAAAATGTCTTGTAGAAAATCATATCTGACACATTGTGTAATATGTAAGTATGGGTATAGACATGTGTAAGCATTAGTATAAGCTCAACATGATAATGTAAGTTGATCATAAAATAATAACACCTATATAAATCATGTTTAATAGAATAAAATTCACCTAATGTATTGTGTCACATGGGTAGAGGAAAGGTCCAACATTTATAGGCTCATGTATCATATATCTATTGTATGTTGGTATCACACTCAAGTACCTATAAAACATATTTATGTATAGAAAAGAAATGAGATTATATATACTAAAATAAAGTAAGGAACATATTTGCTAAATATAGTAGACATGTGAATGCTAAATATTTTTTGTTTTTGATATATTTTAATGTTTTGTATTTTATTAATTATTTTAAAGGTAATATTTTCATAAGTGAAATTAAAAAATATTGAAAGAATGGTAAAAAGCAAGGCTTTGAAAATAGAATAAGGGGAGGTGGATTCAAACAATCCTTAACAAAGTGTTAAAGCATAGCATAGCAATCTTGGCCATGTGGACTCAAGTAAAAGTAGATAGATGTGAAATAGAAGGTACAAGTGGGATGTATAACATGTATGAGTGTGCACTAATAAGAAAATAAGTTTCCATAAAGAATGTGTATTGAAATTTTAATAAGATAGTTGTCTTATATTATTTGAATAGTGTTTTCAAATGAGGGAGAAAGTTTCCCCAAAAATGAAATATAGATCCAATGGTTTAGAAATAATTGTTAGAGTGGGTCACAATTGATGATCTACTATATATGATTTAATACACAAATAAATTATCTGTGTAGTAGAAAAATCAAACATTGAGCCAAAAGAAGATTATTACTCAAAAATCTAAAGATTAAAATATTAGCATTAACATCATTATCCATAAAATATTTAGGAAGATACATTATATAGGTGAAAGATACACATGTTCTCACTTCCTCATGAATGTTGGATTATATTTCATAATTGATTAAAAGAGACCTAAGAAAGTTAACAAAACATGTGTAGCAAAAACTATTAAATGGAATAAAAAACTACACTAACACCCCCCCTTAAGCATAGCTTAGAAGGTACCCAAATACAATACAATTCCCCCTAGAAGAGAATGTAATAACTATTTGAATCCCTTGAAGAGACTATAAATGAAGATACTTGCTCTCAATGAAGGGTTTGGTGAATATATGATTAATTTGATCCATTGTTTAGTTGTAACAAAGATCAATTAATTACTCATGGATGATATCCGTAGTGAAATGTATATGAATCTCTATATTCTTGGTTTATTGATGGAGGTCTAAATTTTTACAGATCTAGATTTTTCTTTGGTTGTCATAAGAGATTATTGTTGGTTGTTAAAACTAGATTCCAAACTTAGTGATAATCCCCTGAAGCTAAATAGCCTTAGTGGAATCATTAAAAACTATTTTTTACTATACCTCTATGTGAGATAAATATACATCAATCTAATTCTTACTTGAATAACTAATTGGACCTGAACCAAGGGAGAAACTAAATCCTAAATTAAAATTACTATTCTAAATATTACTAGCCCAATATTAATTTGTATAACCAATCAAGTTGATGTCAATGCCTACTCCATAGTGAATCCTAAAACTGTGAGTACCCTAAATATAATGTAAAATATATTTATCTACTTTATAATGCATCTAATGTGTTTCCTATGTAGATATAGAGACCATGCCCACTACATATGAAATATTAAGTCTATTGTGTACAAGATAGATGAGACTACCAACAAGTTATTGATACAATGTAGCATCAACCAAAGGAGATGGTAAATTAGCCTCAAGCTTCACACTAGATAGAAAAGGAGTCAGAGTTGGCTTGTAGTCACCATGTTAAACTATGTAAGCAAATAAAGAGCATACTTAGATTGTGTAATTGTGATCCTAGAGTCAAATTAAGAAATTTCAATCTTGATTTAGTAATGCAACAAGCCCAAGTTATTCATTGAGAACCTATTATATAAATTAGTTTTCACTACTCTAATGGTAGATGAATAACTCCATGTGATTAATAGGTCATCCATGTAGAACACCATAATCAATAGTGAATTATCCTACTATAAAATGTATACATTTAGATCATATTGGCATCTAGTGAACCCAATGAAAAAAATAAAGGAGTCCATCTTGGGATATCAATATCAAGGACCTTGTTTGAGGCCATAGATAGATTTCTAAAGTTTGAAAACTAAGGAGGAATATTCCATAAATATGTTTGGTTGCTCCATTTATATTTCCTCTTTGAGGTCACCCTAAATAAAGGCATTATTTACATCCCTCTAAGGAACATCCCAATGATGTGTTGTGGTAATAGTGAGAGTTAGTCAGATTGATTTTATTTTAGAACCTAGGGTGAGCATCTCTATATATTTAATAGAAGGTACTTGAGATAAACCCTTTTCTATAATACATGATTTGAACTTGTCTATAGACCCATCTATTGTGAAATTTATTTAGTAGATCCACCTGCATCGAATAAGTTTTCTTCCTTTAGGAAGTGGGACTAAATCCCATGTGTTATTATTAAGAAAGTAATAATACTCCTCTTCCATAGAATTATCCCACTCAAGAGTGCTTGATTCATCAAAAAATGGCTATGGATAAGAAGTAGATTTAGAAAAGCATGTGGGGCATTCTAACATTGTGAATGAGTTAACCTTGTGCCTGATGAATATCCAACCCAATGGATAATACTTTACAATGATTGTCTAACCCAAAGAGGACTAGTGTTCATAGAATCAAGAAGATATTCCTCATTCTCTAAAGATATTCTATGAGGTAGAAGAGGGTAATCCTCATCACTACTCTCATTAACATAACTAGAATAAGAATATGGATCATTAGGAAGATGTTGAGGCAAATATAAATTATCATAACTATCATCAAATCCCAGTGAATCTAAGGAAGGGGGTGAGGTTTCAAGTGTGGATTCCAAAGGACCCTCTTAAAAATAAATGTTCCTCTTAACAAAAAAATCATGATTGGTGGGATGTGTTTAAGTAGTTTTTTGTTCATTCCTTTATAAAATAGACTACTAAGAACTCAAATTGAAATATAAGGTTTTAAGGCTTACCTATGATTTGGAAGATTGTGCAACATTGATCTAGAAAACACGGGATCTCCTTTTTATCTATGAAGGACTACCTGCACACATGAGAAACTTTTTTAAAAAAAAATTAATAGGATATGTTAGTGGGATGTTTGGTATTAGACTAGTCCCAAGAAGTGATAAACTTCCTAACAAGGATGTCAACCCACTTTATGAAAAAATTAAGAGGATAAATATAGTAAAGGAAATTACAAGATGCATACAATGATATAGATATGAAATTGAAGTAATTTAAATTAATCTACATCCATTTCATTGAGATTATCAAAATGATCACACCATCATGCTTCAGTAGAATCTTCATCTTCTTGTATGATTTATAACTAATCTTAAATGGCCTCTATAGAAGGGGAAAATACAATTGCACAGAGTCCTAACTCAAAATAAATATCACTCTAGTTGGTAAATAAATAATATGGGATGAATAGTAAATCATGAATGGTGATAACTTGATGCAAAAATATGTACAATGTCATCTATAGGTGGAACCTATGGTTTAGGAAATAGATAATTAAGATTAATTTAGAGGTGTTAACAAAATAGGTTTTAGATTTAAGATAATAAATATTTAAATAGGGTTCAATGTTGATCCTGTAGGATTTATGTTTATTCTATGAATCGACATTGATTCTGACAGTATAGATAATACTTTAAAAATAGGAGACTAAAGATTGACTTGGTAGGATAAAGGATAATCTAGGGTAGCTAGGGATGATAAGGATGATAAACAGGGACATAAAATAAAACAAAGAAAGACAAAATTACTTTAAAACAATAAAATTTACTTACCTTAATAGTGTTCCAAATCTATGATATTTATGAGGTTGATAAGCTAATTTTTGATCTTTGGACAAATTTTGAGGGGCTAACATGGAAATGCATATTTATAATAGGTGAGTAATTATATAGTAGTCATATCAAATAAATTCCTTTGGCATTCAATATTAAAATCATGGTCCTTTGGTCAAGGAAAGTCTATGATTAAACTAATGTTGATCATGGGGATTGGTATTGATTCTGGCCTATTTTTACCAAAATTGTTGTAATGGTTTAAACCATGGGTTAAGATGGGCCTTAAGTTGTTATACGGATTTTAGATTGTGATGGAGTTATTAGGGAGTTTAAACAATTTACTTTTATTGTATATTTATAGATTTGGATAGATTTAATTATTAGTAATTAGTTAAAATTAATTATGTAAGTAAAACAATAATTAGTGAAACTAATTACATGGGGTAAGGGTAAAATGGTAATTGGTAAAACTAATTACATGTGGTGAAATATGGATGGAATGAGAAAGGGAACTTAAGACTTACATTAGCACAAATATTATTGTGCAAAATTATAGTGTGTATATTTTTCCCTTTTTATTGAGTAATTTTTAACAACCTATCTATTGACCATTTTTTGCCCAACAAGCCAAAAATCAGTCCCCTTCTATCCCTACTATTCTAGGCCATTTCATTTTTTTATTTTACATGAATCTGGCAATTTCTACAGACTCTACAGTATTTCTATGGACTCTGCAAGTCCATTTCTACGGACTCTATAGAATTTCTACAGACTCTGCAAGTCCATTTCTATGAACTCCATAAGGACTTCTATGAACTCTGCAGGTGTAGTCTTTTGGCAGATGAAGAACCAATTCAGAGAGTGTAAGGTTTTATAAAGCTTCTTCATACTCTTTTCTAAAGAAATTCATAAGGAAAGAAAGCTAAAATGGTTCAAGGACACTTTTCCTTAAGGTTGGAAGAGTGGTTTAATGACATAATCTTTCCAAGAGTTAGCACCTTTGAACCATTGAACCATTGAGTTGATTCAATGCCTTGGTTCAATGCTTTAGTTCAAAGCCTTGGTTCAATTGGCAAAGTTCATCGCTTTGGTTCAAAGCCTTGGTTCAATCGAAAATTTAAATCAAAGTTCATCGCTTTGGTTCAATAAAATGGTTCATCGGCTTGGTTCAATGCGTTGGTTCAACATTTTGGTTCAATGCTTCAGTTCAATCAGATGGTTCAATCACTCAGTTCAATGCAAAGTTCATTGGTAGGTTTAATCAAATGGTTTGGTTCATTGGGTTAATCCAAATGGTTCAACAGGTTTGGTTCATCAAATGGTCCAACAAATGTTTGAACCATTGAACCGGCTCAATGAATTGGTTCAAAGGAGTGGTTCAATCAAAGGTTCAAGCCTCCTGAAGGACAAGTGCCCTTGTTGAGGGTAGTTCTGGGTTCAAGAGCCCTTATGGAGGGTAGGGAGCACTTCAAAGAGGCCACAAAGAAGTGGCTAATATCTTTCAAAATTTTGTTAAGGCAAAGTCATGAATTCTTTCAGACTTTTGTTTGAAGGATTTCTTTCAGAAAAAAAGTTTGAAGGAATTCAGGGAAACTGCAAGCAAGAAATCCCATGGGAAAAAATCCCACAAAAAAAATTGTGGGGAAAAGGCAAAAGTAGAAAGTTGAAGGAAAAGGCCTGAAGGAATTTGCTAAGGACGGTGACATCTTAGAAGCTGTCAACTTGAAGAAGATAGACTAGCCATTGGTTTTCAAACTATGATAGGCCAGTGAACATCAATTTTACACCAAGAAAGCCAGAGCATAAAAGGCACCAAGTAGTAATCGTAGAAGGATTTGACATGATTTTTTAGGAGTAGCAAAATGTGCCACGTGTCCCCTACAAGGCTGAGCGGAAGCTGACAAGTGTCTAGCTCCATGGTCTTTCTCTTTTGTCCCATAAGAACTATGGTGGGACCTAGATGAATTGCTAAAGAAAGTAGAAGCTGACACATGTCCTCTTACATAGGACCTTCAAAGGGTGCCTAAAGCTTCCATGAGTCAATTAGATGCTACCATGTGTCCTACCTATTTTACAGTGGAACGCACCACGTGTCACTCACTAGAATCGACAAAAAATGGCCAGGGCAAGCAGTGAGAGCCTAAAGAATGCAGTGACCCACTAGAATATAGCCCTTGAGGGCTGAAGGAGCCAAGAAGAGACAAGGCAAAGAGGAAGATGAAGTACAGGAAAAGACAAAGCAGTCTAAGTGTTGAGGAGAGGTGAGTTATTTTTAGATGGTCATCAAATGGCATAAATAGTGAGTGGCACGACCTGCTTTCTCCATTTGGGATTTATGAGGGGACAAACCATAGTTTGTTTGTAGGAAGAGAGCAGTCTATTTACAGAAAAGAGGTGCAACCATATTTTTCACATTAATGTGAAATGCCTAAGTCAAAGCAGGAACTGACAATCAAATGGGTCCCTCTTCCTAAGGCTCAAAGCGCACATGGGCTAGCTTGAAAAAAGAGTGCCAAAGTCTTTCCCATAAATTACCAAGTCCTCTTCCTCTCTCTATATATTGTAAAGCTTCTCATTTGAGAAAAGGAGGCATTCTCTTAGCCTTAAGGCAAAACTCTACCCAAAAATCTCTTGGGGCTTGTAAGGTAGAGTGCTGCCAGATTTTACCTTGAATCAGAACTTAGCTTTTTTACCTCTATTTGGACTTGCACTTTAAAGTATATGTCTATGTTCTTATTTTTTGTTAATTCATTATCTTTGATGATTCTAAAAGATTGATTACATCATGTCCAGTGCATTATGAAGTCTCCTTTCTGCAAGTCTGCCAGAAGTGTTCCTAGGGGAATGTAGGTGTCTGTGAATAGGCTGCCATAAGTGTGTCAAAGGATGCCTCTGGTAGTTTCTTCCTCGTATTTCCATAGACCCCTAGATGATTATTGCAGAAGAGCTTCCCACTTTAGATGAAATGTATGGGTGCTTCTTTTTGGTGAAAAGTGTATATTTAGGCTGGGTGGGTCAATTTTTTTGGTGTATCACCTTTTCATTTTTAGGCTTAGGTTCTATTTTCAGCATCTCTCTCTCTCTCCCTTTTCATCCCCCCATTTTTACATTTGTTTGTTAGCAATAGGAGAAACTAGGGCCTAAAGGATACATCAGAGGGAACTAGACCTTATCTATAGACTCTCCCCTCTAGCTTCACCAGTCCCATAGGTGAGAGGGGAGTTTCCATTATTACGTGTGGAAAGGCAAGAGCTCGGCCTCCTAACTTGAGTGAAATCCACTACGTCAACAGTTTTTTGGCATGCCCAGTGGGACCAACTAGGACAAGTTGTGTCCAAAGAGTTAAAGAATTTTTGGTGTGTTCTTCAACCAACTAGCCTTTGGAGGCTTTTACATCAACACCAATGGTGACTCTGAGTTGAATTAGCTGGTTAAGTAGACTGGTGCCATCATAAATCACATTTTTGTATGTATAATTCCTTTACACAAAATCATGGACCTTGTATTCTTTCATATGACTTTGATCAAACTCAAGATATTTAGGGAATCACCTCAAGTAGCTCTCCTAGTTGCCCTTCAATGATAAGGGAGGTGGCACTAGAGTTTGAAAATCAAGTAATGGAGATCAACAGACTGAATGAGTAGTATGGATATTAGCAATAACTGATGTATAAAGTGGCATGTTTGTTCAGGCAAGCTCAGGCCTTGTAATCCATGGAGGAGGAAGTAGCAAAATGGAGGAATCCATTCATGTAAGGTAGTCAACCTTGTGTTCCCCTTCTTATCCTAAAGAAATCCCCCTCTTGTGCATGAAATCCTTTCTATCAAATAGCACTTGCTCATTCCAGCTTATCTGATGCATCAATCAACCCTGCTCTTGACCTTGTGCACCTAGCCTTCAAGCATCAAAGGGAACTAGAAAAAACTCCCATGGAGATGAACCTTCTAAATTCCTTAAATCATGAATCTTCCTTTGGGGAGAGCATTATGAACCAACACATCTCTCTCAAAACTACTCTCACTCAACATGATGATGCTGGTGATCTCCAAGAAAGACTCTTTTAGGATAATCTAGCCCAGCAACTTGAAGATTTAGAGGCTAAGATGAGAATGCTTCGTGAAAGAGAGATAGAACTTTCAGACCTTTTAGAGGAGCCCTAGGACCTTGGAGAAAACAAAGTTGCTACCTGTTCATAGGAGTAAAATTCCAATTTTGAAATCTTGGAATAGAAGAAAATAGTAGAATCATGGGGCATGAAGGAGGAGAAGAGAGGTTTTGCTCAAAACCTTGAAGAGGATGAGCTTGCTCCTACTCATGATGATGCTGGTGACCTCCATGAAAGGCTCTTCCAAGAGGATATGGCTAGAAGAATTACAGAGTTGGAATCTAAAGAAAGATTCCTCAGCCAGTGTGTGATGGATGGTTCAGACCCAATGGCACATTCCATGTTTGAACACACCCCACCTACACATTTCCAAGAGAGATATTAGGCCACACTTGATATTGATGAAGTGTTGGCCAAGTGGAAGGAGGAGAATCATTTGTTTCTATCTCAAGGACTACCTCATCTTCCACATGGTGTTTCCACTTCACCCCTTCTCAAGGAGGAACTTGTTCTATAGGAGGCGAGTGAGGAGCTAAAAATCCAATCTACAATTTCCCAAGAGGCTATCATGAGCGACAACAAAGAGGAAATCATCATTGATGCTCCTTGTGAAGACCTCATCAAAAATGGAGAAGACACAAGGCATGCATACATGTGGATGTTCTAGCAATATGAGGAGGAACATAAGCAGCTAAGCTCTCTTCCCCTCTATTTGATGTACTTCATTGCTATTTCGATAAGGAGGACTATTATGCTGGGGAGCCTAGGTTAGAGGAGGATCAAGAGAATATCTTTGAAAATCTAGAGATCTTGATCTTTGAGGAGGGAAAGGAGAGGTCTATCTTCCTAGAGGAAGGCCTTGAAGAAAAAAGCTTTAAATAAAGAGGTGATGTTCTATGGGATGAGCAATCATTTTGTGAGTTCATTTCAGACATCACAATAGTCACCCTTCTTCAAGAAGGCTAGGAGGGAGCAGAGGATGACTTTGACAGGATCTCCAATGAAGTAGAAGGAAATGGGTCAAACCATGATGCATTGAAAAGGGACTATACATATCAAAGGGCTTACGGTGATGAGCCAACAACCATTGATTTCTTGGTAAAATGCACCATCATGAAGGACCAGCATTCAACAAGCTTCCAGGAATAAAAAGAATACATATATTTTGGAATCATGTTTGAATCTGATCCACTCAGATACTAGCCAATCCAAGTGGTAGGCAAGAAAAGTAGGTCACCAAATCTCCTTTTTATTCAGCCACTTGTTGGCACCATAAGTCTTCCTGCCAGGAAGGGGACTTAAGAAGTTTTCCTTTTGATCTAGGAGGGAAGCAAATACACTTGGTTAGTTGTACATAGTAGTTTGCTTTCAGTTGTCTTTCCTGCTTTCCCTAAGTGCAGTTTACACAAGTAGTGTTTTTAGTCTTGTGTGTGCTTTCCCTTGTGTCTAGGGTAAAAAGGCTTCATGTTTGATTCTTGGATCTTTGCAGCTATTGCTAACTTTGTTCAAGTTGCATCTGACTCTATGCCCAATGGACTAAAAGGCAACTGGTCTCTAAGCATATCAGGCATGGTTCCCCTGGGAGTCACCAATTTATTGACCATTTTTTGCCTAATAAGCCAAAAATTGGTCCCCTTCTATCCCTACTATTCTAGGCCATTTCATTTTTTGATTTTGCATGAATCTGGCAATTTCTATGGACTCTATAAAATTTATACAGACTCTACAAGTCCATTTCTACAGACTCTATAGAATTTCTATGGACTCTGCTAGTCCATTTTTATGGACTCCACAAGGACTTCTACAAAATCTGTAGGTGTAGTCTTTTGGCAGACGTAGAACCAGTTCAGAGAGTGAAAGGTTTTACAAAGCTTCTTCAGACTCTTATCTAAAGAATTTCATAAGGAAAGAAAGCTAAAATGGTTCAAGGACAATTTTCCTTAAGGTTAGAAGAGTGGTTCAATGACATAATCTTTCCAAGAGTTAGCACCTTTGAACCATTAAACCATTAAACCAGTTCAATGCCTTAGTTCAACGCTTCAGTTCAAAGCCTTGATTCAATCAAAAAAGTTCATTGCTTCAGTTCAAAGCCTTGGTTCAATTGACAGGTTCAATCAAAGTTCATCACTTTGGTTCAATCAAATGGTTCATCGGCTTGGTTCAATGCATTGGTTCAACATTTTGGTTCAATACTTCAGTTCAATTGGATGGTTCAATCACTCAGTTAAACACAAAGTTCATCAGTAGGTCCAATAAAATGGTTCAATTCATTGGTTCAATCCAAATGGTTCAATGGGTTTGGTTCATTAAACGGTCCAATAAATGTTTGAACCATTGAACCGGTTCAATGAATTAGTTCAACAGTTGGTTCAAAGGAGCGGTTTAATCAAAGGTTCAAGCCTCTCGAAGGACAAGTGCCCTTGTGGAGGGTAGTTCCAGGTTCAAGAACCCTTGTGGAGGGCAGGGAGCACTTCAAAGGGGCCATAAAGAAGTGGCTAAGATCTTTCAAAATTTTGTTAAGGCAAAGTCATGAATTCTTTCAGACTTTTGTCTGAAGGATTTCCTTTGGACAAAAAGTTTGAAGGAATTTACGGAAATCAAAAGCAAGAAAGCCCACGGGAAAAAAGCCCACAAAAAAAGCATGTAGGGAAAAGGCCAAAGCAGAAAGTTGAAGGAAAAGGCCTGAAGGAATTTGCCAAGGATGGTGACATCCCGAAAGCTGTCAACTTTAAGAAGATAGACTAGCTAATGGTTTTCAAACTGTGATAGGCCCGTGAATGTCAATTTTACACCAGGAAAGATAGAGTGCAAAAGGTGCCAAGTGGCAACTATGGAAGGATTTGACATGATTTTTTAGGAGTAGTAGAATGTGCCATGTGTCCCCTATAAGGTTCAGTGGAAGTAGATAAGTGTCAGCCTTCACAGTCTCTCTCTTTTGTCCTATGAGAATTGTGGTGGGCCTCGAATGAATTGCTAAAGAAAGCAGAAGCTGACACATGTCCTCTTTTATATGACCTTCAAAGGGTCCCTAAAGCTTCCATGAGTTAAGTGTATACTGCCACGTGTCATTCCCATTTTATAGCATAACGTACCACATGTCACTCACTAGAATCAATAGAAAATGGCTAGGGCAAGCAGCGAGAGCCCAAAGAACGCAGCGACACACCAAAAGATAGCCCCCAAGGGTTAAAGGAGCCAGGAAGAGACAAGGCAAGGGGGAAGACAAAGTGCAAGAAAAGACAAAGTAGTCCAAGTGGCAAGGAGAGGTGAGTTATTGATAGATGGTCATCAAACAGTGCAAACAGTGAGCGTTGTGGCCTGCTTTCTCCATTTGGCATTTACAAGGGGAAAAACCATAGTCTATTTGTAGGAAGAGAGCAATTTATTTTCAAAAAAGAGGTGTGGCCATGTTTTTCACATTAATGTGGAATGCCTAAGTCAAAGTAGGAACTGACAATCAAATGGCTCCCTCTTTCCAAGGCTCAGAGCGCACATGGGCCAGCTTGCAAAAAGAGCGCTAAAGTCTTTCCCAAAAATTGCCAAGTTCTCTTCCTCTCTCTATATATTGTAAAGCTTCTCATTTGAGAAAAGGAGGCATTCTCTCAGTGTTAAGGCAAAACTCTGCCCAAAAATCTCTCGGGGATTGTAAGGCAGAGTGCTGCCAGATTTTACCTTGAATTAGAACTTAGTTTTTTTACCTCTATCTAGACATGCACTTTAAAGTATATGTATGTGTTCTTATTTTGTGTTAAGTCATTTTCTTTGATGTTTCTCACATATCAATTACAGCATGTCCAATTCATTGTGAAGTGTCCTTTCTACAGGTCTGCTAGAAGTGTTCCTAGGGGAATGTAAGTGCCTATGAATAGGCTGTCATAAATGTGTCTAAGGATGCCTCTAGTAGTTTCTTCCTCCCTGTATTTCCACAGACCCCTAGCTGACTCTTGTAGAAGAGATTCCCACTTCAGATGAAGTGTATGGGCACTTCTTTTTAGTGAAAAGTGTATATTCAGGCTAGGTGGGTCACATTTTTTGGTGTATCACCTTTTCATTTTTAGGCTTAGGTTCTATTTTCAGCATCTCTCTCTCTCCCTTTTCATCCCCCCTTTTTTACATTTGTTTGTTAGTAGTAGGAGAAACTAGGGCCTAAAGGATACATCAGAGGGAGCTAGCCCTTATCTAGAGACTCCCCCCTCCAACTTCACCACTGCCACAAGCAAGAGGGGAGTTTCCATTGTTGCGTGTGGAAACGCAGGAGCTCGGCCTCCTACCTCGGGTGCAATCCACTACATCAACACTACCATGAGATAAAAACTAAGATAGTTACAATGCCCCAAGTGTATGTGAGGAGGTACCCCCCTCAAACTGGGAGTTGATGAAGAATGATAAGGTGGTGATGGGTTTGAAATGAGGTGGTAATGGATAAGATAGATAGAAAATAAGATCTAAAGATTCAAGGGTAGCAATGGAGTAAAAATTTTCACTAGCAAGATGCATGATATAAAATCAAAAATTCCCCAAGGAAAGTAAGTAATGGATTTCCACAACTATGAATAGGTGGGCTCAATCGAAGGCAATCTAGAGAATAAAGACTAGGATGGGATAACCAAAGCATCTAATGTGCTTGGACATGTGAGATATGTAGAGACAATTATTCTCAAGATAAGGTACACTCTTTATATCCTCAGTGGATATACTCCTATATGAATTTAATCCTTTTAAAGGCTATGGGACCAATGGGTGGTCTATGTCCACTAGCTAATAGTGCAAGGTAACATGTAACATGTTATTTGTAATAAAGATAACTTAGGTGGCCTTGGGTCAAGATTGGAGGGATTCAAAAAAATGAAATTGGTGCAACAAATAAGCCAAATGGAGTGAATCAACACTTATCTATATGGATAAACATCAATTTCACATAGTCAACATCAATCCTAGGAGAATCAACATTGATTGCTAAGGGATATATAATAAGCCTAATGTGTTAGGTGCTCATTTGTTACTCATGATGTGTACATGAGAGTAAAAAAATTGACACCCATTTACACATCTTTTTTATTTATGGATGATGGAGGCTAGTGGGACCAGATAAAGGAGGAAGCATAGGTCACACAATGAAGTAGATTTTAATTTTTGTTAAGTTTTTTAATTTTTCTATTATTTTTTGTGTAATTTAGGAGTTTAACATTAATTCATAAATAGATAGGGATCAATGTTTATTGTAATCAAATCTATGTTTATCTCCCTATGATTAACATTGATCAATATAAAATTGATGTCGATCCCTAGGGATAGACATTGATTCCTTGGGATTGTTGCTGATTTAGGTTAGGGGAATAAAAAGTTAAGTAAACTTAAGAGCATGCAAAATAAAATTATGAAAGATGACCCAAAATTATAGGCACATACTCAATTGATAATGTGTGACTGATGCCACCCATATTAGAATAGTTATGGGACTAGATGAGTGATGAGGATTGGGATAACATGGAGGTCATTAGTTTTGGAGGATTATGCCACTATCATTATGTGCACATGGATGTGGGTTTGTTGATAGCTTTTTTGAAGTAATGTAATGTGGTGACAGTGACCTTCTAGTTTCATACAAGGGAGATTACTATTATTTTGGATGACATCTACCACATAATATGTCCAAAATTATAGGGTGTAGTGATTGTGGTAGTGGGTGAGAGTGGATGTGCAACATATTTATCCTAATTATATAATGAGGATGCTATAGACATTACTTTTATAGCTGAAGGTTTTATTTTTGAGGCTTTATACAAGGAGGATGTAGAGGGGAGATTAGTCATGAATATGATGATGATTTTCATCTCCTACTATGCATTATTGGATTTAAGGGGGGGGGGGATTTCCTTAGAGATTGATATGTATTATGTCAAACATGATAGAGAATCACACAATATTTATGTTGGACCCTACCCTTTTAGCATAAGTGTAAAGAGAGATATGGGGGTGGAGGATACATCATAGATTTGGACTAGATGTGACCTTTATATTTTAGTGTTATGCTTGTGATCAAATTAAATTAGTTCACCCACTTGATACTTCATGGGCACAATGGCACCAAATAAATTTTAGTGTGGGATTCCTTCAGTGTAAGGAAGACCTTATGAGACCATTTACCGATGGGTTATTACATGACTTGGCTTATTATCACTGCATGTTTGGGGAGATATAGGAGGGAGATGTGATTTGGATGCCATAAGTGAGGTTTCTAACATGGTATGGGGTAGAGGGAGAGTTAGTTGGGAGATAATGGGATAGGTGGTTATGGGAAGGAGAACATAACACCTAGATTTGTTTTAGTTCAAGAGGGTGAGTAGATAGTTTGGGTTGGTATAGATTATCCTAGATACACTATAGCTATATAGATAGGATGATATAGAGACTAGGCTATTAGAGGCATGCTATCATAATCCAAAAATAGGGTTAGAGTAGGAGCTAGTGAATATAGATGTGGATAATGCAAGATGCACCCTATCATATTCATTATGGTGGGGGATCAATTAGAAGAGAGATAGGAGAGGGTAGTATATCAATGCTAGGAGGGAAGATATATGGAGATGAAGGAGGTATGGAAGGAGGAGATAGCTGATGTATAGGCTATTATCACATAATGAGATTCATGAAGAACTTAGTGTACCACACTATAAGGATAGGCAACTTCAATTTAGGGGACTATAATAGAGATAGAGGGCATATATGATTGCTTATAGACCTAACTAGAGATATTATATGAGATCAATTATTAGATAGTGTGAGATCATGATAGGTATGAGGAAAAGAGGGGCATAATGCAAGTATCTGATATGGTGACTGGAGGTTAACCAAGTATAGGAGGAGAAGGACCAAGTGCAGGGTAGGGAGGGATGGTGAGCCTAGTGTAGACACTAGAAAATAACACATTTACATTTTTTAATGACTAAATACTGTCAGGGGATCTAGCTCTACCAATTAAAGCACATATGATTAATTCTCGTATTAGCAATTAAACATAGAATTATACCAGAATGATAAAGTAACTAGAAACTTGAGACAACAAAGAATTTGAGAGACAATACACACTCTTGTATTAAATATTACTAGAAGAAAATACAATAAGGAAGATGCCACTTCTTCCTCCACCTCAAAGGCTTGCCACACCTCAAGACCTTCTTCCCTCTCTCTCTTGCTCAACACAACAACTCTAAAGCCTGAGTTGCTATCCCTCCTTGAATGCTTTAGCTGATCTCCTTGACCCTGCTAGCTTCAATGCTTTTACTTGCCTTCTTGCTTAATTACAATACATGCCTTATGGGTCTTTAAATAGGATCCCATGCTTACAAAAATAGAACTCTAGTTACAATAATTAGACACATAGCTCATGATTATAATTAGTCATTTGACATGCAAACACTCGCTTCACTTAACTAACTGTTCGTCAACAGTGGTTCTGGAAATACACAAGCAACCGACGTCAGTCCCTGCTAGTCTGGTGTTCCCAATGTCGGCCAACTCTCTGTCATTATCGGTCTCCTTCTCCACTACATCTGACCGACGTTGGTCATACTGCTGATGCCGGTGGCTCTGGTGCTTTAACATCCTTTCTTGTGTCTGCAAACAGTTGAAGCTTTTAGCTCCACACCATAACAATCTCCCACTTGGAGATAAATAGCTGTAACTTGTACCTATGCCTATACACCATCTATTTTGTTCCTTAGGCTCTGTATCCCTCTTCAATGTCACTCTTGAAGACCAACCACCACGTAACCCTATGATGTAATACCTATCTCTTATGCCACAAGAATTTTACTGCTCCCAAATTCTCCATGACATACTTCTAAACCAACTCTACCCTTAGCTCAGAAAACTCCCTGTATATGAAACCCTACAACAAGTAACACAATATAGTAACAGGGTAATGTAGCTAATATTATCCAACCTGGTAAAGATAAAATACAATGGTCAAACCTCCATTATTCTGTAGCATAATCAAGACCATATACCATAGCCTTCTGTCTCATGTGTCCATCCACTCTCTTCTCTAAAACAAGAATCCATCCCTCTATCCAGTGCTTTCTTCTAGCTGACAACACTACCAAAAATTACTTTTTTGGTTCTCCAAGGACTCACACTCCTCATCCATGCCGAGCTCCCACTGTTTTTGGATTCTACCTGCATTGCTTCTTCCATCTTCCTAGTTCATGACTATCAGTAAGCAATATAAAGAAGGTGAACAATGAATATGAGGTTCACATACCTTTCTTGACCTCCACATGGGTTTTTGAGACTTATAGATCCACCCAACATCCATTTCAGTGACCGATATCAGCCATCTCCCAGTTTGCTCCCGACTGATGTCAGTTCCCTGCACTAACCCTGACTGCCAACGTCATTTCCTTGGCCAACACTGCCATCCCTCCTGCCAACATCGGTCCTTATGACTGACGTCAGACTTCTCCTACTTGACCTACCAACCCTGCTGGTTTGCGAATGACCGATGTCGGTATCTGGATGACTGACGTCGGTGCCAAGTGACTGACATCGGTGTCTGTGTGTTCCTGTAAGCGATGAAATTTTCATCTGCAAGCTCTTCTTGGATCAAACCTCTATCCATGCTGCCCTGCTCAGATTTATTTAGCCCCTGTGACTGATCTCTATCCTTCATCTCCTCCATAAACACCAAGTCTTCTTTGTTCCTGTCAAAAGCATCAAATTTCCTTTTTCTGCAATGAACTGTATCTGTGCTTTTCAAATTTGAACACATACCTTTTGAATCAAGAACTTCCATTCCCTTCATATTCTTGTGACCAAGCCTATTAGGCCACATCATTGAATCTACACCAGAAGTAGAATCAGTAATACAAGTAGACAGATAAAGAGTATCTACTTTCTTACCTCTTGCTAGAACAAGTGCTCCCTTGGTAACCTTCCAAGAATTTGCTATGAGGGTTATTGTGCATCCCTCATCTCCCAACATTCCTATAAATATCAGACTCTACTTCAGAATTGGAACATGCATGACCTCTTTCAACACCCATGTGTTGTCAATCTGCAATCTCAGCTGCACTTTCCCTTTGCTAACTATCTGATAAGGCGTACCATCCCCTAAATAGAGTACTCCAAAATCTCCCTGTTCATACTCATAGAACAAATCTCTATTTGGGGATGCATGAAAAGATGAACCAGAATCTAAAATCCATGATCCTACCTGACTATCCGAAGAAAGTATGAGAGCGTCCTGCATCACAATATTTGCATCCTTTGCTTCTTCCATACCTGCATGTTGATTCTCTTTATCTCTCAACCAACACTCCTTTGTATGTCCTTTCTTTCCACAAAACTAGCAGGTAATACCTTTGGACTCAGATCTCCTTCCCGACCTTGATTTCCCTTGCTCAACCTTCTCCCTTTGCCTTCCCCTGCTTTTTGCGCTTAGATCATTCCCTGATGATTCACCTGTGCTTCTCCTGCGTATTTCCTCATTCAAGATCACACTCACAACATCATCAACTTTTAAGATTTTAGAAGCAGATGTAGAATTACTTACTGCCATAACCAAACCGTCCCAACTTTTAGGCAAAGAACATAAAATCAAGAGAGCCTTTAGCTCATCATCAAAAACAATATTGACTGAAGCCAATTGGTTTACCAAACCATGAAAATCACTGAGATGAGTATGTACCGATCCACCTTCCTGCATTTGCAAAGTAAATAGCTGCTTCATAAGATATACCTTATTAGAAGCGGAGGGCTTTTCGTATAAATTTGCCAAGGACTTTATCAACTCTTTTGTTGTCTTGCACTGTGATAAGCTGGAAATCACATATGATGCAAGGCTCAACCTTATGGAACTGAGAGCCTTCTGATCAAGAACGTTCCATTCTTCATCCTTCGTATATGTGGGCTTGCATGCAACCCCACCCAATGGTAAGTACAAATCCTTTTGATACAGATAGTCTTCAATCTACATCCTCTAATGTTAAAAATTCTTGCCATTAAACTTCTCCATTTGTAGCCTACTTTCTTCTACCATTGCTGAACTCCCACTCAATCAAAAAACCCTGTGAATGACCTGTAATCAAAAAACAATACCCTGCTTCCTACAAACCATAGCTCTGATACCACTTGTTAGGGGATCTAGCTCTACCAATTAGAGCACATATAATTACTTCTCATATTAGCAATTAAACACAGAATTATACCAGAATGATAAAGTAACTAGAAACTTGAGACAACAAAGAATTTGAGAGACAATACACACTCTTGTATTAAATATTACTAGAAGAAAATACAATAAGGAAGATGCCACTTCTTCCTCCACCTCAAAGGCTTGCCACACCTCAAGACCTTCTTCCCTCTCTCTCTTGCTCAACACAACAACTCTAAAGCCTGAGTTGTTATCCCTCCTTGAATGCTTCAGCTGATCTCCTTGACCTTGCTAGCTTCAATGCTTTTACTTGCCTTCTTACTTAATTACAATAAATGCCTTATGGGTCTTTAAATAGGATCCCATGCTTACAAAAATAGAACTCTAGTTACAATAATTAGACATGCAGCTCATGACTATAATTAGTCATTTGACATGCAAACACTCGATTCACTTAACTGACTGTTCATCAACAACAGTTTTGGAAATACACAAGCGACCGACGCCAGTCCCTGCTGGTCTGGTGTTGCCGATGTCGGCCAACTCTCTACCATCACTGGTCTCCTTCTCCACTGCATCTGACTGACGTCGGTCATACTGCCGATGCCGGTGGCTCTGGTTCTTCAACATCCTTTCTTGTGTCTGCAAACAGTTGAAGCTTTTAGCTCCACACCATAACAAATGCCTCAAGACCCCCTAAACCTTCTTAAAAATTAACAAACCCCCCATAATGTAGCCAAATTAATATTATTTAGTTACATAATATTATTCAAAATCACTATTTAAAAGTACTATTCAAAACTAATATTCGCTATCACTACTCACTGTGGGATCTACTTTCACTATTCATGATGACATGGAATATAACATGGCATATGACATGGAAAGTAACATGGTAAGGTGATATGGCAAGTGACATCACTTAGAAGTGATGTGGCTTGATGTGGGACATCATACCCCACCTGGGACCCTTTCTAAAGTGCTTGATGACCTCATTTAAGCATCACAAGGACCCCCTATTGAAATATGGAGAATTTCTCATCAAGGGAAAATTATTAAACATGTATTTTACCTTCACACATGAAATTATCCTTCAAAATAAGATACATACCTCCCTACTACTTTGGGAAAGACAAAGGGCACCCATTTTTGACTTCTTAACCCAAATGGGAATCCCCACCCACCTCATTTTGAGTAATTCATCCACCACATATAAAATTTCACCATAATTATATTCTTATTCTTTTGTCAAGACTATTCACAACATATGTTATAAATACCCCCCTCTCCTTCACCCAAGGTTAAGTTGGAAGGTGGCAAAGTTAGTCTTTGGTTATTAACATCTTGTTGAAGGTATTTCAAGGAGGTCATCATTTTGGAGGTCATCATCTTAGAGGATTTAAATAATTCAAATAAATTAAGCTCTACTCGAATTACTGGAGGACTTTTATCTTCAACAACATCATCAATAACACCATCAACTTCATCATCAACAAAGCTTGGAAGGTAATACCCATTTATTTTGTATTTCCTTTTAGTATTTTTTTGTTATTACCTTGAACACACTCTCTTTGTAACCATTTTTTCATCTTAATCCATTGATATCATTTTACACCTTTGATCATTTTAATTCCATTTGCCATCTTTACCATTTCACCACCTTTACCCTCTTTATTCCTTTACCATTTTCACCCACTTTATCTCCTTCCTCTTTTGCCTCATCAATAACTTATTACCTTATAATTTTTAAAAATTTATCCCTTTGATATTAATAATCCTAACCAATTAACAACCTAAACCAAATTATCTTTTCCCTTACCAAGTTTCTAAATCTAAAACCACCACTTTGCCTTAATCAATTTTCAGCACTAGTTAATTTATCTAGTCATAGTTTTGGCAAAATATTTAACTCCTTGGTTTCAAATTTAATTACTTTTTGATATTTTATATTTTTAGTTTTAGTTTGATATTATTTTATGAAAATCACATCATTTATATCTATCAACTTAATTGTTTAAAATAGGTAGATTGATAGCCTCCTAGAAAGCTTTCGCTTCTAGGATCTAGCTCAAACTAGGCAATCCACCCATCTATTTATCTAACAAAAAAGTTTATTTTAGTGTTTTATTATTTTTAGGTCATCTTCCAAAGAAAAATAGGATGTCTCCATAATCATTTGGATGTAATGTGTGAAATTTATACCAATTTCTCATAACCATTACCCTTATTGATAGTTTATTCTTTTCATACTTAGAAAAAAGTAGAAAATAGAGAGAAATATTTTGACACACCCGGTGGGACCCCTTATGGGTTCATATTTTTTTAGGCATATATTTGCATTTAGTGAAATTTTAATGCTCTTTCATTTTTTTATTTCTAAATTCTGAAAAAGAAAAAATTCTTTCCTTTCTTCTTTTCCAAAAATGTGAAAAAAAAAAGTTTTCATCCTAAGGATAGGTTGTATTTTACATATTGCATTTAAGTGTATTTTAGCTATTATTTAATCACATGAAAAGACAAAAAACTATTATTTGGGGTTAAAATTGAATGCATTCATTAAATTTTTTACTTAATGGTTAGCTCACCTAGATTAGTTAAATGCATTATGAATTAATCATAGCACACATATGTTACACTACCAAACCACATGCACAAATTAAACATCAAAACTTATTTGAGACAAGGCCCATTAAGATTTCATCACCCTTTGGATCACCTTACCCTACTCAATGATCCTACTTGGATTTCATCACTAAGGGGAGGACCCACTCCATTCTCTCTTAGATTATAAACTTTAGACAAATGGTATATATTGGCTAAGTGCCTACACTAGTTGTGGGATCATTAGGTGAGGGGAGCAAGCCCTCAGTACTAGGCCACATATCCAGTCTAGTGAATATTATTTGAGCACCAAAATTCAACCTAAAACCATCTTTAAATGGATTTTATAATACCTAACTTACAGGCCAATTTCCCCTTTCACACTCTTTAAGGCATAAGCCAAAAGTGATTTAAAATAAATCCTAGGATTGGTTGCACTTTTATTGTGTGATTTGTTTGCTTTGGATTTTTTTTGTTTGTTCATTGTGTGAGGTGAATTTATTTTTATTTATTTCTAAATTTATCATATGGTCTTAACTAGACAAGTGAAAAACCAAAATAACCCACCACCATCTTCTTCTTCATCCTCATCCATGGATTATACCTCAAATGTTGATAGATTGCCCGATGATTCACTGCACTATTCTCCCCAACCCATAGTGCCTTAAACAATTCTTGAAGGTGATTAATATTTTACCACCTTTTTAGACAACAATATAACTAATTTAAAACACTATCTTAATACATTAGCCTATCTTACTTTGATGATTTTGATTCCTCCCATGGATCCACCCTATGGTATGCCATACCACCTCATGGTTGGTGTTGCATCATCCCACCCTTATTTTATCCAAGCTTCATCTTCTACCATTGGTACATCTACCACCACCACCCAAACACCTATTACCCCAACCAATACTTATAATATTGGCTCAACTTTACCCCTTATCATTTCTACCCCTTTTCCTAGTGCAGTGTCTTCTACACCTATTTATACCACTCCCTTCAGCTTAACCAATATACCAACCTCAACCCATTTTAAGAACCTAATACTCTCCAAACCAAAAACACTTTCCCCTATTATCACTAGGGTCACTATCCCTCAAAAACCCATAAATACTTTAACATTACCAACCCAAACCATGCCCCCATCAACCAATCCAAATGTACCCCTAAACCAGCCATTATATGTTCTTCTACAAGCTCCCATAGCCTCATATCAGTATATCCCAAACCCATTGGGATATATTACACCTTCTACCTAACCCTTAATACCTATTAGTCTTGAAAGGACATTATCCCATCCTCAAATTACCACATAACAATATGTGCCTACTTTTATACTTCCTACCACATACCAATTCATAGCTACAACCCAACCTTAGCAAAACTTGCCATTGAATTATGTAACTTCCCAACCCCAACCTAACCTAATCAAGATTCTTGTAGATAAGATGACCCAACTCAAATCATCTATCTCTGGGTCCTATAATCTTTTATCCTATGACCAAATTTGCAATGAACCTATCAACCCTTCTGTCCTAATTCATGATTGTCTTCCTCAATGGGAGTTTCCCAAATTCTCTAAGTTTCAGGGGAAGGAGGATCCTAAGAAACATTTGAGGGTGTTTCACCATTATTATTACATGATTGCCTATGATGATTCCCTCTTTATCCAAACCTTCCCTATGACTTTATCAGGGCCCAACTTGGACTGGTACAGTGCCCTTCCTAGATATTTTATCTTCTCATTTTCCCAACTCACCCAAATTTTCTTAGAACATTTTTTTGTCAATATATCTAAGAAGGTCTCCATAACTAAACTCTCTTTTATCGGGTAGTTTGATGATGAATAAATTATCAACTTCATTACATGATGGTGAGGTCTCATTAATCAATTATCCTTTTCACTACCCCAAATAGAACTCATTTCAGTTTTATCTCAAGGATATGTAAAACACATCGCTCCCACCCTTTAGGTGAAAATATTTAGAACCTTTGATGATGCATTCACAATGGCACACAAACTCAAGAACCAAGCCATAGATGAGGGTAAATTAGAATTATGAAATAAGAATTCCACTTTTAAACCCAGTGACCCCTCTTCTTCTAAAAAAACTAACCAACCCAATTCTAAATACAAAAAATTTTCAAATGTGGTTGTCTTGAAAATTGTCCCACCTCTATCCATTAACTAGCCACATCAAAACACACCTTCCAATCCTTCTTACCCACTAAACTAAAATCAAAGTCAGGTTCTCCCTAAACAGTTCACCCTTATAGGGGAATATTATGCCTATATGTTGGATAAATTTAGAAAATATAATGTTATTAAACTTCCATCAATCAATCCACCTCAACAATTTGACCCCTCTTGCTCTGTGCCTAGGTGGTACAATGAAAATGACCATTGTGGTTTCCATTGGGTCATCGAACATGACATAAACCTATGTAACACTTTTAAAAGTCTTATCTAAAACTTGATTTATAATAGAAAATTGACATTTGACAACCCTAATTCACCCCAAACCATTCTCTCAATATTTTTTATAAATCATTCCCTAACCATCCTCCACCCATCCAAACCCTTGACAATCAATTTAAACTATCTTCATCTCATGAGGCACACATAATCAACATCATCATAAATGAGCCCATGGAGGATGAGACTCATATTCCCATTTCCTCTTCACCAACCTCACCTATGGATGAAGCAAATACACCTCTTACCCCTTTGGTGACCAAAGTAGAAGGATCTATAGCCCCTACTTCTTCTCTTAATCAAACCATATCTATGCCTACCTCTCCTTTCATAGAACCGTCTATTGATCTAACCACCCCTTCTTCTACCCCACCAAGTGAAATGGTATAACTCCCATATTCTCATTTAGATACCCTGTCAAAGGAAGGAGTTAGGACCATACCTACATCCTTGATCAAATAAACATCCCCTCTCTAAATCACCCTATAAGCAACCATTATTTTGGAACCTCCTAGCTCAAGTAGAGATGAAGGAACTATCCCCCCTTCTTCACCCAAGGGCTTGACATTTGAAATGATATATTAGGGAAAAAACCCATTTATAATCCCTTTTCTCGGTTAGTGTAAAGTTTAGAATTTGCCTCACAACCCAACCTAAATAGAACCACTTCCTACCATTGTTTTGGGATCCCATACCAAAATAGAACCAAACACTTGACTTCATTATCATTTAATTTCCAACCTATTTCCACCCATCATCAAACATTTATTTTCCCCAAGTTGTTAGGAAACCATATCACCCACCTCCACCTAGATCATCTCATAATCTTCTATCTAAACTAGCCAACATTTTAGGTATCATTCTCACACCTAGCATCACCCATCCCCCCATCAAACTAGGCCTAACCCCCTCTAAGCCACCTAAAAAACCACAAACCAAGATAGATATAAGGGTACAATTACTTAAACCTCATCATCATGTTAGACCAATGCTGCCTCCTTCTCATTTACCATCTATTTTATGACCCCACCCTTCTACCATTCCATTCACTTATTTTTATTCAATTAAATAAATTCCATTTTCTATGTCTACCCCTCTATTGCCTACACCATCAACTTCTTCATCATTATTAGCTAGTTTATCCCCCTCTACTTTTCCACCTATTATCAGCCCCCCATCCTCTCCTTTAAATCCATCTACCATTACCGTGATCATAATTAAGTCAACCCAATCTAAACCGTATACCAAAATTTCCCAACCACCAACACTCTCTAAGGTCAAGAACATGCCTAAGAAGGTTCTTATTTCCCCAACGAGTATCTCAACACCCTCAACACCTCTAAGGGAATCTTACTCTTTTATTTTGTAGAGGTTGTTGTAAACCTCCTCCATTGAATTTACACCTATTAAACCATTCACCCCTTCTAACACTAAACCCTATTGGTTTAATGATGCTTAGATTTATGTGTACCATAAGACATCAAGACATAACATATAGAATTAAAAATACCTCTAAGATCTTGTTCATCACTTATATGAGGATGATGATCTATCATCAGATGAACCACTTTCACCTACTTTATTAACCCAACTGCTAACCCAAACAATCTAACCACTATCCCAACCTATGTTGACTTTATCACTCTCATCTATAGGAAAGGGAAATGAGATAAATCAATCACCTAGTTCAACTTAGCCCATTGTCTATACCATCCACATGATTACCCTATATTAAGCATAACAAGGGGGTAAAGAAAGATCCAATGTGTCCATTCTATGGACATATCCTTTAGATTATTAGCCTCCTAACTAGGACCAAACACCAACACCACCATCCAAGCCATCACCTAGACCTCCATCCTAGGTATACCTCCCACCAATTCCTTTGTATCAATTAAATAAACCATTTTGAAGCAACTTCATCAAGCACTATTGAAAATGAGCCTTTATGACTTGATCAACACCTCACCTCATCATCATCAGGCATTAATAGATGCCCTACAATCCATTTAGATTCAACTAGATGACCCTCAACCCCTTGTCTCCTTTGTTGGGACCATCGAACATTTTACCATTATCACCTTCCAAGACTTTGAGATACCTTGAGCACAATCTAAGGAATCCAACCCACCTCTATTTGTCACTATATATATATATATATATATATATATATATATATATCACATCCATGTCAAAAGGGTGATGATTGATGGAGGAGCCAACATCAACATAATCCCCTACAATTATTTTGATCACCTACATTTACCAAAGAATATCATGGTTAAAAGCACAATTATTCTTTTTTCCTTCAATCACATCATGGCCACTACCTTAGGGATCATTATTTTTCAAATATGCTTGGGACCTTGCACCATCCCTGAGCTATTTTATGTTTTAGAGGGTGAATTCTAATATAACATTCTACTCAGATGCCCCTAGATCTAAGCTATGAGTTACATCCCATCCACTTTGTTAAATTTAAACATGAAGGGCAAGTCATAACCATCAAGGCTGATCCTAATCCTTTTACATGTTGCAACATGACCTATAGGCCTAATGATGTCCTTCTTCCATCTTCATCTTTCACATAGTTAACCAATCCCATCAACACAACTACACCATTAAACACTACCCACAATGATTCTACCCTTAATAATGATGAAGCCTCAACTAGTACATATATCCCTTCTTCAAATATTCTCATTGAGGACTCCTTGACACAAATGTTCCAATGCCTTTCTCTTGAGGAGTATTGACTTTTAGCCTTAGATGCCTTTCCCACTCCCTAAGAATACACGAACCTTCAAAGATACCCTTTTTATGGCCCCAACATAGGTACCATCATCCCCTTTTGACTTCTCAACAATAGAACATACTTTTTCTATGAGGGACTTGATCAAACACTCCTCACTCCTATCACCACTCCATATATTCAACCTTTCACTTTTGATTTCTCCTATCTAAGCAACCCAACCTTTGTAAGAACCTATCTTTATCATTGTGCTTGGAAAGGATTTGGTATGGGCTTATATAAATAAGGACCTCATGAATTTTCCATTATCAAGATTCAAAAATCCTGAGTTCTTTGGGCTCAGGTTTGAACCACTAGAAGAACCCACCTCACCAAAACCTATTGATATCCCCATTAAAGAGATTCCATATTATCTCAATACATCTTCTCAATATAGAGACTCTAACATCATTCCATCCAACTTTTTTTATTAATACCTTTATTTTAGGCCCATTGACCTATTAACATGGTGGCCAAACTAAAACCTTTCCTCTCATCCACCCTAAAATGATTGACTACAATTCACCCACCATCTATACCATTCAGTGCTAAGATGATAATTCTATCCTCACCTACATTAGTGCAAGAGACTCTCCCATCTATAAATCCTTCCCTCCATAAAATGAGACCATGCTCAATGAATCAACTATTGATGTTAACTTAGGAACCTAGGATAATCCTCATATCATTAAACTAAGCCAATCCTTAGACTCAAACAAGCAACATGATTATCCCACCTTCCTTCAATACCATATCATTACATTTTCTTGGTCTTATTAGGATATTCCTAGGATTTACCCCTCCATCACCCTTCATAACATCATTACCTATCCAGAGGCTAAACTAGTATGGCAAAAGCTTCAGAAAATGCACCCTGATATAGCTCTTCTTGTCAAGGAAGAACTTTAACATATTTTATCCATCAAATTTATTTAACCCATTGACTACCCATAATGGGTCTCTAATATTATTCCCACTACCAATCCCACTGGGGAACTCTACCTTTGTGTGGATTAATAAGACTTTAAACTTGCATACCCCAAAGATGACTTTCCTTTACCCAATAATGACCAACTAGTTAACCTTACTATAGGTCATGAGATGTTATCCCTCAAGGATATATTTTTAGGATATAATAAGATCCTAATCACCCCCTCAGACCAAAATAAAACCACCTTCATTACTCCTTGGAGAACCTACTGCTATCGAGTCATGCCTTTTGGCTTAAAAAATGTAAGAATAACTTATCAACAAGCCATGACCTATGTCTTCCATGATCTTATTCATATAAATTGTAGAAGATCATATGGATGATCTCCTCAAGAAATCTAAACACTATAAGGACCATTTATCTATTCTTACTATCATTTTTGATTGACTGATCCAATTCCATGTTTGGCTCAATCCCAAAAAATGCATTTTTGGGGTTTTGTCTAGAAAGCTTCTTGGATTTATCATCTCCCGCCATGGAATAAAGATTGACACTGCTAAAGTCAAGGCCATCCTAGAAATTCCTCCCCAAAAATACCTTAATAAACTTTGCAGTCTATAGGGAAAACTCCAATCTATCCATCACTTCATTTCTCAATTATCAGATAGATGCTAACCCTTTCACCACCTCTTAAAGAAAGAAACCTCCTTTAGATGGACCAAATATTATCAATAATACTTTGATTCACTCAAAAAGTACTTTATTTCTCCACCTATTCTTATCCCACCTAGGGATGACCAGCCTTTCTACCTTTATGTATCTACCATTGATCAATCTTTAGGTTCCATGCTAGCTCATCGAGATGAAGAAAATAAGGAGCAAGACATTTACTATGCTAGTTGCATTTTTCTAGAGTATGAGACATGATATACCCATCCTAAAAATATTTATCTCACTCTCATTTTTGTTGCCTCTAAGCTTCATCACTACCTTCTTAATCAAAAAACATATGTTATCACTAACACCAACCCACTCAAGTATATGCATTCCAAGCCATACCAAAATTAGCATATGGCTAAGTGGATCATGCTTCTGACTAAGTTTGATTTTGATTTTCTTCACCAAAAATCCATTAAAGAGTAGGTCATTATTGATCAATTAGTTGAATCCTCTATCTCAGATAAACAACCCATTCCATTAACATTTTTTGATGAGTCTATTGCAACTCTTTCTCAGGGAGAACCCTCTTACCAAATGACCATGTTTTTTGATGGCTCTAAATACCAACATGGTGGGGGTGCAAGCATAATTCTCATACCCATTCATGGTGATCCTCTTCCACTATCCTTTAAACTCAACTTTGAATGTATTAATAACATGGAAAAATATGAAGCTTTGGTCATCGATCTTGAAACCAATCTCACCTTAAAAATCAAAACCATTTCTATCTTAGATGATTATCAACTCATGATTAACTAGGTTAATGGGTCCTATTAGTGTAAAAATGACATTAAAAAAAATTATAAGCTCCTAGTTGATGAGCACTTAACATATTTTGACAGTTATCAAATCCAATTAGTTCCTCAATCTACTAACAAATTTGTAGACATAATGGCCTCTCTTGCATCTCAAATACCCTCTCAACTTGTAGAATCCAAATTGTTTGTCACCATCCACCATTTAATTAGGCCCTCATATATTAGGTCATACCTTTTAACCATCTATAGTGTGGAGGCATCTCCTTCTAATGTCTAGTATGACCAAACCTTTAATTACCTTAACTTGGGAATCACTCCACCTAACCTCTCAAAGAATTCCCAAAGGTCCTTTGTGCAGGGCATTTCTCATTATACCATACTACAGGGAATCCTATATAAACAAGGATTTGATGGTATTCTCCTTTATTGTTTACATAGTCATGATATTCCTCATGCCATCAAAGAAACCCATGGTGGGTTTTGTGGGGGACATTTTAGTGGCCTTGTTGTCACCAAAAGAATCCTATGCCTAGGTTACTATTGGCCTACCCTTAATCAAGGCTACTATGAATATGTAAAGAAGTGTGTTAAATGCCAACAACATGCTAACTTTCATCATGTGCCTACTCATGGCCTTTAGGTATCCATGGATTATTAGCCCTTCTCATAGTGGGGGATGGATCTCATTAGAGAAATAAATCCTCACTCTTCTTAATGACACTAATATATCATCACCACTATAGAATATTTCACTAAATGGGTGAAGGTCATCCCCCTTATCTCTATCAAAGTGAAAAAAAATATATTTTAGAAATCATAACATTATCTATCATTTTGGTGTCCCTCACAAAATCATAATAGATAATGGTAAATCATTCAAAAACAAAAAAAATTCAAGCCCTCTATGATGCTTTTGGCATCAAACTCAACCTTTCCTTGCCCTACCATCCATAAGCAAATAGACATGTAGAAGCCTCTAATAAAACTCTCATCAAAATGTTAACTAAATTTGTAAGTGCTTTAGGTAAATATTTTCACATATACATCCCATTTATTTTATGGGCCTAACTCACTAGTATCCAAACTATAATAGGTACTACACCTTTTTACTTGGTCTTTGGCATAGAGGATGTTCTACCTCTTGAAGTCTAGATTCCTTGTCTTCATATTTCATTATAAGACATCATTTTTAAAGAGGATTATTATCAAGAATGCCTTGTTTGCCTTTAATTACTTTTTAAACATCACCTTTCTTCCCTTAACCATCTTCACATCTATCAATTGTTTATTACCTGTGCTTATAAAAATCACCTGAAACAATGGGAATTCAATATCAGATATCTCATCCTAAAATAAAACCAACACGTGACCAACATAGAGAAGAGTAAATGAGGCAAGTTTTCTTTCAATTGGCTTGGACCCTACATCATTACCCATAAGTATGGATCAGGAGATTATCATGTCCTCTCTCAAAGGCAAACTAGAACCTAAGCCTCTCAATGCTTCATATTTATGTCTATTTTTATATAAAAGAAGGGTCAAGCTAACATGTTTGTCTAACTTAAGATCATCCCTTGATGATGATATTTTAACCTTCACCCACCTTCCTCTTCCCCTTTTGAGGACAATTGATTAAAACATAGAGCCATGTGATTAACCATCATAGTCACAACCTAATCCTAAATATGGGTACCACGGATCTACCCATAGCATGGTTCTCATGGATACTTTTTGTATTTAACAAGATGGAATCCCATGGTCATTATCTCTCAAAACCACAACCTTTCACATATCATTGACCTTATTGTGTAAAGTTTTTCCCTCATAAAGGTAAAACTCTGAACCTAATTAGATTGGTCCATGTCTAATCACATTTAATGACCCAAAAAAAAAAAAAAAACTACCAAATGTAAGGTAGACTGCTCCCTTAAAGGATAACTATCAAGATTATTAAGCAAAGACAATAAGCTTCGACCACTCCCTTGAAGGATGGATAAGTTCAATTTATCAAAAGAAGAGGAATTTATTGGAAGCTTCCCACATCAATTAGCTTCCCATATATAGAAATAAAGAAAAAGACACTATCACAACAAATTCTAAATCTATAATCAACTCTCTAGCAACATAAATAAATTGGAAGTCGCAATTGGCTTCCACATGTAGACTTCCCATATTGATCAGTCTACATCTAGCATACAACATGGACTTGTCTATTACCATTTTTAGGTCACATGTAGAAGGGAAAATTAATTAACATGAGGATATCATGCATATCACCCATCACCCTTAACACCACCTATCACCCTTCTTCCTTTTAGACTATTTTTAAATCAAGGGATTTAAAGCTTACTTGACACCCTATGATCAAGAAACCTTTTTTATTGACTAACATGCACAACATTTGAGGGGATTATATTTATTAAGCCGATCCCACTTCAAGTCTATTTCTAGTCCTTATCAAAAACAAATCATTTTTCCCTATTTTTAAGGTGCTTGGTTGGTGTTTTCCTCATGACTTTTACCATCTAGTGTTGTAACAACAATAACCATTCTTTTTACATTTAGTGAGATTATAAGAACCACAAACATACCAATCATAACCATAACCATAACATTCATAAGTATCCACACGAACTTAAGCATGATACCATTCAATCAGTGGCATCCAACATGTTTTGTTCATAAAAAACAATGCAATATTTTCTTTAGGGTGTAAGGAATTGCGCAACACATACATTGTCATCAGATTACACATTGCCTAAAGCACATGCGTACATTATTTTCTTACCTAAGCATTAAAATGATTATCTATGACTTTAGATTTGTGTTTAGCCATGTTTCTAATTGATTACACCTAGGAATTATATTGACATACATACATCAACATACCTTATGAAGAAGGCATCATTTATTTAGAAAAGTTTTCCTTAGGAGCTAGATGGTAGCATTAGTATGGGATGAGGGGATGACACTCTTATTCATTGTTTTTTTATTATTGATGATGAATGTGATTGAATATTGTAGTATTAGTGTATGGAGGGACATACACCATCATTTGGAATGGAAAGTTGAATGATGATTGTGTGAAGGTATATTTGATTGCATGACAGACATGATTTGATCTTATACTAGTCCTTATCATGATTCTATAAATATAATACCTACCCATTCTTCTTCATCAACCTAGGTCTCTATTATACCAATCGAGAAGGTAATATGATGTCATTGATTCCCTTAAAAAATCTTCCCACTAGAAATAGTCATGTCTACCTACCTTTTCACATGGACACATCACCCTCGATATGATTGGTCATCTTGATAAAGCCATTATGCACCATCATGATATCTTTTTGTTGCCCTTATCATCTAATTCACATCTAATGTATTTCCTTGCTTTCTCATCTCATGACCCTTGTATGTCTAGTGGTCATTTGCATCATTATCATTTTTGGCCTAGTTGATGTAAATTGGCTTTTAACCATGGGCTATTATAACGATCATGCCTTCAAAACTTCCACTGTTACTAGTGGTGGTAACTCCCAAATCCTTATCATTATATAAAATATTCCCTTAGAGGTAGGCTGATATGAATTCATAATAATAAATTCACCTTATTATCCCCTCTACCCTCCTCTTACTACCATCCCATTGCCATAAGCTCTAAACATTAGACCCCAACCATTGGTAGTACCTACTCCAATATGGAAATCTTTTTTTTTGTTCCAGTTGAACATTCATCTGTAGCAAGGGAACCACCATATTATCCTAACCACATAGTTTCTTGTTGGTTAGACCTAATCTAGCAAAACCAATAAGTCACTGGTTTTATGGAGTTGGGATAAAGGATGCAGACATGGCCACCATTTGTCTAGCCTACCCATATAGCTCTTAGGTCAGGTAAAATCCATCCTCTATTGCTCACCATTTTGCTAACTTTCTTACTCATATAATCTACTTAGTCATCAAATAAACTCTTTACAAGTTGTCAATTCACTACTACCCTTAAAACTTGGCTCATAGTGGTGATGAACCTTGGCCAAAGTGACTATGTAGATCATGATAGAAGCCCACCTCCTAAAACTCATATTTTAGCAGTAGATGTTATCTCCAGGCTTCTACCCTTACACAATTTTAGAAGATGCAACCTCCTCACAAAGGCACCTCTTCTATCAATTAGCTCCATTGAAGGTTTTTTATGATGTTTAGCATTATGTCCCCTTATTTATCCTACCTTACCCATATGTGTCTCTCATCCTACTAAATGTGGGATCATTAGGATAATTATTCACTGATCTACACCATATACCTTCACCATAACCATCACCATTACCATCACCAAAAACTAAAACCTATATTTAAAAAAATCCTTCCTTCTCCATCAGTCTAAACCAACCCATGTGGTCCATCAAATTAAGGTAGCCAATATAAACACCACTCACCCAACTTTGTCAAACTACATTATCCTAATGTCTATGGACTATGTAGGCATTGCTTCACTTCTAAGGGTAGCTTGGCCACTAACCACTAATTCCCATCCCCTTTTTATTCTCACTCATTTCCACCTCTAACAACACCCTCTTGCTTAGGGCATCCTACACCAAGGAAGCTTTGAATTATTTCTTAAGAATCCTTATGTTTTAACACCATCTAACACTTCCTCCTAAGTTTTCCCCCATTATTGGTTAAACTACATTAGCCTGATGTCCATGGACTATGTAGGCATTTCTTCACTTCTATGGGTAGCTCCGACACATCCTTTATTTTATTTTCCCTTCCCACCTGAAATCTCTTGCTTCACTTCTCTACCTATATCCTCACCACCTCCCTCCCTTCATCTTTTCAATCTCTTTTAACCACTTTTCTAGCTTGTCAATCTCTTTTTACACAAGGGTTGATAATCTTCCTCATTATCCCCTCTTATCTCCCATAAAACCACCACTTATTGTACCTCATTAGCCTCCCCATCACCTTTCCTTGAAAATACTTCACAGATCACTCTCTCACCCACTTTTTATGTTTTTAGTCTCTCTCTCCACTTATTACCAACCTTGTCCTTTATCCCCTTCAACTTATTTCACCATCCTCATCATCTCCCCTCACCATTGGCTATTTGTCATACCCTCTTTATCACTCTTTTTCTCACCAATTCCCCATCATACTGTGCATCTTGTAATCTTTCTATTTATTTTGTTGCTATACTTTTTATTTATGTGTACCACCACTCTCCACCATTTCACCACTCTTCCCAATGTACCCATTTTCCATTCTTCTTGTTTTATTTTTTCCATCCTTTCATCCTTTTTGTCTTCTTTTTTTCCTCCATAACTAGCTTCTAACTAGGCCTTTATCCTTTGAGAAGCCTTCCATAATTTACCTTTTCTTCTTATCTCTTCTTGCCTTCTACCCTTTTCATTCATTTTTGCCTCTTTCCATCTCAATACTCACTTATCTTTTGCATCTATGTGAGTATCTATGCTTTGTATCCCTACTTCAATTCTTCCTTTTTATTCTTATCATCCCTAATCTTCATCCCTTAGTTTCATCTCATGCCCTTTCATTGTGTTCCCCTATTTATTCATTGCCTCACCAATTTTTGGCTTGACAATCTCTTCTAATCACCCCTTCAGCTTGTCAATCTCTTCTAGCAAATTGATTGATGTCTACCTTCTCTCTTCACCTTCTTACCCACCCATCCTTTGATCCCCCTTATTTTTATTAACCCCTTTCCCATTTTCCATCCCATTCTCATCTTCAAAACCACCATTTGCTTTGCTTTGTTATTCGTCTCCTTACCTACCATCATCTATGCTTCCTTTGTCAAAATACCACCTACTTCCTCACTCTCTTATCATGTATTTTGTGTCCTCATTTCATTCCTTTTCCCTCTTATTTCCTTTCTTCCATTTATTGCCTTGTTTTTCATTTTCATCCACAAACTATTTTCTCCTTGGTTTGTTTTTAGACTTATATTCAAACCCTTCATGGCCTCCCATATTTCTCATCCTCCACTTGCCCTTCACAATTGTTACACTTATTTAACCATATTTTTCAATTCTCCAATCTATCATTCTTTAGTGCATCCCTCACCCCCATCTTCCACCTTTTAATTTTTTGCTCTTCTCTCTATTTCATTTCTTTTTTTTATCTACATTGAGGACATTCCTTGTTCTTTTTTATCTTATTTTTCTTCCTACATGGCCATGCTCAGATCCTTCCATCCTTCTCCACCTTCATATTTATATATGAACTTGTTGTTTTCTCAACCTATTTCTTCATCCATCTCCTAGTCTACCTTCACCTCATGATTTTTTGAAACTCCGTTACTCTCTCCCACTAACACTCCACCTTCTCAATCATTAGAGTGCAGTCACTAGTTGTACTAATTTTTCATACATATCTTTATTTACTTACTCGTGTCCTCCATGCCTTTACGTTAATGCACAAAATCTAGTCAAGTTCATTACTTTAGGTGCATCCCTTTCTTCCTTTAATGCTTCTATGTGTTATGCTTAAACCCTCTTTTTTGTCTCTCTTTATCTACTCCATTCACCATACCTATCACCTTTATCCCTTTTAAACCCTTTGCCCATTTTGAGCATGATATGGCTTCAAAGGTCTTCCACTCAATTTTTATTTACTATGAGATATATACTAATCTTACATATTTATAATATAATTAGCTAGGACTGTAGGATCATACGACTAACCAATAAGCCTAGGCATCTTTAAGCCATCAAGATGAAAATTCCTTCCCCACCCCCTTTGGTCTTTCTCATTTTAAACCCCTTTTAATTTGACCTTAACAGATTGTAGAATCAAAACTAAAACCACCTTCAAATGGAAGCTTTGAGATACCTACGTGGGGATGCGAACTATACCCTCTCATGTGCCTTACCTTTCAACCAATAATTTCCCTTGATTATCCCTTCTTGGACTATATCTTCTTATGCCTTAGAATAGACCTCTTTAATCACATTTCTCCTTCAACCTGCTCCCTCATTGAATTAATATTTTTATTATTCACCTCGCTCTATATTCTATTTCCCCTTAGCATCTTTCTTTCAAAACTCAATGCTTACTTATTTTGGGGCCCCACTAACTCAAGGGTTTGAATCTTTGCCACTTCTCATTTACCCACTATACTACTTTACTTCCTTGAATTATTGAATCACACCCTTCCATATCTTGTCAATGACATTATTGTGAAGTGTGCACAATGTCAACTTATTTGGATGGTGATGAAGAACCCATTAGATCATCATGGAAATTCAAGTAGTGCTAGATTCTCTAAATGTTGGTAAATCATATTTATCCTTTTTTTTTAATGGTGACATAAATTTCATGCTTGAACCTACTTATCCATGGCTATATATTCCTTTTTGAATAGTTGATATAATCATCTAATTGCATCCTAATTAATCTCATCCACCATTTCTAACAAGTCAATTAGAAAACTATTTTATACCCATATTTTACACTCTTTTGGAGTTTCCCTCTCTTCAATGTCCTTTAACTAGACCTAACTACATGATATCAAATTGAGGTAACCAAGTTAACCAACACTCTTCACCTCAAAAGAATTATATTTGGCTTGATGTTCTTTTTGGATTCCTATCCATAAAACTATGTAGGCAACATCCACTTTCCAAGTGCATCTAGACTTAGCTCAACCATCCCCTTCCAACCCATACCCAATCTACCCACGATTTCACCACATCCACTTTGATGTTGGTTACTTTTGACCCAAAATATTGATGTGTTTTGAAAAAACTTTTGAATACAAAAACTAACCTTATCATGTTGAACTTTTGAATGTTTTCACCAGCTCATACACGACTTGACCAATTGTGTTGTTTTTGAAGAGCACTTCCTACTCTGAATACTTATGACCAATATTGATCCTATCTATATGACTTTATAGGCCTAACTCAATCAATTATGACCAAAATTGTGGATTGTTTATCCCTATCATGTGTCCTTCTAGGATCAACCTTATTTTTACCAACATTAACAACTTTAGTCTTTGCACAATCTTGAGTACCATGCTTAGTCAACTTTCACCCATTGGCATTTCACATGCCCAACTACATTGTGGCATTACCTAGTGCCTCCCCACCAACTACTTATAGAACCTACACTTGATTCATCCTTTCCTAATAAACTCTCAATTTGAGGGGGAACACCTCCTCTCATACTTGAAGCACCTTGACCTTCAACCAAGTGATTTGTTTTTCTTTTGTAGCTTGTTAATTCAAAGTTTCATAACAAAAAGGGGTAAAATATAGACACAAGTAAACTACACACTTACAGTTTTTGATGAATAAATACCTTAAGATCCTCTAAACCTTCTTAAACCTTAAAAAAACCCCCTTAACCTAACCAAATCAATATTATTGTAGTCATATAATATTATTCAAGATCACTATTTGAAAGTACTATTCACTATCACTATTCACTATGGGACCCACTATCACTATTCGTGATGACATGGCATATGACATGGAAAGTGACATGTCAAGTGAAATGGCATGTGACATGGTGAGGTTATATGGAAAGTGACATGGTTTAGAAGTGATGTGGCTTGATGTGGGACATCATACCCCACTTAAGACCCTTCCTAAAGTGTTTGATGACCTCATTTAAGCATCACAAGGCCCCCCTTTAAATATGGTGAATTTTCCCTCAAGGTACCATTATCAACATGTATTTTACCTTTACACATGAAATTAACCTTCAAAATAAGATACATACCTCCCTAGTACTTTGGGAAAGACAAAGGGCACCCATTTTTGAATTCTTAACCCAAATGGCACACTCACCAACCCAAATGAGTATCCCCACCCACCTCATTTTTAATAATTCATCCACCACATATAAAATTACACCATACTTCTATTATTACTCTTTTGGCATGACTTTTCATAACACATGATATAAATACCCCCCTTTTCTTCACCCAAGGTTAAGTTGGAAGGTGGAAAAGTTAGTCTTTGGTTATTAACATCTTGTTGTAGGTATTTTAAGGAGGTCATGATTTTGGAGGTCATAATATTAGATCATTTAAATAATTCAAAACAATGAAGCTCTGCCTGAATTTCTATAGGAATTTATCTTTAACAACATCATCAACAACACCATCAACTTCATCATCAACAAAGCTTGAAAGATAATACTCATTTATTTTGTATTTCCTTTTAGTATTTTCTTTTTATTAAATTTAACTTCACTCCATTTTTCACTATTTTTCCACCTTAATCCATTTATCTCCTTTACCACCTTTGATTATTTTAATTCCATTTGCCATCTTTGCCATTTCACTACCTTTACCCTCTTTACTCCTTTACCATTTTCACCCTCTTTATCTCTCTCCTCTTTTGCATCCTCAATCACTTATTGCCTTATCCTTTTCAACCATTTATCCATTTTATATTCATCATCATAAAAACTTTTGAACCTAAAACAAATTATCTTTACCCTGACCAAGTTGCCAAACCAAAAAGCACCACTTTGTCTTAATTAATTTGCAACACTAGTTAATTTAGCTAGTCATGGTTTTGGCAAAATATTTAACTTCTTGGTTTCAAATTTAATTATTTGTTGTTATTTTATATTTTTAGTTTTAGTATTTTGTTATTTTATTCAAATTAAATCATTTATATCTATCAACTTAAGTGTTTGAAGCAAGTGGATTGACAGCCTCCTAGAAAGCTTTCACTTCTAGGATCTAGCTCACACTAGGCAATCCACCCATCTACTTATCTAACAAACAAGTTTATTTTAGTGTTTTATTATTTTTAGGTCATCCTCCCAAGATAAAGAGGTTCTCTCCATAATCACTTGGATCCAATGTGTGCACTTTATACCAAGTTTTCATAACCATTACCCTTATTGATAGTTTTTTCTTTTCATACTTAGAAAAAAGCAAAAAAGAGAGAAACACCTAGATAGATATCAGGAGATTATTGAAAAGTTATGATACTCTAAGTTAATTATACTAGAGTAAATTTTGGATTTTCCCAATATGCCACTTATGTAGCTACATAGAAAAGATCATCATGATGGACTTAGATTAGATCAGCTAGTTTGGGGAGTGTAGTATGGGGTAGAGATGGTAGAGATATAGGGGGAGATAGAGAAGGGGATAGAGATAGAGATGGAGTTAGGGGTGGAGGTAGTGAGATAATTCATCTGAGTCATATTAATTTTAATGAGTAGTTATATTTTAATCATTGTAATATCTAGAGATCCACTTTGTATATTATTATATTATGAGATTTTAGATGATATACATTCATGATATTATTTTCAGTTTTCCTTCATTCCTTATGTCAACTTAGCACCAATAGGTCCTGACAAGTCTATATGTAGGTGTGTGTGTACACACACACACACACACACACACACACACACACACACACACACACACACACACACACACATCCCTAATGTTTGATTATGAGTTAACATTTCTATGTGTTTTATTATATGATTATGATTTAGTTTGTTAGATTATGTGATGATGTCATGTGATTTATGGATTTAGATTATACGATGCATTTTAATTTTTTCCATGCTTATAGATTTATTATGTGATTTATATAATGATAACAATGATGTATTTTACATTTTTATTTATGATTTTTTGGATGATAAAAATGTGATAAGTTATAATGACTACTGATCTTATAGCTTGACTTTTATGGGAATTTTGGATATTAAATGATGGATAATTTGAATAAATTTATTTAATTTATTAGTGACTATGATAAAGAATAAAGGAGGTTTTCATTACTCTTTATTGGTTTGGACCCTAGCCAAAGATAAATAACTTGTTGCATCTGTACATGCGACCTTTATATACTATTAATAAGTAATTTTAAAAACCCTATGTCCTCTAAGTTTATAACCCCTTAGATTAGGAGTGGAATTGATATGGATTTGATTTTCACATGATGTAGGTCAAAGATCACTTTTTTAGGAATATTAATCTCATCTTTTTTTTAGAACTTTAAGGATAACCTTAGGATCTCCATGTAGGTTGATCAATGCAGGAAGTCTATGACTTTTGAGAAAGATTATCAATCTGGGAATATTTCTTGGGATAATTTGGATTTTATTTTTAGGTATTTATAGAGGCATGCTTATAGAAAAATGATCAATGTGGGAAGTTCTCTAGTGTATTTATTACTTCAGATAGCCATCTTTTGAGGGAGTGGTCTATAATTTAGGATATATTCTTATGTAGCTATCCTTCAAGGGAGTAGTCTATAATGTTGTACCCTTTTATGAATAACTATCATTAAAGATAATAGTCTACAATTTTTCCCTCTACTTGATTTTTATCCCAAATTATTTATTTGGATTAAGGTAACTTAGGCCAATTTTTATAGACAAAGTTGTTTACACAAGATGATATTTCTATCCCTAAAATAAAAATTTTAGGGTGAGATATTCTAGGAAATAATAATTTGAGTCTCATTATTATAGGTGGAGTTTGTCCATTTATAAAATCCTATGAACAAAACTAGGGTATTCGTATTTAAGGTTAGTGTAGCTATGATGCTGGATATCCACATTATTTTTTTATCATTATTGGGTATTTTTAAAGTGATAAGAGGTGTGGTTATATATTTTTTTTAAAAACCAATGGAGGATAACCTATTTTAATTATATTTTGTTTTAAGTTTATTAACAATAGAAAGGATGTAGATGCAAAGTGTTAAGAGGTTCACATTTTAGTTTTCCTTTAAAAGAGTCCAAATGATATGCCCAAATCCATATTTATGAGTAATAATGTATGGTCCAAGCCAATTTGGATCAAATTTTCCTTTTTTACTTATTTCCATATCATGACATGTTGATTTTATTTAAGGACAAGGTTACCAATATTAAACTCTCATTCTTTTAAATGTTGATTATATGTGCATTTTATTCTTTATTGATATACATGTAGATGATCAAGGGACACAAATCAATTCTAATATAAGAGTTCAAGATATTATAGTCACTCTTGATGATAATCCTCTTCAAAAATAATGTATTTAAGAGAAATCCAAAGCAAATAAATTTGTACTTCTAGAGGGAGGACAAATTTTGTGTCATATACCAAAGAAAAAGGGGTAGTATCCATAGGGGTTTGAATGATAGTGTGATAAGCCCATAAGGAGAAAGGAATGTGAATATTCCAGCTCTTCCCAACCTCATTGATTACTTTAGTTATCATTTTGAAAAGGGTATTTTTATATGCTTCAACCTATCCATTGGCTTGAAGATAATAGGGTGAATAAAAAATTAACTTAATGTTAAAATAATCACAATATTTAGACTTGCTTATTTAAAAAAATTCTTCCATTATCTGTAATGATATTATGAGGAAAACCAAAGTGGCATATAATATGATAGTTAATGAAATCAATAATCTTGTCTACTTTGATTGAAATAAAGGGAATAACTTCCATCCACTTAGTGAAATATTCAATGGTGGTAATGAAAAAGTTGTGTTGTTTGGAATATTTAGGATTAATTTGTCTTATAAGATCTATCCCCCACTGAATAAATGGCCAAAATTCTTAGGCTACTTGTAATGCATGACTAGGGACACATGATAGTTTAGCATGTGGTTGACAATTTATGCATTTATTGACATATTCACAATAGTCTTGATTGGGAGTGGGTCAATAATAACCCATTCATAGAATTTTATTAGCAATAATTACACTGCTAAATTATCCACCACATAACCCATCATGCATTTATTTGATTGTAATGGTAGGCTCAAATTTTGGGAGACATCGAAGGAGAAGACCATCAAATCCCTAGTTATATGAAACACCCCATAGTATAACATATTGGGTGGTTCATTGTTGAAAAGCACATTTACCATTTTTAGATATATTTGGAGGGAGAATGCCTTTAGAAAAATAATTAAACATTTTCATGTACCTTATATCTAAGTAGTTTTCTTCCAAATTATGTATAGAAGGAAGATTAGTTCTAGTATAATAGGGTTGGTTGATTTTTTAGATGAGGACAATAAGTTTGGATTCTATAGAGGAGGATGGAATAAAAGAAGCTAGGGAGGCCATGGTATATGCAAATTTGTTGCTTGATCAAGGAGTGGAATAGATGGCATAATGATCAAAAGTGGATAATAACTCATCTATTAATGTTTTGTATTTTTATAGGATATCATTCTTGCACTGATACATGCCATTGATCTGATTGACTACCAATTGAGAATCCCCATAGATACTAAGTGACTTAACACCCAGGGTTAAAGTAGTTTGAAGACCTATGATTAAGTATTCATACTCTACCATGTTATTAGTGCATTAAAAATCAAGCTTAAAAGATAAAGGTATAGGATTGCTCTCTGGAAGTATTAAAATTATTCCAACTCCCCCTCCATGCTCACATTTAGATATATAAAAGAATAAATGCATTCAATACTTAGGAGCTCCCTAGGATGTGGAAATGATAGATTCATTGAGGAATAAAAAATTATATGTTTGATCACTTGTAAGAGGTGCTTCATATAACTAATCAAAGATGATTTATCCTTTAACAAAAATTTTATGGAGAAAATCTAGGTCAAATTTAGATAAAATCATGATCTAAATGTCTATATGTTGATTCTATTAAGGATTCAAATGCATAAACTTAAGTGGATTAGTGTTCATGATTACGTAGATTGTATGATTACAAAAATAATGGCAAATCTTAGAAGCCAAAAAAAATAAGGATAGGCATAATTTTTACATGTGTGTATAATGTGTCTCATATTCAATGAGTGTATGACTTATTTAATAATTTGTTTGTTATCTATGTTGCTCATCATAATGGGCAAGCATATCCCCCAAGGCATGATATGTGGCTAATATATATAATAAGAAAGGTCACCGCATGTTAGGAGGAATAATAACTAGTAGGGATAAGAAATAGTTTTTGATAAATTCAAAGGCCTATTGACAATTAGAGTCTCAAATTATCTATGTATCTTTCCTTAAAAGGTGATAGAATAGCTAATATCAATCGAATAACTGAGAGACAAAATGATGAATGGATTGTATGTTTATCTACAAGCTACAAAATTACTTAAGATTTTATGGGTGTGGTATATCTATAATAGACCTAATATTTTTAATATTGACCTCTATTCTAGGACTGGAGATGATAAAACTCAATAGTTTATTGGTCAAGACTCCAAAAAAACACTTTAAAGTTGAGATGGACAGAAAAATGGATTAAGCAATCGAAGATTATTTTAAGAATAGAGAGATGGATTTTTTAGAGATTTGACTTATTGAGAAGATCATCCAACTAATCTTTGATGATTTTATGTATTATATCATGAAAAATATGAGTCATAGCTCTTTGATAAGTGGCTCCTACATTCTTTAAGCTGAAAGGCATAACCTTACAACAAAAATTTCACCAAGGGGTAGTAAAATAAGTTTTATGTTGGTATTTTGGGGTGATAAGGATTTGATTATATCCATAAAATTCATATATAAGTAAAAAAAATTTGTGGCTAGCTATCAGGTCCACCAGTTAATTGATGTTAGGAAAAGGAAAGTCATATTTAGGATAATTGAAGTTGAGGTCTCAAAACTTGGTATAGAAATGGAGTCTTCCTATAGGACTTGTGACAAGCATAATATTGGACACAAATTAAGAGTAACCGATTAGTTAAATAAAATAAATGGATAAGAGCTTCTATAATTCTTATTTGACTAAGAGCGCAATGCAAGGGTGTAGTTTCTATAGTTTTTTCTTCACTAGTTTAGCTTTAGGGATGGTGATAATATTTTAAATGAAGATAATAGGTTTGATACCTAGCATGGCACTATATGAATAGGAAAAAGCCTTGTTATGGTTTACTAAGAATGTGGTGAAGTCTTGATGATCCTAATTGTCTAAAAGATTTACTAACCTTAATAATGTGTGGGATGTCTTGCAGACCCTATGTTAATGTCTATAGTGGCTTTGTTTAGAAGGATAGATGTTACAAATGGAATATAATTTCATAGGTACACATTTATTATGCCTAAATAAGTCAAGATAGAATCATCATCTTGACACTAAAGAATGGGGATGGTAGAAGAATCTTATTCTATCATATTAGGATAGGTAAGGGGAATGGATTTAGTTTCTCTATTATTATGATATGTGAGAGGTCCTAGGTCAACAATATTGACTAAAAATAAAGTGGGGATAATGGAAATGACATCATCCATTTTAGAGGAAAATCTAGATGGTAACACCATGATATTTTATTTGAGATTAGACAAAGGGGTGACTTTAGGAGTTTTATTAAACCCAAAACCATGTTTTTTCTGGGGTTTCCTAAAATATCCTAGTGTGACATCATGTGGTCCTTTATCATAACATCACATACCAAAGCCTTTCTAGTTTTATCATTATTAGTACATCTGAGAAAAATGTGGTTTATTCAAAAATGATAAATTTGAGGAGAATGGTTTAGAATGAGATAGGCTATCAAGACATGAGAAGGATCGATCGATCCCCCATAGACTAAATGAGTTTGGAGAAAAGAAAGACCAAACGAAATAACATATCCAAGGTTAGGATGATAGGTATACTTTTTATCTAGGCATTCATATTCTTGATGAGTAGGAAGGGTGTTAAGTTTCAATAACTGATACTCTCCTATCGATATGTGTTGGGATATGGAGTTAAGGAAATCCTTGTCAAGATTCCATGATGAAGTGATTGTTGAACTAGTCAATGCTTTATTAGATGATGGTGATGGGTTACATTTTTTAGAGGAAATAAAATATTGCTGGGTTGAAATGTTATGTTGTAGGTTTTGAATGGGTGAGGATCAACTAGGATGATATGGACTTGGCCTTTATGATTGCATTTGATACATTAGTGTAAGGTGTATGGAACACAATGCATAGTGTAGATCCAATGACATCCTAAGAGGATATTATATTAAAACTCGCCCTCTATAACATAAAATAAATCATGAAGGATATGAGAACCTATTTTAATATCTAGGATAATGGTTTCTAGAGTAAGAGCCATTATTTCATTAAAATCTTGCAAAATGGTTGGGAATTGGGACATAAATATTTATGTAAGTTGGAGTTGATTAAATTCATGTAAAGAGATAATGTTAATACTAGAACCATTGTAAATCATAACTCTTTTTATCTAAGTTTGATTAATTTGAGGAGTGATAAATAGAGGAAGATCTTGGTCTTCAGATGCTAATGGGACTATTTCTAAATCATGAAAACTAATAGATGAAGCTATTTGTAAAGCTCTAATAAATGTTGTTAGAGGTTAGAATTCATCAGGTTGCATTTGAATGGCCTAAAGTGCCTCTATCATGGCTTGAAAATATTGTGGGGAATTATTAATGAGATAATATAGGGACATTTTGATTAGGGTTTTATGGAGTTATTTTATAACTGATATCTTAATTAGTTCTAAGGAATTATTCCTATGTTTTCCCTAGAATGGAGATCTTTGTTTTTGTAATGGAGGGTTTTGAGGTTTTTGTGGTTTAGGTAGTACCCTTTATAATGAAAACTTTGAATATATTTGGATTCTAAGTATTTGGGGTTTGCATTTAAGACCATGTGGCTATGTTTTTCATATCAATTTGAAATAGTGGAGGGCTTGTCAAAGTTCTAGAGTTATTCATGCTTGAAGTACCAAGGGGAAGTTGGAAAGAAATTGATCAGGGATGGAGTTGAGGTTATTAATCATGAATTTTTATACTTGTTTTGATTTTTATTGTAAAGGATTTAGGGTATTTACTATGTTAGTTTCATGTATGGTTATGGTTTTATTATTTAAGCCGAAGAGGGGATCAGGACAAGGCTATTCAATTAAGAGATCATATTACTCCAAGAGATTCTAGATTATGACTTTGAGAGCATTGAAGTTCTTAGTATCATATCCAAGTATCCTATGGTAAGCACACACCTTTTTTTCCATGTACCATGCTAGTTTTTGGATATAGGGATTAACAAGTTTGATATGTGGTAACATGATAAGGGAAGTTTGTATAAGTTGATTGAGGATGGTGGAATAAGATCCTTGCAAAGGATCTTGGTGAGGTTTTGTCATTTTTGGGTATCAATTTTTGGATTGTGTTTAATTTTTATACTTTTATTTTTTGTGTTGGTTGTATGAGTGGTTTTAATGAGTGGTAAGGGTATTTTAGATAAGTTCTAGGGATAATAAAAGTATGAAGGGTTAATATGAGGTATTGGTGTTGGTAATAAAGGCAGATATTTTTAGTCTAGCTTGGATCCATTAAGAGATGATTTTTTAATTATGATATTTAATTTGGAGGAAGGATTGGGCTATAATAAGGATGGCTTAGTTTGAACTTGGGGCATACTCATTTTTCCATTTTGAGCATGGTTAAAGGTTACAAGAGTACTTTTATAAGGGTCCTCATTTTTAGATGTCTAGGGGAGTTCAAGCTTTACAAGTTGGTGTTGTACATATTTACCCTTTAATATACCAATTGACTTGTCCTATGTGGTTGGATTAACCCTTTTATCTTTCACTTTACGTGGGTGATTTTCAACACATTTGGATGACCCTTTTTTTGGAGGATCCCATGTATTGAGGTTAAAGAGGCTTGAGTGGATGGTAAAAATGGGTTTAATTGGTTCAAAATTATCTCCTTTAAGGAGATCCAATAATTTCTTTACTTTAGAAGATGATTTAGGGATATTATCAACTTAGTTATGTAAACGTTGATCATGAATAGTGTTTACTATGTGGTCATCTTGATCTAGGTGCATCCCACATTTATTTATATAGAATTAGATAAAGATGGATGATTTGGGAATGGATATCTAAAGATATTGAGGGATTAGTTCTAAGGAGCATTTGGATTATCTAACTAAAATTCCCCTAGATTGATAAGGTTCTAGAAAAGACTTTTGAAGTAGTGACATCTATTCAAACTCATGACTAGGTATGTAATGGTAGGTGAAAATTTTGAATTTTTATACCAATTAGGTTTGGGTTGAAAGTCATCAATGGGTCTGATGAGAGAGATTTCTATAAATGATGTTTTTATTATTTTTTATAAAATGGCAATGTAAGATTCTCCCAAGGGCATAAATTTCCTAGGTCAAAATTGTGTTAAGTCTCTTTATGGTTATGTCTAGGTAAAACTTGGTTGGCTTTTTGTTTATGGAGGAGCTAAATTTAGGATAATAATATTAGTTGTGCCTTTTGGTTTAGGATTTTTGTTTTCTTTGAAAGGGTTAGGTTTAAAATTGTTATTCTATAAGTTATCTTTCCCTTCTTTTAAATCTCAAATTTATAGCTTATGGGTCATAGTAAAGGCTATATTAAAGGTTTTAAATGATTGAACTTGGATTATGGATGAGATATGTTTTACACTTGACCTCAAAAACATCTCAATTAATTCAAGTTGAGGAATTGAAAATGTTAATTTATTTATAAAACCTCACCACCTAGCTAAAAAATCTACAATGGACTCATCTTCAAATTGTCTAATGGTGTAGAGTTTGGTGATGGTTACTTTACTTTTTTTGTGATATTAATAAAAAAGTGTTCTAATAAAATTTGATCTATTTATCCAAATAAGAATAGAGAATGTTGGGGGATATAGATATATAAATTTAGAGTTGGCCCAACTAGTGACATAAGGAAAGTCCTTATAAGGACGGCATCATCATGTGTTATAAGGTAACATGCATGCCTAAATTCCCTAATATGTTATTGTAGGTCTTCATTTTTTGAAACTTCATAACCTTGGGAAGTTCTTATGATGATGGAGTTTTCCTAATCGAAATGATGGGGTTTAATAATTTAATTAAAAATTTATTCATATGTAAGCATGTTATGTTGACTGAAGGCAGGAGCTTCTAAATTTTCCATCTTATCCATGAGGATGCACATGAGGTTAGGTTGGGAATTGTATTAATCAATACCTTCTAAAACATTTTTTTACAAATTTTGATAAGGAGGAAGTGAAGTTGGGAGTGGTTTTGAAAGGGGATAACCAATAGAAGTGGTAATGGTTAGTTAAGATATAGCTACATACTACGGGTAGGGATAGGCTTTGTTATTGAGATGGGTTAAGATAGGTAGTTGTGAGGGGTTATGATGGAATCTAATATTAAATGGTTAAGGGGATTTGTTTTTAGAGAGTTTAACTTAGGTGATTTGTTGTGTAGATGGTGGAGGTTGAGTTGTGTGTTGGGAATTTGATGTTAAATGTGTTTGGATTGGAGGGAGAGTCATAGGTATGGAGACTACTAAATTCTAAAGCATGGGAGAGGGTGGTTTATTAGACGTAAGTTATGGAATATTAATGTTTTATGTTTGAATAATGGTTACAGAGGGTTTGTTAGATACAAATGGTGGTTGGGTATTTATAGTTTGTGTTATGCTGGTAGTGGAACCTATTGGTGGTGGTGGGTTGATGGAAGAGGAAACCATGGCTATGGTGTATCCATCTAATGTTTCTAGTGGCATCCCATAGAAAAATTGGGAATATTAAGCTTGAGGGGAAATATGAATTCTTATAGATCGTATAGTGAGGTAATAACTTAGGGAAATTGGATTATGATCCAATATACTTGCAAAATTAGGATCACCTTATGGGTAAAATTAAGGGAGACCATCCTTGATGGATTTGGGAGAGGTAGGGGATAAATGAATGTTACATTGAGGAAGATAAATTTAGTGACTCTATTTATATCTATGATTGTTTTAGTGTTATAACCATGTAGTACTAAAATAAAAAAATAAAGAATAAAATGTAAGAACACATAACTTAGTTTGTTTATCTCATTTTAGTGAGGATAAATCACACACTCTATTTAAATGTACTTAATTATTTTTACCTTTCTTAATACATAATTTATAATGTGATGAGGCATTGGCTAAACAAAGGTCCTAAGAAGAGGTAAGCTATGTTTAGTTTTAGGTTCATTTAAAGTTGGAATCCTTAATATACATGAAGGTACAATGAGGCTTAAATATGTGTTAGTGGTAGTACCAAGATTGGTATTGGGGATTACCCCCTCACTTCATGACCCTAAAATAATAAGGGTTTTGGGTGATCAACCTTTTTATTACCAACCAATTGTTTATACTCAGCTAGAACACCAAGTTAGTTTTCCCCTTAGTGATGAAATCCAAGTGGGTCTACCTGGGTAGGATTTGTTTGATTGCTTATTTTTAGACTATTGTGATTTCACAGTGTATGAAAAAAGAGTGCAAATAAAATTATGAACTAATCCTCCTAATTACACTAGGTGCACTTATTTAATTTTTTTTTCAAACTGAAAGCAATCTATTTTTTTTATGTTTGATTTCCTTACTTTAATGAAAATGAAGAAAAAGTTTTACTAAAGATAATAAAAAAAAGAAATATAATGATAAATCAAGAATAATGAGGCCTAAAAAGGGTGCCACTAGGTGTGCCAGAATGTTTAAGTAGTTTTTCATTCATTCCTTTATAAAATAGACTACTAAAAACTCAAATTTGAATACAGGGTTTTAAGGCTTACCTGTGATTTGGAAGATTGTGCACCATTGATCTAGTGAGTGTGGGAGATCCTTTTTGGTTAGGAAGGAATACCTACACACATGATAAAACTCAAAAAATATTTGATTAATAGGATATTTTAGTGGTATGACTAATACTAGAGTAATCTAAGGAAGTGATAAAATTCCTAATAAGGATTTTAGCCCACTTTATGAAATAATTAAGTGGATAAATATAGTAAAGGAAATTACAAGATGAATATAATGATATGTATATGAAATTGAAGAAATTTAAATTAATCCACATCCATTTCATTGAGATTATCAAAATTATCATGCCAATAGGCTTCAATAGAATCTTCATATTCTGGTATTATTTATAACTAATCATAAATGGACTCTATGGCAAGGTAAGATACAATTGCAAAAAGTACTAAATCAAAATCAATATCACTATATTTAGTGAAGAAAGGTTATGGGATATTTGGTAGATCACAAATCATGATAACTTCATGAAAAAATCCAAGCAATGTCAGCTACAGGTGAAACCCATAGTATAAGAAACAAATAATTAGGATTAATTTAGAGGTGCTAACAAAATAGGTTTCAGATTCAAAATAGGAAAAATTTAAATAAAGATTGATGTCAATTCAATACATTGATGTCGATTCTAAAAGTATAGATAATACTTTGAAAACATGAAACTAAGGATTGGATTGGTGATATCTAGGATAGTCTAGGGTAGTATAAATATGATAAATAGGGACATAAAAAAAACATAAAAATATAGAATTTATTAAAAATAATGAAATGTACTTACCTTAACACTTCTCCAAATCTATGATATTTGTGAGGTTGATAAGCCAATTTCTAATCTTTAGATGAATGTTGAAGGGATAATGTGGTAATGTAGATTTCCAATAGGATATTAATTATCTGTAATTCATATAAAATAAATTCCTTTGACATTTAATAGTAAAATCATGGTCCTTTGATTAAGGCAAATCTGTAATTGAATCAATAGTGATTCTACCGAATTGATGTTGATCATGGGGATCGGTACTAATTCTAGCCTATTTTTATCAAAATTTATTATAATGGTTTTAGCCATGGGTTAAATTTGGATTTAATTTTTTATACATATTTTGGACTATGAAGTATTTGTTATGGCATTTAAATAATTTAATTTTATTGTATTATTGTATATTTGGCTATATTTAATTGTTGGTAATTAGTTAAAATTAACTAGGTAAGTAAAATTGTAATTAGTGAAACCAATTACATGGTGTAAGGGTAAAATGGTGATTGGTAAAACTAATTATGTGAGGTGAAATATGGATGGAATGTTAAAGGGGACTTAAGACCTACATTAGCATAAATATTATTGTGCAAAATTTTAGTTCCTATAAGATGGAGAAGCTTGTATCCCTTAACACCCTAAAGATATCTAATGAAGATTTAAGGCTGACTCTAAGGTTCCATTGCTTTATGTTTATTCTTTGGGATGTGAGCCAAAGTAAGAGATCCAAACACTCAAAAGTGACTCATTATTATTTTCTAACCACTCCAAACTTCAAAATTAATGACTCCCTTCAATGCTTTATAAGGAACTCAATTCTAGATGAAAAAATCATAGTTGATGGTCTTGACCCAATACTTAAGTGAAAGAATCTTAGAGTGGAGTATATAGTTGGCCATTTCCTTCAAGGACTTTCTTGTGCTCTATAAAACCATTATGATGAGGACTATATGGAACTATTCATTATAGTTCAATCCCATATAAAGTGTAAAATTATTCATAATAGTTATTTACATACCACCATTATCAATGCATAAAATACTAATGACTTTACCTGAATATTTCTCTATAAGAACCTTAAAGTCCTAGAAATGATTAAAGGTATCAGATTTATCCTTAATAAAGTACACCCAATTATACCTTGACAATTCATCGATGAAATTAAACATGTATTTAGTCTTGTTTAATGAAGGTTTTGGAAATGGAATAGTAATGCCACTTTTGACAAGCTCCAATATCTATTTATTTCTCTATGATTTTCCCTTGTCATACTTATCCTATGATTTCTTACTAAGTATGCAAACCTAGAAAACATTGTCATAAAACTTTATTTGTGGTAACCCTAAAACCATGTCATGATGAATGAGTTGCTCTAGGTAGAGATAGTTGAGATGGTCTAATTGTTCATTCCATTATCTACTTATCTCATTTAATGAATGAGCAATGTAGTAGAGGGTTGACCAAAACTAAAATGTGAAAAATTATACAATAATGAATAGTGATATACTTTCTAAAATATAAAAATGGAGTCATTTTTTGTTTCCTTATTAACCATGAAATTGGGTGTGAACTCAACTCTCGTTCTTCAACTGATGTGAGTGTTTTGATAAACATATAATAATTAGTGGATAAATAGGGAACACATATAACACCATGAAATGTCCCATCATTCACTTCAATAGAACCACTCTCACTAAATTTAGCTTAAGTATCATAACCAAATAAGATAGAATGCATAGATAAAGGCTCCAAGGATGAGAACTTGTCCCATGATAAATCCATGTAGTGTGAGGCTAGGATGCAATTACAACAAGTGATTTACCCTTATCTTTTACCTTTTTACTATATTTGCTCCTAAAATAGTTATGTGTTGATGAATTCTAATTAGAAAAATTATGAACAATGATATTGTGCTTCTCAAGCATCTTAGTCAATTGGTCAATATACTCATTCATGCATTTGGATTCATCATGTCTAGATTTATTGTAATAGCCACATGTGAGTCACTCATTCTTGGATTTCCCATATGAAGATAACTCTTTTGATGCTTTAGACTTAGCATCAAATTTTTTACCCTTTATTTTTTTTAGGTCCTTATTGTTATATTTATTCTCCTTGTTACTATAATCCTTTTATTTTTCATGACTCATAATTAAGGCATGTGATTTATATGAATTCATTGTACCCATTTGAATGAGCTTGTCTTACTCTTGAGTTAAGCCAATAATAAATTTATCCAATGATGACATGGTACATATAGATACAAGGGCATGCTTAGTGGCATGGAACATAGAAATAAAGACATAATAGTCAAAAATCAATTTGGAAAGCATGGAACTAATCCATTGATTATAATTTTTTGTCAATGTCAGACAATTTCAACTACAACCTGAGTGATTTGAACTTTGTGAAGAAGTCTTGTATCATATTAAAATCACTTGGGCCCAAATGAATGAGCACATTATATAACTCATGACCTCTCATAATGTCCTAATTTCTAAAATTTTTTTCCAATATGGTCTATATTTGATTTAGAGTAGTATCAGATTCAATATAAATGAGAAAGTCAAGAGACATAGATAGGAATAATAGACCACAGGCTTCATCACTTTGGTTTTACCACTACACCTTCTCTACTTCACGTGTTAGTTATATTTTTTTACCCATACTTATTTGGTATAATCATTTACTCAATATTACTTTTATTTTGACTTTCCACTTGTGATAGTTGAATGGTGTAAGAATTAGAACTAAACTCAAATCTATGATGTTAAAAATAAGTATGTGTTGAACTACATGTGCTAAAAGATAATGATATGAAACCCTCTAAATATATAAATGTTAAAATTTACAAGGTAAAATACTATTACCAATGTATAAATATAAAAAAATCACACTTTCACAGAAAATGACACCTCAAAAGGAGTAACAGGCTGAAATTTAGGCCCATTTGAACTTCTAGATGGCAAGAAAAATCTCCATTTTACAAAATTTTAAAAAAATGTAGATGTGAATTTTTTTGGATTGGATGCTAAGGTTTACCCTACACTAATGTAAATTAATATTTAAGACATATGACCATGAATACCTTTTTTGAGTGCTTCCCCTCTCACTTTCAAATGACTCTAAATTGCTAATGAATAATATTTCCCTTCATGAGCTTAAATTTGATGTCCTTATGACCATCATAATAGTTTAAGTTCCCACTCATCAAAGTTTCCTATTGGGGATACAATCCCCCTCTATAGTTATCATAATGTCTCATAGTTTACATAGAGCCAAAGGCTCAGATAGTTCCTATAATAGAGTTCTAGGGGTTGGAAGCAGTTGAAGGTCATGCACTTGAAAAACTTTCCAAGAGTTTCAGTAATTTTGGGACTTTCCAAAGTTATGGTGGTGTAACTTGGGACCATAAGAGTAGTCAATAATTTTTGTTTCAAAACTATTGACTATCGATGTAGTCTAGAAGTTTGATGTCAAATTTTTGGGCTGCCAATACAACTCTGAACTCTGATGTCAAGGTTTCAGACTATGAATGTTGCCTAGAATAATGATGTCAATATTTTAGACTAAAAATTTAGTGAAGAGTTATTCATCAAGGTTTTGGGAATCGTATGTATGTGTGGTTTTCATAGGTATTGGAGGAGTTGATCATTATAATAGTTTTAGGAATGTTGGAGTTTCTTGTAGTGTAGGGAAGAGCCAAAGTTTTGGAAGTATACACATAGGTACAAAAACTTTGCCTATCAAAAAATCAATAGGTATGGTATGCCTATTTAATATTCACCAAATACCCACTAAAGGTCTCCAAAAATTTAGAAAAACCCAAAAATATATTTTCCCTTGGAGAACCCAACTATACTGATTTGCACAAAATCATTGAATAGACCTAAAACCCTTCAAAAATGTTTAAAAAATGACTATCACAAAACTAGGTCATGTTTAAATCTGATCATAGACTTTTTAAACCTTATAAATCTAATGGCATATGATGTTTTACATGAAAACCTACCATATGAAATATGACTAGCAGGAGACATCTTTCTCTTACTATTTTTCTAAATCTGGATTAGTAGAGGACTGTGGAAGATTAAAAAAATACAAGAAAGAGTTAATATTCAATAGCTATATCAACGAATGGTAGATATGTGACATCCATTTTTAAACTTAAGATTTCACAATAAGAACAATTACATTCATCTACCAGAAAATGTCTGATACTATATTAGAGTAGGCCACAATTGAGGATCTACTAAATATGATTAAAAACATAAATAAATTGCCTATGTGTAGTATTGAAATCAAACATGAGCAAAAAGAAGATTATTACTCAACAAACAAAATATTGTAATATTGGAATTAACATCATTAGCCATAAAATCTTTATGGAGGTACATTATATAGGTGAAAGATAAACATGTCCTTACTTCTTCATGATCGTGGGATTATATTTCATAATGACCTAAAAGACACCTAAGTAAGCTAACTAAAAATGTGTAGGGGAAAACCATTAAATAAAATAAAAACCTATACTAATATTAATTTTAGAGAAGGTCTATAATAGTGTGCATCAAAACAAAGAACAAATAATTTATGTATAAGGAAAAGTGATACTAGGATATAAGGAGCTCATCAAGGAGATGCCTTTATGAAAGCCATGCATAATGTGTGGCATAATCATATTATGTGTAATTTTTATCATGATAATCATCAAAATATAGATTATATTGATGTTCAAATTATGAAATGTCACTTGTTTATTCTATTATATTTATATATGAATAACTAATTGCCCCACACTATGGGATTGGCCCTTTTTATTTCTCTTTTGCAATATTTATTATGTCATGTGCATCTATTGATATGCCGTTACTTTTTTTTGTAAATGAGATAAAGGAAAGTGTTATTTATATTTATTTTTCTCTAAATATGTTCCTTCCTTGGAAAAGGATGTGACCTTTCCTTTATGATCAAATGATATAAAACCTTTATTTTTATCAATCATTTTTCCTATTGATTTTAACCATGCTCATCTGAACATAACATTATATGCTCTTAGATTTGAAATAACATGACAAATAATATGGACCTCTTTTGAAGAAAAATAAACTCCTAACTTAATTTATCCCATACATGTTATATATACAATAGTTTTATCCAAGTGGTGATACTTATTTTCAAAAGATTTGAGGAATAACATAGAACAAAAATTTCTATCTTGATAGTCCATAACCTTGATATCTATAACTTCCTTACTATCTATGTGATTAGTGATAATTAAAGGGACATGATATGAGGAAATACTTGAAATTACCCCCTTTTTAACCAAATTATAAAAATTAGCTTTTTCAAATGTCTTTTGCTTTTTTACCTCTTTTATTAGAAACCCTAATTTAAGCATGTTTTTTTCTACCTTGAATTTGATTTTCCAATTGATATTATTGTAACATTGTATTTATAATAAATTGCTTTTGTAATTTTTATTTTCATATTTTATATTTTATATTTTTATTTGTTCATCTTGATATTTTTATAACATTGATTTTTCATTTTGATGTTTTTCAAAAATGCTTTCTTTAGCTCTACCATTTGAATATTTGTGTGCTCTATTTTTTTTAATTACAATTGTTTTTTCTCTGAATTATCCTTTGGTACCCATACTAGTTCTTTTCCCAATTGTGTTGTATAATATTCACTCATAAAGTGAGTGGTTTTATTTATTAATGTATGACAGGATCACCACTATCAACTATAATTTTTATTTTGTTCTTAAAATCTAAACAACAATATGTATGATGGCCTTGCATTCTATGATATGAATAATGGTATTTGTATCTCCTTAAATGATGTAGAGGATGTATATTTGATCAAATTATTTCTAATAATCTTCATTATAATCTCACTTGAAATCTTATTAGCCTTTTTTCACTTTTGAAGCACTAATTGTAGATGTATTTTATTGTGGCTTATTTTTAGGCATAACATTGCTAGATAAAGATGAAAACACATGACTAACACTAGAATATTCTATATTATTTGTATGTGTGACCTAATTTTTCAAGGATGTGATATTTTAATTGAAATACTAATTTTTATTTTGTAACTCCTCTATTAACTTGCTCACAATTATGATTTGATCCTTAAGGTATTCACAAGCACAAACCCTATGTACTTCAGATCTAATATGTATACACACACTCTCTAGAGAATATGTGGGATGTGGAGGGGGTTGAGGAAGAATATGTTGATTAATTTAATTTGGTAATATAAGATGTGTTACCATAACTTGGAGTAGTGATAACATGGACCTAAATAAAGGGAAAGTAACTATCACCCTCTTTAGCATTCAAATAAGGAATAGGTTACTTTTTATCCATTTTAAATATTCCAAAGGCTAAAATGAGAATATGAAACAGAGACATATGAATTATATAAAATAATTCAACATTATAAGGAACTTAGAATTAAATTTTTAACCCTAGAAGGATGAAAACCTAAGGCAAGCTAGGGTTGCATAAGAAGACTCAGATATCAATTTCACCAAATGTTTAACACTTTTATGTTTAGGTGAGTGATATAGGTAGAATAGCCTAATAAAACAAATATATAATTTATTATAAAATCAAGCCAATTAAATAATTTAGATTCATAATATTTTGACATAGTGATGAATTATGAAAGTATGTTAAATATATAAAGTAAATGCCAATAGTATTTTGAATATAACAACATGAAGAAGAAAAAATACTTGGATTATTTATTGATGCACAGGTAGATATAGAATATATAGGTATAGTATAAGAAAAGATGATTCTATAGAGTGATTCATCAAATTTTAATATGTACTCTTTATCAATTTAGACACTACCATCAAAATATTAACACTAGCGTTAATACTTATGTCATGAATTTGGTGATTTTATCTAGTACATAAGACATGTCCTTTTATAGAATGACAAATTGTGCCTATTAGGGATAATTGTAGCCTTGTATATTAACTTATATTAGGTACATACATTATAAATATCAATAATTTTCTCAAAATCCTAGGTCCTCCAACTTGGGCATGGCACCACATAAAAATAGGGGTTATTGGGCTCTATATACACATAATATTTTCAAACTTTATTAATTAATGATGCTTTTAATCTTATAGGAATCTGTTGAGTCTTAATCTCTCTAAGTGCATACCTTTAGGGGTACACCAAGAAAGGGGTGGGAAGACCATTGGTGTTTTAGAATATTATTGTCCATTATTAACACTTGTTATCTATAAACCCATATCCTAAAAACATTTCTCTAATCTTTGCATCCTATTTTACACCCTCCTCTAGTCATTTTCCACCTTCATTAGCCCTTCCCTAGATTATAATCCTTTTTGATGGTTTACATTATATTATCAACCCCATTGACCTTGTACTCTAATTGATAAAAATTATTTAGGGTCTAGGTTAGCCCTTGGCTAACCTAGACTAGGACCTAATTGTTTTGTCAATTACGATACAAGGTTGATTAGGTTAAACATATTAGCCTTAAATTTTGGAAAGGATTAGGGTTAGATTCACATATATAAACACATCCATTTTTTCATTTATTTTAGAAGAGAAGAAAAATAAATATATATTTCACATCTACTTATCCACCATTTTACTTGACGAACATAGTTTAAGGTTTCATACTTTATTTAGAGATATGAATCTTATCTTGTGGAAAAGTGTTTTGGATGCATTGATAGGTTCTGTATCCTAGAGATGATTTATCCTTATCATCCTTAAATACCAAAAAAAACTCTTGTGAATAACCTTGGCCAACGGATAGAGTGAGGTTTAGTGGGTTCATCTTCAAAGGTAAGTTTTCCTAACTTTGTGCCTTCTTTGTGAGAGTATATAGTTATTCATTTTTACTTCTCTCACATGGATTAGGATTATGTACACATTAATGTGAGTATATGTATTCTATTATTTCTTAATTTTAATGTATATTACCCCCTATTTGTTATACAATATTTGGTGAGCACTAGATTAGGTTTTGCTTTACTTGTTATTAGTTTAGTGAATATGAAAACATAGGATCTAGTTAGGGTTATTGCATAGTTTTTCTTGATTAGAGGCTTTGGAACCCTCCTTAGTGATATTATTATGTTAAGAGATCCTTTGGATATGTCTATAATATCCATCTTGGTCATAACCTTGGATATCTAATGTATCCATAATTGAAAGTGTAGGTAGGATTTATCTTCTCTGAGTTAGGATTGATTTATAGATATGTTGCATTTCCCATTGCATATATTCTGGCAAATATGACATGAATCTAACCCTTATAGGTTTTATTTCATTCCATAATTTATATAATTTTATTAAATTTTTCCATACTTGCATTACTGTATCAAACCAATCAGTATAGTCCTATCTTTTTATGTGTATGTTTAACACATAGTCTCTTCAAAATGACTAGGTTTTGTCTATGCAGATATTCATTAGTTATAGGTTACTAGATTTAATAGGTTAACACAGTACCCTTATTAAATTTTATATTATCATACACTATAAAATAGGTCAAATTTATCCTCTAATTCTTTTTGTTAGCATACAGGTTAACAAACACTATCAAATAGGTCGACCCTATTCTTTATTCTTATTTTGCATACAAGGTTTATTAGAACTTGGTCAAACCAGTTGACCCAGTCTTAAATTTTTTGAAAGAAGTAATTATGTAATTTAAGCATATAATTTTCAATCTTAACCATCTTAAATCCCATAAAGGTTCCTCTCTTTCCCTTTTTTCCTCTATAATTTTAGTACTTTCTTCAGTTCTATTTTTCACTAGTTATCAGTCTTTAAAATTATAACCCTACAATTAACTAGGTCGACCTAGTCACCTTAGTTCTATAGCTTGAATTATATTTGAGAGACATAGTCCATCTATTTGACTCTATTATTAAATACTTTGCTTCTATAGAATATTAGTGACCTATTAGACTCTATTATATACTATTTTCATACTATGTCACCTGAACCAACTCTGTGCTATTCTCAATCAAGTAATTAACAACTATTTGCTAATAATTAATTCACATTTCATTTTCATCTATTTTCATGCTTAAAGTAACTCAAATAGTCTAAAAAGATGGTTTTTCAAATTACCATTCTAGTTACACTATTTTACTCTTTTACACACACTACTAAATCACATATTATTTGAAATGCATTTAAACATTTGTCTTCCCAAGGCCTGCCTACTTGGATTTCATCACCGAAGGGGAAGCCAAGTTGGTTTTATAGAAAGTATACATACATGGTTAATGGTATATATTATAAAATCACCTGACACCCTTATCAATATAGGATTATGAAGTGAGGGGGTAGACCCTAATACCAAGCCATTAACATTGCCAATACAAATCCCTTTAATCCCAAATGTCCTAAAACCATCCATAGATTAACTTTATAGTTCCATATTTTAACCAACTCTATTATCACATTAAAATCAACACTTTTTAATAATATAATAACAATTAGGATTACCATTTAGTTAGCATTTTATTTTTAATTTATTTCTTTCTCTCTAATCATTGCATGTTGTATTGTAAAAACTTGCATTGGCTAGTATCCATGCAAGGTTTTGTGTTGTGTACCCCAATTGGATAACTCACATTGATAAAATTGTTTATGTGTTTTATTTCATTCTTAATTAACTTATCTTTCAAAATTTTACTCTATTTCATAACACTATCATTTTGGTTGATACAATCTCTTACAGACTATATGTTTCTTCTTGCTAGTAATACATAGTTGACTTATATGTATGTGTCTTCCTATTTTACCTTGTTTTAGTTTTTTATCTAGAAATACACAATCGAACTATATGACTATATATCCTTATCATATAGTTTTATCTCCCTACCTATAATACAAAGTCAACATGCAAGACTATGTATTCTTCTTTGTCTACTAAGTTACATCACATAGTCAACCTACATGACTCTATATCATTTTTTCCCACTTTATCTTTGCATCATCTTTTTCCTTATTAAACATTATCTCTCATCATGAACTTCCTATTTTAGGATAACATAGAGTTGAACTCAATAAATATGATGAGCTTTACCAACCCTAATAGGTTTTACACTAAACATATTATGGCTCCTACTCTAGATAAAAAAAATGTGCATGTGGCCACTTTCGCTATAAAATATGGGACCATCCTCATACATCTTCATTTTTCAACCCTCTATTCTCCTTATAATATTAGCATGAATTAGAGTATACTATAGAAACATTTTTATTCATTAATTAATTTCCTCAACATCGATTAAAATACCCTTCTACTATTTATCACCTTATGATAAGTGCTCAAATAGAATAACCCCATTCACCTTCCCTCACATTCTCACATGGATTTTGGGGTAATATATTCTTTGCCTCTCAACCTCTTCCTTCTATTTTTACCCCTTCTCATACTATGACCTCTTCTTCTTTTATTTCCTCCACCTTCATACCAATTATTTATACTAACATGAAAGGTTCCACATCTAGTTGAGATTTTCCAAGAAAGTTTCTTCTAAATTCCTTCACTAGTACATCATTTGCTACCCATGGTATTCTTTCCACTAGTGCTTCTTCCTCTAATCCTTCTACTAGTGCATCTTTTACAACCCAAGAAAATCATGATACTAGTTCCTCTACTAATAATTCTTTTCAAGTTACTAATATCATGCTTGACACTACTCATAGTGGTACCCAAGCCACTAATACCAATGTTAATTATTTAAATTCTATGAATAACACCACTCAAATCCATCAAATTTTGTTACAAACTCTTAACTAAATAAACTCTTTCTAAGATAATAATGCCAACCAAATGATGTAAATGCAAATCATCTTATTAATCTCCAAAATCACCCTCAATAAGTTTTATGGGGAGTGCACAACCAAAATTCACCCCAACCCCCCTTAGGGATTCCCATGGTAGCTTATCCCTCAACCTCTTCTTATTAACAAAACAATCAAACACTTTAAAAATAAACCTCTTACACCTCAAATTGTTAACATCAATATAGGAGGTATCACTCCTATTATTAGCTATAATGAGGCAATTAACCATACCCTATAATTAAAAAAATTTAGAAATCTATACAAAGATTGGGTCAAGTTAAACACTTTTTCCACTACTAAGCTCTTAGAAAAAATCCTCTCTAACGACACTGTAGATTGGTATAACCAACTCAAATATCATTCCATCACTAGTTTGGAAGTTTTAGTTAATTATCTAGTACAATATTTTTAAATTAGAAACCTCCCTGAGAATACCTTGATTCATATTATTAATTATAATCAACTTGAGACAAAAATTGCATAAGCTTTCATTAAACAATGGAAGACCTTGTATAACAAGTGTGAACACATAGAAAATGATAACCTCTTTCATTTATTAACCAATGCTCTCTATTCTAAGTTTTACTATCAGGTCTAGACTCTCTCTCCATGAACTTTAGAAGAAGCCATTGACTAAGCCAAGTGCCAATATTTACTAAAGCATTAGTTTGGTCCATCTCAACCTTCTATGGTCACTAATATTCTCATCAAAAATAAAAAATGGCATGCTAGTAATAATGTTGTCACTGATTCCTATGATATAATTCATAATATTCAAGTTATTACTCCCAATCATGCTCCATAACAAGCTTCCCCTCTAAACCACATCCCTAATCTTCACTTTTATCCAAGTAACATCAATGTTCATAAGCCTTTATCCTTAGTATAATTATGAAAATGTCCACCAAGCCTCTTCCATAAGAGCTTGATCCCATTCATCCTATGAAATCATGGTATGATCCAAAAAAATTATGTTGGTTTCATGTTAGTTGGGGTCATTCTCATGAGACTTGTAGGCAATTGCATAACTTGCTATGGATTTACTCCTTGGTCCCAATTTTGACCACAATTCTCTTATTTTTAAATTTCAAAAAACCTATGACATTGAATTTAAATCTCATGAAACACAAATAAAAACTAAAGCTTTAAACCAAGATAATGATCATCTGTCCATCCACAAATACCCTCTTCCAAATCACCAAGAAAATAATAACAAGCCTACCCCTTCCACCAATAACATTGATAGTCTTATAGACCCAAGACCTAAAGATAATGTGGTCAACATGACTAATATGTGAAGGGTAGTTGCCTTTATTGATCCTCATCCCACCCATGCTCACCAATAATCTCATAATTTCCATATTATCCAAGATTATTTCCCCACTCACCTAACAGAGTTGGGGCAAGAATACCTTATCTTTTTTGATGAACCCATTCTAACCCCTCTAGTATCTATCACCTCTCATACCATTTTTAAAATTTCCCAAACTTCCTTACCCATTATCAATGATACTTATATGTAATCATAAATGCATTAGATCTACAAATCAATCCTAGCTTAGAGAAGATATATCCTACTTACACTTTTTATTAGGGATACATTAGATAATCAAGAATATGACCAATATGTGGATCCACTAGAATTTATCAAGGGATATCTTACCATGATAAGATCACTAAGGAGGGTTCTAAAACCTCCAATCAAGTAAAACTATGCAATAACCCTAATTAAGTCCTATGTTTTCATATTCACTAAACTAATAACAAATAAAGCAAAAGTCTAACCTAGTGCTCACCATAGATTATGACATAAAGTGTGGGTAGTAAATAATAAAAGTAAACATGAATAGAAGACACATACTCATGTCAATATATACAAAATTATAATACATGAAAGAGAAGTACAAATTCATATGTATGTATAACTACAAAGGAGGAATAAAGTTAGAAATACTTACCATTAAAGATGAACCCACTAAGCCTCAATTTATTCCTTGGCCAAGGTGATTTGTAAGAATTTGTTGTGGTATGTAAGGATGATAAGGATAAATCATCTCTAGGATATATAATCTATAAATGCTTCCAAAAGACTTCTCCACAAGACAAGATCCATATTTCCAAAGAAAGTATGAAACCCTAAGCTTGCTCCTCAAGTAGAATGGTGGATAAGTAGATGTATAATAGCTATTAATTCTTCTTATCTTATCTAAATAATGGTAAAATTATCTTGTATATATAGGTGGATATAACCCTAATCCATTTTAAAATTTTGACCAATAAGCTTGACCCAATCGACCTAGTACTGCTATTGACAAAAACACACTAGGTCATGGGCTAAGTTGGCTAAGAGCTGACCTAGACCATAAATGAGTTTCACCAATAAGATTATAAGGTCAACCCAATTGACCTAGTAATGTAAACTATTGAAAGGCATATAGAATATGGGAAATGATTGGAGGAGTATACAAGAGAGAATAACAATCTTATGTGAATGGTTTTTAGGAGATGAGTATGTAGATAATAAGTGGAAAAAGAGATAATAATCATGTGAAGCACCAATGGTTTAATCACTCCTTTCCCAATGTACCCTTTAAGGCATGCACTCAGAGAGATTGAGACTTGATGGGTTCTTGCAAGATAGAGAGTATCAATAATTGATAAAAGTTTTAAAATATTATGTGTATACATATGCCCTAATTGAAGCTCATCATGTGGAATGTAAGTATAACATAAGATGGTGCTCAAGGAATAGAACATGATGACACATAATGTTGATGTTAAGTAAAATAAACTAAGGATCAAATAAGATAATTAAAAGGATAGAATTTAAAAACACATACCTTTACTTAATTTAGTGATATATATAAAGAAGGAGACTATGAGAGGAGTGAAGGCATCTAATATGAGGAACATCAGGCAAAACTATAGATATTAATGTAAAAAAGAGTGAAAAATTAAAACATTTGTAATATAGGCATATGGTAGTGGAAAAGACACTCTACAATGTCATAATTCCATAATGTTTTACAATTTGAAAACTAAGTAAGTAAAAATAAATACATGATCAAAACAAGGAATTGGATAATAAATATTTGAAAGGTAAATAATTGTGAATAGTAATTGTAAATAGGGTGAAAAGAAAGTCATTTGTTATTGTTTGATTTGTTTAGAGAGAAAAATAGATCTATGAGAGGTTGAATGAAATTTAAAAGAGCTAATATGGTGAAGACATGATAGCTGAGATGAGGAGGATGCCTAGTGGCTACAATGAGTGCAACACAGGTAGGCAATTGATAATTTTAAACTTGTTTTGAGTATTTTATTGTAAATTAAGTGTCTTATATAAATTTTTAAGTTAGACCATTTATATAAATTAGAATGAACCCTAGTAAGTTGTTAAGGGTACCAGAGTTTAGACATGGAAATAGGTTGAAAAGAATCAAAGTAATAAATCCCAAAGGCATTTATTATAAGTGGGTCAAAGAGTTGATAATTTGAACCAACTAGGTCGACCTAGTTAACCTAGTAGGTTAAGAATCTTGATTTGACATTGTCGACTTAGTAGGTATGGGTCTACTTAGTTGATTTAGGTAGAGTGATGACTTAGTACCCTAGTGATGACTTAGTTAGTTAATCCAAAATATTGACTTAGTACTAAGGGGAAAATTAAAGGGTCAACTTAGTTGATTAAGTCTACATGGTTTACCCAATACCATTAGGTTGACTTAGTATGTTACTAAGTGGCTGATATAGTACTAAATGTAGGAATTTGATCAAAATAATATGTTTAAGGCCAATGTTGATTGAGAGAGTACTGAAATAACCAAGTAGGTTAAGAATAAGTGAAATTGGTAGGAAATGAATAGATTAAGGCAAATTAGGTTTGTTTTTGTTAAAATTTAAAAAGAATGTTTTTGATTATAAGTGACATGGAGGTCTAATACATATTTTGTTATTTGATGGTTATAGGGACACTAAAGATTATAGTGATTAGTGGATGTTTCTTGGCTACTAGATCTATTGGAGCATTTGATAGAGGTATATCAAGCTAGGTTAGTCACACTAGGCTTAGGAGGCATCATGAAGATCTGACACATTTCACTGAGTGTGAATCTAGTGGTCATGTTCGTAGGAGCTTGGGAACACTTGAACATTACCTTTATGTGGGTGGTAGATGGGGATACCATTGAGGTGGGTATCACATTAGAGGATGTCCATTCTTTACTTGGAATTCCTTTAGGAGTGACACTAGTGATTATAGGGATACCATATGGGCATGAAGAGAGATGAACATTATCCTAATGGGCAACTTTCTTAGATAATATTTACCTAGGTCTAAGGGTGAGTATATGTGATATTTATATAGCCTAAATTCTAGATATCTAGAAGGTGATGATAGGACTTGTGACAACACAAGTTCTGTGTCACATGTTGGATATGAAGGTACCTCTATATGTGATAGCCTTGTGTTAGTCGATATTGAAGCAAGGGTACTCTATGACTAGGTTTCTATCATCTAGGTTCAACTCATACATGATGTGTATGGGATGTCATATAGAGGTTAGAATACCATGGGGCTAGTGATCTTTCTAAGTGCCAAGATATATGAGAGGTTTCTGATGTAATGACCAACTAGGTTGCCCCATGTGGCTAATGATTAATTGTCTCAGGTGCTAAGATGGATATAGGATTAGGTGGATATAGATATATATTATTTTGATATTTGAATGTTGATCTTATGTGTTTGTATTATGGTTTTGGTTGTGGATGCATGGATATATTTCTTTGTAGCACATGTATTTTTTTGTTGTTATTGTATATGCTATAGGAAATATATGTGTTGTATTTTCTTTTCTAGCCTTATGTAAGACACATGCATGGTTAAAAAGAAATACGTGAAAAAGACTTGGAAAAATATAATTAATCAAAAATAAATGTATGACACATTATTTCAATTTGAGAAATGTGTAATAGAAATAAATGATTAAGTATAATAAACTAAAGAGTGGTAAACAAGAGGGTAAAAGTTTGTTTTTAAACCATGAGAAAGAGTGGCACCAAATTAAAACAAGTAAAATCACACTAAAACACATTGGGAAGTATGAAAATAATGTAATAAATAGAAAACACATAATAGAGCAATGGGATAAAAACAAATCAATTAAGTAAATAAATCATACTAAATCACATTGGGAAGTATAAAAGAGAAACAAAATTGGAAAAATGGTCTTAAATTAATCACACTAATTCAAGTTGGGAAGTATGAAAAACTTAATAAAAATGGTTGGATTCTTACATGTAATCAAAAAATTAGAAGATAAAAGTGAAAGATTAATGAATTAAGAATAAAGCATACTAAATCAAGATGGGAAGCATGCTAATGACGTGCAACTCATAATCAATCACATCTTATCTCATATTTGACATGTAATTTTTGTTGTGACTTGGATATTGGAAAATGTTGTGAGGAAAGACAGGTCCTATTTTTGGTCTTACATTGCAACTCACAAAGGGAACATCAATGAGGTGGAAATAATGTGAAAATATAGTAAAAAAAGGGGGATGTTTGGAATGGTACTATGAAAAGTTGGAAATTTGTGATGAAGGCCAGGTCCTATCCATGGTCTTACAATGCAACTCACAAAAGAAATCCCTAGGGGAGTGATAAGTGAACAAAAAAATATTTTTCAAGGGGAAATATTAGGATTGTAATGAGTGAAAAAAAGAATGCAAAAAGCGTAATGTAGGATTCTTATCAAAATACCTTAGAAGACATGAGGCACACTAAAGACATGAGAAGGCACTAAATAACTAGTGACCATCAATATATAGAGGATACATGTTTTATAAAAAGACAAAGATATGTAGAAAAATAAGTGTGCTGCTAAAATCAACTCATGTAGGTAGTTTTATATAAGGAAAGTAAAATGGACATACCTTCCCACAATGTGTTCCCCATTCCTTAAGACCCATTATAGAGTTGTTGATCTACTGTGAAGATTGGGTACTTGCATGAGAAAGTAGGTAGCACTAAAAGATGTTTTATTCTCCTTTTCTAATCTACTAGACTACCACACCCCAATGGACCTCAACTCTATTATGAGGCCAACTATGGATTTTGAGTTTTGATTAGAAGAAGGATATGTTATTAGAATCACTTCTTTTAGTGTGATTTGACTTTTAATAATTTTGAATATTGCCTTTTGGATCATTGCCTTTTATTAAATGATTTGGGTTTTGAATATTTTTATGGTTATTAAGATTCCTGAGAGGATCCTCCTATACACATTAATGCAAATACATGAAATAAAAAAATTATATAAATAGGAGAAAATATCAAAGGGATTGTTTTGATCAAAGGCCACTTCGAGGGAGTAACCTCCTTTGAGAAAGCTCAATTTAATAAATTCATGGATGCCTTCATTATCCTCAACATTTAGTTATATACTAAGTATAATATAAACAACTACTAATTCCCATGAATGTGGGATTAAAAAACTGCTCATAGGATGACTTACAAAGCATATGCATATATAGAAACTAATATACTAACAAAGTAAAGAGAAGGGATAGCATGGGTTCCTAACAACCCCTCTCTCTTAGAAAAAGATTTATCCTTAAAGCTTTAGATGTGGGAATTGATGCTAAATTTGAAATAATGGTTCCCATGTTGAATCCTCTAGTTACATTCTATGCCACTAAATTAATACCTTTGCGATGAAATAGGAGTGAATTTGACATGTGTACCTATCCAAGATTGCCTCTAACTCAAGAAGGATGGATCCTTCATTATAAAATTATGATAAAATAGTTTTCACTCTGATGTTTGTGCCAATAAATTTATTCAGACAAGAGACATAAAATACTTGGTGAACTTGGGAAGAAGGTGGGAGATCCAAATTATAAGCAACCAACCCAATCTTCTAGAGAACCTTAGATGGGCCATATAACTTGGTAGCCAACTTATAATACCCTTTGAGTTTTAGGGATGATTAATTGTATGGATAAAAGTGAATAAAAACCATATCACCTAATTGAAAAGTGCACTCAGAATGGTGTTGATCAGCCTATTATTTCATTCTATTTTGTGCCATATGAAGACTGTCCTATAGGATGCTGAGGATCTGATCTTGGGTTTAGAGAATCATGTTGACCACTTGAATTAGTGAATTATTAGGGGTCTATGGAAGGGTAACTAGTGGTGCTTGACCATAGATTTCTTCATATGGAGTCATTTTAGTTGAAGTGTGTTAGGAAGTATTGTACCACCATTCAGTGAGAGGGAGGGAATTTTATCACTGATGTTGTTGTTCTGAGGTGAAGTAATGAAGGAAATTTTCAAATAATGGCAAGCACAAATGATACAATAATTCACTCAAATTCTCCAACAAATCTCAATGGGAAATTCTTGCTCCTCATCCACACCCCCACATCCTTTCAATGCCCCAACACCCTTCAAGGTTTAGGTGAATTTTGATATCCCTACATTTGAAGGCAAAATCAATTCTGATGTAGTATAAAATTGGTTGGATCAATTATCATCTTATTTTTATGTAAATAAATTCATCGATAAAGAGAAGATCACGTTTACTCTTTTGAAAGCATCATTGCCTGTCAAAAATTGGTGGGAAGTGTACAAAAAGAGATTCAATGCAGATGATATTGGCCTTGAGATAAAACCTTCTTGGGATGATTTGATAGAAGCTATAAAGGAAGAATACTACCCCATTGGAGCATATGATGATCTGTATATAGAGTGGAAACAACTTCTCCAAGGTAAGGAATAGTCTGTTCAAGATTACACTGATATTTTTCATTCTCTATTTGTGAGATTGGGCATCCAAGAAAGTGAGAAACATAAGATTCTCAAATACCATGGTAGACTACAATGGTACATATGGGGAGAAATGGAATTCTTCAATTTGGAAACCCTTAGTGAAGAGTACAAGTTTGTAGTAAAGATTGAGTAGAAGTATGGAAGAATTAATACGAAGAGTCAGCCTTCAAAATGGAAAAGTGATAAAGAAGGTCAAACATGAGGCCAAAATTAGAAGTAAAAGGAATGAAAGACTAGGAAGTGGTGTGATTATCAAAAATTTGGAACTCACTCCAAATAAGAATATTGAGCCATCAAGTCCCTACTTTTTGAGTCAAAATCCTCAACATCCACTATTTTACCTCATATAGACCCTGCAGTAAAAAAGGTTGAAGAAGAGATTATAGATGCTAAGCACGATTCCATTTTTACTTCATCATAGACCCATGAGGAAAGGTTAGATGATAAGGAAAGGTTGTTTCACTCTAAATTATGGGTGAAAGGTAAGCCTCTACATTTCATTCTTGATAGTGGAATTTAAAAGAATTTAATCTCTACTAATGTTGTGAAAAGCCTAAATCTATCTATGAAGCCTCACCCAAAACCATATAGTATTGGATGGTTGAGTCCAAGGAGAAATATCCATGTCACCCACTAATATCTTCTCTCATATGCAATAAAACCTTTCCAAGATGAGGTCTTATGTGATGTGGTCAATCTAGATGTTTGTGATGTACTCTTTGGTTAGCCATTCATGTATGATTGACATGGCATCTATGAATCAAAAACTCAAAGGATCACTCTCACTCTTGGAACATGACACTACAAGGTACCATAAGTACCACTTTCTATATCTATCTCTCTGATTAGTGCCAAGAAATTTGTTCTCAAGGTGGTCAAGCCACAAGAATCCAAAAGGCTCGATGTTGCATTCTTGACTACACAAACAACAAAACAATAGAAGCAAATAGATACCAAGCTAAAGAAGTTCACAACCTTCCATCCACAAACTGATGGTTAGACAAAAATGGTGAACAATCAAACCCTACACAGTTCCATAAATCATAGTCCATTCAAAGTTTGCATTAGGAATCAAATCAAAGTACAACTACCACACTTGATGACAAATCTTGATGTAATGGGGACCATTACTTCTCAAGGAGGGAGGAATGATCTAGGAAATAATTCAAGTGACAATTCAGGTGACAGGTCTACCCCAATTGATGACAAAACTTTTAGGAGCCATAAATTTTGCATTGTAGCTCCAATTGACTCACCATTTGAACTGTTGGAAATATAAGAAAGAGGAGAACACAGTGATATGGAATTTAGGTTTTCTTAATGAATTTTGACCCCCCAAAATCTAATGGAAGTGCCCTAAATTAAAATTTTAGTAGTGCAATCTAAAAATAGTAAGTTTTTAAAAATAGTAATTCCTCAAATTTTGTATTGTTGTAAATCATGGAAGATAAACCAATTCATCTCCCTCAAGATTGGTGTCATTACAGATCTTCCCCCCCACCTTCAAAACATGTATAAATGAAGATTTAACCCAAAATGGAAATTGGACATCTCTTATTAGAGATAAGCATATTTTTAGGTCTACAAATTTGATCAATAAAACATCTCTTCTTAGAGATAACATTATTTGAATTGTCTTGTTCTTGTTTCTTGAATTATCTTTCAACCAATTTTTTTGAGTTTTGGATCAATTTTCCAAACATTTGTTGACAATTTCAGTTTGGTCATCCATTTGTGGATGATACCCAAAAATCATCTTCAGTTGGGTGCTAGTGTATCAAAATAGTTATATCCAAAAATGGCTGGTGAAGGTTGAATTACGATCTAAGACAATGGAAGAAGGAATGCTATGAAGATAGAAAATTTGGTCCAATGACTAGGGGCACAAAAATGATTATATTTGGAGAGGTGATCAACCATAACCAAAATCATTATTTTCCCTCTAGATTTAGGGAGACCCTCAATGAAATCCATATAAATATCTATCCAAATCTTGGTAAGGATGGACAAGGGTTTGAGTAACCCAAGAATGAGTGTTATTTAACCCTTATTACATTGATAAGTATCACATTCAGCCACCATTTATTGAATTATCTTTTTAAATCCCATCCAAAAGAAGTTACATCATGCCCACTCATAAGCTTTGAGAAACCCTAAGTGCTCTATGGATGGAGAAGCATGAAGTTCATAGAATATAGCCTAATGAATATCTATGCTCTAGGGAAACACCATATGACCCTTATATCATAGAGAATCACCATCCTAAGAATAATGCAATAGGGCAGAAGGGTTAGTATCTAACTGGTGAATGATTTGATATAATGAGGAGTCATTGACATACCCCTGATGTATAGTATCCAACCAATTTGGAATAGACATAGAAATATCTAAAAGGGAAGCATGGTCTATAAATGTGTGAAATAGATTATTAGCCATAATAATGTCCTTACTACTATGCCCCTAACCTATCACATGTATTAGGATAGGAATAGCTGACTTATGTCTTAATTATCCCTATTTGATGCTATATCACATTTCTCTATGCATTTAATTGGTTAGTAGGTTGGCATATGGAGTAACCATGGCTTAGATAGACTATATGTAGGAGGTAGTGGGTACTTATTTATCATCATATTGTGAATTTTGATCTTATTGAAGTTTATGGAGGTTGACCCCTTGAAGTGGCTTGTCTATTATCATATATTCTAATATATTTAAGTCATATTTGGATCTATTTCTGCTATTCTACTTTATTGTTGAAGTAATTTTATTACAAGTGGTATCAGAGCTATGATTTGGGCAATCTTGTGGGTGAAACACTATTTTTTTAAAATTTGGCTATATCTAAAAACTAGTTGCTAATTTCTCTACAATTTTTTTACTAGAGGTGTGAAATCATTAGAATTAAGCTTACATTAAAATTTCAGATTATTTAGATTTGTTTTACAAAATTTATCACCATTTTAGGTTTTTTCATAAAATTAATCTATAGTGAACAATTCAAAGAATTTTTTAGAGTTATTTACATTTTTATAAATATTATAAAAATTTGGCTAGGGTATTTTCTTTGTATGTTATTATCTGAGTTTGATATAAGTCCAAAATCACTTGGTTAAAGTTGGGTCAAAAGTGCCAATCAGGGTCAACATCGTAAAGCCCTTTTATGGCAGGTCCACAAATTAAGGGCTAAGGAAAGGGTGATAAAACTCTAGGTAAAACTTCTAACAAGGAAGGGATGCAGTCAAAAGGGGGATGTACTAGATCCTTTGTACCAGGGTTCTCTGACATAGATCATAAAGTGAGCCAACTTGACTATAGTGTGCAATGCATTCAAAGTGAGATACAAGGCATACAATCTAATATGAAATCCATACAAGATAGTTTGGTGGTTATCATGATGGATTTGAAAAATAATCAGTCAAATCATCTAGCTATTACTATTACACAACCCCACTAGGGTGGTTCTCCCAACTAGTCTACTTCAAATCCAACTACATTGCCACAGAGGAACCTATTATCAAAGGTGGATATGCACAAATTTGATGGAAAAGATCCACTCAATTTAATCAACCAAATGGATTTTTTTTGATCTAAATTAGATCTCAAGTGGATAGAAGGTTACCATAGCATCCTTGTATCTTGAACCTAATCAATTCATTTGGTATCGATGGTTGTGTGCTCAAAAGAAAAAGATGACTCTCAGTGTCACCTGGTTAGTTTTTATAGAGGAGATGCAATTACACTATGGCAATAGTGTGATAGAGAATTAATTCAACCAATTGGAAAAATTATGATAGACTGGCTCTATCAAGGATTATATTCATCATTTTTAGAACCTCTCCTTATGTGTGGAGATAATTTCTAAGGAAAACATGAATGACCTATTTTTGGGTGGACTCAAAGACCACATTCAACATGAGGTATGCATGTTTAATCAACTTAATATTTTTTATTCTATTATCATGGCACACAGAGCTAAAGAAAAATTCATAGCCGACAAGAAGCATCCATTCAATCACTTCAAATATCGTAGCATATCAACACCAACATTTCCTCCACCTACCAGATTGACCCCTCAGCAAATTGAAGAGAAGCATGCAAAAGGATTATGTTTCAGTTGTGATAGCAAGTGGAGAAAAGGACATAGATGTGCTGAGGAGTTATTCTAAATTAAGGGATCTAATGAAGATGAAGAAGAAGATGATTCCTCTAGGGATGATGAGGAAGAGATAGAGGAGGTACCTAAAGATTCCCAACCTACAATCTCTTGTTAGGCACTTGTAGGTATTAGCACTCCACAAACTCTTAAGGTGGTGGGTTTCCTCAAGAAATAGAAGGTTACATTGTTGATTGATTCAGGGAGCACACATAACTTCATCAACCATAAGTTGGCCACTCGATTGAACTATTTCATATACCCAACACTAGAATTTTAGGTCATGATTACAGATGGTGGAATAATTAATTGTTTAGGAAAATGCCATAGTATTAAGCTTGTTATGGGTGAGTACGATCTTGATTCTCCTATGTTTATTATTCCCATGGGTAGCACGGAGATTGTTTTGAAAGTCTAATGGCTCACAACCTTGGGTACCATTAAGATGAACTTCTGGGAACTATTCATGTGCTTTCATTCTGAAGGTAGAAAAATTGAACTACATGAATTATATGCAAAATATCCATAATTGATTAGTTCACATCAGATGACCAAGATGCTAAAAAAGGGGGTAGAGGGAATTATTACATGATTATGTTCCATAGAAATTCAACCCACATAGGCATCTACACATCCTAATCTACAGATGATTCTTGATGACCACCCATCTATTTTTGGGGCCATTCCAAAAGGACTACCACCAAAAAGAGAACATGAGCATGACATTCAACTACTTCTAGGGAGTCAACCACCAAATATCAGACCATATAGATATCCATATGCATAGAAGAGTGAAATAAAAAAGATGGTTCATGGGATGATAGAGGTAGGGATCATCAAGCATAACCAAAGTGCATATTCATCACTAATGGTCATGGTGCGGAAGAAGGATGACACATGGATGATGTGCCCAAATTATAGGGAACTCAACAAGTACACCATCAAAGATAAGTTTCCTATTCTAGTAATTGATGATTTACTTGATGAGTTGCATGGTGCTAATTATTTCACAAAATTATATCTTCACTCAGGGTACCGTCAAATTAGAATCAAGGATGAAGATGTTCATAAAACTACTTTTAAAATGCATGAGGGCCATTATGAGTTTTTGGTAATGCCCTTTGGTCTTACAAATGCACCATCTACTTTTCAGAGCTTGATGAACACTATTTTTAGGCTTTTTTTAAGGAAGTTTGTGTTGGTTTTCTTTGATGACATATTGATTTATATTCAGACATGGGAAGCACATTTGCAACATGTGAAATAGGTGTTGATAATTTTAGAGAAGTGTCAATTTCATGTGAAGCCATCTAAATGTGCTTTTGGAGTACAAGAAGTAGAGTACCTAGGTCACAATGTTTCCCATGAAGGTGTCAAAGTTGATCCCCATAAGATCAAATATATGATGGAATGGCCCATGCCAAAAGCTCTCAAAAACCTCTGAGGGTTCTTAGGACTAACAGGTTACTACCGAAGATTTGTGAAAGGTTATGGTAGCATAGCGACTCCACTCACTACATTTATAAAGAAGGATGCCTTCCATTGGAATGATGTCACCACCAAAGCATTTAAGGAAATAAAAGTAGCTATGTGCACCACCCCAGTTTTGGCTACTCTAGACTTCTCAAAGACATTCACTATTGAATGTGATGTTTTTAGATCTGGGTTGGGAGCTATACTAATGCAAGAAGGAAGACCCATTGCATTTGAGAGTCATCAATTCAAAGGTAAGAATCTACCAAAACCTATCTATGAGAAAGAAATTATGGCTATTCTTCATGAAGTTAAATAATGGAGGACTTATCTGATGGGTAGACACTTTAAGGTGAAAATAGATCATGATAGTCTCAAATACTTTTTGGAGCAAAGATTATCATCTGAGGAACAACAAAAGTGGGTAACCAAAATGTTGGGTTATGATTTTAAAATCATATACAAGAAAGGAAAAGATAATGTAGTAGCAGATGCACTATCCAAATAGGATACATCCATAGAAGCATTACTTTGTGCAATGTCCATGTTTCAAGTAGATTGGGTGGATGAAGCTAGGTTAGAATGGGAGCAAGACAAGGATACACAAGTTCTGATTTAAAATCTCTAGCAAGGTACTTTAGCCTCTAAAAAAATTGAATGGAAAAGTAATGTCCTATGGTATAAGGTTAGGTTATACTTGTGCAAAGATTTAGAGCTTAAGCATAATATTCTTGTAGAGTTCCATGCATCTCCAATTGGGGGACACTCAAGGTTCTTGAAAACTTATCATAGAATTAAGAAAGAATTATTTTGGGAAGGATGAAAGGGATATGTACAATTTTTTTGGTAGAATGCTTGATATTCCAATAGAATAAAGGTGAGACAGTTAAGACCCTGGGTCTATTACAACAGTTAGCAATTCCTAGTCAAAGGTGGGAGGAGGTTTCCATGGATTTCATCATAGGGTTGCCTTGTTCTAAAGGTAATAATGTTATCTTGGTCATTATGGATAGGCTTACAAAATATGTCCATTTTTGTGCTCTTTCACGCCCATTTTTAGCAAGTATAGTAGTAGTTATTTTTCTTGATGTAGTTCTAAAATTACATGGAACCCCAAAAATAATTGTAAGTGATCATGTTCCTATTTTCACTAGTAATGTCTAGACTAAACTATTTTCCTATTTGGGTACTCAGCTAGCTCATAGCTCATCTTACCACCCCCAAGCTAGCAAATAAATAGAAGTGGTTAACAAATGTTTAGAGGGGTATGTCCATTGTTTTGTATTAGATAAATAGGAATTTTGGGTTAAATGGCTACCACTTTCAGAATGGTGGTATAACACATCTTTCCATACCTCTTCTAAAATGTCTCTATTTCTAGCACTATATGGTTACCATCCACCTTCCATCACTTCTTCATTAAAGGTGCAAACTAAGGTTCGAGATGTGGAGGAGCACATTCAACATAAACAAGAAGTTTTAGCTAGTTTGAGAGATAATTTGGCCTTGGCATAAAATAGGATGAAGTAACAAGCAGATCAACACTGTAGTGAGTGAAATTTTGAGGTGGGTGATTGGGTATTTGTACATTTGCATCCTTACAAGTAGATGTCCTTGAAGCAATATAAAAAGGACAAAAAACTTACTCATAAGTATTATGGCCCTTATCAGGTTTTGTAGAAAATTGGAAGTGTGGCTTACAAGCTCAAGTTACCTCATTCATCTCGCATACACCCATTATTTCATGTTTCCTATTTGAAGAAGGTCATTGGATAGAAAGTTTTAGCCTAGATAGAGCTCCCAAAACTAGATGAAGAAGGACAAGTCATTTTGTAACCAAAGAAGATCCTCCAAACACATACTAAGAGGTTGAAAACTAGAGAGATTAGGGAATATCTGATCAAGTGGAAGAACTTGAGCAGTGAAGATGCAACTTGGGAAGGTGAAGATTTTTTTCAACAACATCCAAAGTTATTAAATGTTGAGGACAATGTTGGTTTGAAGGGGAAGGGCATGCTACGCCCCTAACCTATCACATGTATTAGGATAGGAATAACTGGCATATGGCTTACTTATCCCTCTTTGATGCTATATCACATTTCTCTATGCATTCATTTGGTTAGTAGGTCGGCCTATGGAGTAACCATGGCCTAGATAGACTATATATAGGAGATAGTGGGTAATTATTTATCATCATATTGTGAATTTTACTCTTATTAAAGCTTGTGGAGGTTCCCCCTTGAAGTGGCTTGTCTATTATCATATATTTTGATATATTTTAGTCATATTTGGATCTATTTATGTTATTAATTTATTGTTGAAGTAATTTCATTACACTTACCCTCTTTGTAAGTGATCTCATAGTCATAACCCATGAGTTTTTGGACCATTTATATTATGATGGGATGAAGATCTATTATTTCAAGAAATACTTTAGATTATGGTGATTAGTTTTGATGCAAAAATGATTCTCCATTAGGTATGGCTACCACTTCTATACTATAAGTAAAATGACCATCATTTATTTCTCATAAGTATAGAGTAATAAATTCTTACTAGAAAGGGCTTTGCTAGTGAGCACAATGGGGCATCCTTCTTAGAGGATAAAAACACCAAGTCTATTGCGACAATCATCAATCTTGATAGTGAAGGTCTTGGAAAAATTTGGCATAGCTAGAATAGGTTTAGTACATATATCTTGTTTCAATTCTTTAAATACACATCTACTAATTTGTATCCATACAAAATCATCCTTTTTCAACATAGCTATTAGTAGAGTTGAAATCTTCCCATAATCCTTGAAAAACTTTTGATAGTATCTATTCAGCCCTAAAAAACCATAGAGGCTCTTGAGTATCTGAGGATCAGGCAAATTTGTCATGGTAGCTATTTTTTTAGGATCCACTTAAACCCCTCGGGCTGAAAAAATATGCTTGAGATAATCCACTTCATCTTAGACAAAAGCACATTTGGACTATTTTGCACAGAGATGATGATATCCTCATATATATTTGAAGATCCAAATGTTGGAGATGCTCAAACCATGCTTTACTATAGATGAAGATATCATCGAAGAAGACCATAATGAATGTTTTCAAATAAAAATGGAATATTTTATTCATCAATGCCTAGAATGTTGAAGGAGAATTAGTGAGGCCATAGGAGATGAAAAAAACTCATAGTGGCCATCATATGTGTAGAAATTTGTCTTAGGGATATCATCCTCAAGAAGCCAGATCTAGTGATATCTAGAGCAAAGATCTAACTTGGAGAAAAAATGATCACCATGAAGCTCATCAATAATAGAAATCAAGAAATTATCCTTGATTATGATGTGATTAAGTGATCATATGCAGAGGTGACATGACCCATCTTTTCTATAGACAAGGAAAACTAGGGAATAATATGGGCTAGTACTAGGGTAAATAATGCCTTAATTTAGTAAGTCTTAAATGAGCATCTTGATCTTGGTCTTTTCCTAAAATGGGTAACAATAGGTCCTGATGTTGGGAGGAATGCTTATAGGAAGGAGATAAATATGGTGGTCATTTAGATGTGAAGGTGGCAATCCCACTGGTTTGATAAAGACACATGCATACCTATATAGTATGGTTTATAAATTAGGAGTGGTTGATATCTTTGATGGTTTCATTTGAATGGAATGGAGCTAGGCAATGACATCATGTGAATTATTCTTAAGAAGATTTTATATGTGATGTGAACTTATGATGCTAAGAGAGAACAAGTGTAATCTTTTTAATGTGTGTTTTTATGCATTATCAAAAAAATACATCCAAAGTTTAGAAAAATCCCATCAAATGGCTCTAAGTATGCATAACCATTAGACTCCCAAAACAACATCACATCCTCCTAAGGGCAAGGCAAACATGTTAGAGCATAATTTATAATCTCCAAAAGAGATACACACATTACAACACTTCACTTTTTAAGGTAATATGCCCCCATTCATGAATTCAAAGTTGGATCAAGGATGGATAGAATAATCAACCTATTTGGTGATTTGAGGGTCAATGAAGTTATGAGTGCTACCAAAATCAATGAGTATTGTAAGAGGGATTTTCTTGAAGTAACCCCTAACATTCATTACTTTTGGGGTGGAAAATCCTACTAAGGCATGGAGAGAGATCTTTGATTGGTATTCTTGAGAAGTAGATTCCATAATCGATTGAGCTTCTTTTGGATCATCTATTATATCCTGAGCATCTTCCCAAACTTCAGTTTTAGGTGGAGAGTCCACATACACTAGGTAGAGTTTTTAATCAACACATCAATGTAACCAAGTGAATTTATCATCACAAATATAACATAGTCCTTTTTTCTATGTCCCTGCATATCTGCTTCAGTCAAATGTTTGATATGAGTGGTTTTGGGGGTTGGCATTGTGAAGTTTTATTTTTGAATGGAGAAAAATTAATTTTGAATCATTGTTAAGATATGATATTATCTTTTGCCAACCTAGCCAACCCTAGGGATTCCATCATCATGCTAGGCCAAAAAATTTTGAGCTTAGATTAAATTGTATCCTTCAGATCCCTGACAAAATAAATCTTAAAGAAATCATTGAATAATCCCTCTATGTGACTAACTAATTTTTCAAAATTTGTTTGATATTCTCTCATGATTCCTATTTGGTGAATCTTAGTGAGTGATCCATTTAAGTAATAAAAAGTACTAGGGCCAAACCATTTCAAAAAGAGGGTGCTAAAATTGATCCATATTGGCTCATCATGAGCCTTGATATACCAATGGTACTATTGAAGGGATTTATGGTCCAAGTGACAGGATGTAAGCAAGACTTTTTTGGCATCAAAAGTATTATGAATACTAAAATATTGTTTTGCCTAATATATCCATCTAGTCATATATACACCATTGAATTGAGGATAATCAAGCTTCATCCCACTAAAATTGCTGGAAGAACAAAACCCAGTGTCTGAAGAGGACTTTGGATTTCATCTGTTGTTCAATATAGTATGTTGAAGATTGATTCTAAGAATATTTTCATCAAGATATTTGATTTGGGTCTTGAGGGTGGAAATTTCATCCTCGATGTTTTTTACTCCAATTCAGGTTACTACCATGGCTAGAATAAGAGATTTTTTTGTAAAATATTTTGATATTTTACTAGGAATATTCTAAAATTGGTATGACAAATCTTTTAATACTCTACTGGTAATATGTGGAGATCTGATACAACAAGTTTTATGATAATATATAGGTAATATGATGAAACTAGTATGATGTGTCTTCTGATACTCTACTTGTAATATGTGAAGATCTAATAGGGTAAGTTTTTTGATACTCCATTGGTAATATTATGAAACTGATTGAAATGGGTCCCATGTTTCAATGACTACCTAAGGGTTTAAATATATCTCTCTAGCCACCAATTTTATCTAAATGAGTAACACTCTCTACAAAAATTCTAGCCATGGATTTACCCCTAAATAATAGCTCTTGGTTTTCCTCATGGGTGGGAACTAGTCAATCAGGATGGGGCCATTGCCTTTTTTTTTGGTAGGTCCTCTTAATGGGCCAAATAATTTAGGTTTCTTATGGTACTTATCACAATTAATTTTAGGTCTTATGACCAATCACTTCCCACATTTATGTGGATAGGCATTTACCCGAAGCCAAAATAGATTATAGTATTTAGAGCAGAAAAAAACACAATACAATAAAACAAAAAACACTTTTTGAGAGAAAAACATTGGCCCTATAAAGCACTCTGATACTAGATGAGAGGATACTCTTACACAAATTAATGAAAATACATGAAATAATATATTTATATAAGTATTAAAAACATCGAAGGGATTATATTGATCACATGCCACTTCAAGGGGGTAACTTCCTTTAAGCAAGCTTAATATAATAAAATTTGTGGATGCTTTCATTGGCCTCAATAATTACTTATATACTAAGTCTAATATAAGCAACTAATACTTCCCATGAATGTAGGATAAAAAAATGCTCATGGGATGACTTATAAAGCATATTCATCCATAACAACTAATATACTAACAAAGTAAAGAGAAGGGGTAGCACATGTTCCTAATAATTCCTCCTCCATATGGATTTTAAATGACCAATCACGAGAGATATATTGATACACATGAATGAGCTTTAGGATTTAACTAAAGGAAGATAAGTATCTAAAGACAAGATTGACTAGAACACTTTGGCTTAACTATGAACCAACATGTTATCTCAAGTCTCAACCATGCATATGCTTAGTTTGCAAAAGGGAGTAAAAGTAAATAATGGGAGATCTAAAGTGGATCAATAAAAGCAGATTATAAAAAGATGAATTATTTTCTAACTTATCACATGGTAAATGAAGAGTGACTAAAGGGAGCAAGGTTTTTATAACCAAGTCACAATAATTATTATCCATGTATATAGAGATAAGATAACAAACAATAATGAAAGAGAATAATGGAACCATAGGTAATAAACTAAAGAAGAAAATAGAATGAAAACATCATAAGCAATATAAATTTCAAAATCAAATTCACCATGTAAGATAGATAAGAATTTGACATAATGTCAAATGATATAAACTAGATAAATGTAAAGTTGGATCACACATCCAATCCAAATGAAAAATGTAAGAACACCATGCATGTGTTCATAAGTACTGATATATTTGTCCACGCACATTATCCATAACATGTGATAAATCTATATGAATTTGAATGTGAATTGTAACTAAGGTCTCATCAATATTTAACAAAAGTTGATAAAATACTTCACATAGAATATCCTTGATAGAAAATGTAGGAATGCTTGAAGAATCATACTGAAGAGGACTATCATATAGGGGATGCTCAAGATAATTCATGGGAGTGGTTTTTATGGGAGATGAAGGGGACACCATTGGGGAAGGTGCCACAAGTGAGGGATTCATGGGTGGATGAATAGAAGGTGAAGAATAGACCATAAGTGGAGATGAAACCATAGGAGGTGGAACCATAGGGGAAGAAGGGGGAGCCTTCTTGTGAGAATGACCTATGGGAGGAATGGTAAAAGGTGAAGGAATGATTAGGATATGATCCTTAAGATGCTACTAAAAGATATGAAAATGATTAGTTTGATGTGTGCCATATTGGTACCAAAGATAATATACCTATCCATACTTAAGAAGATACCTAGGTAATAATTTTAATAGAGGTATAGCCTTGTGTAAGGGTTGAGGAGTGGTGGGATACAAGGTGTTAATATATTGTCATAGCTTATGATAATTCATGGATGATTGATTATAAATGCCATGGAAACAACATATATGCCTATGAGTAATCTTGGTAGGTGTACTCATAGGAAGAGGTGTAACAAAATCTAATGGAGCTTGGTATAGGGAATAATATCTTGTCTAGTGACTAGTAACTTTATGAATATCACAATAAGGCTGATCAACCCATTTGGTAGATGAAGGACACAATTACGATAAATGGAGAAAACCATCACAAAGATAAGGTGGGTTTGGTGGAGAGATTGGATGAAGCTTGATCTAAGGATCCCTAAGATAAGAAATAGGAAGAGACTCAACTAAAGTGAGAGTGGGAATGGGATCTGAACTAGGCTCTATTGAGGGAGGGGTTGGGTTCATATAAGGTTGAAGGAGAATCACACGTATCTCAAGGATAAGTAAGATATTGAGATCATGATATCCAGAGAAGTGATAGGAATTAGTCATAGAATGATCCATAAGCATATTCCTATGAGGTTCTTTAGAAATTGGAGGTATTTTCACCATCTCTACCCTATAATAAAGAGGAAAAATACTAAAATTAGGACTGATATAAGATGGAACATGGGAAGATATAATAAAATACTGAAGCAAAGAGGAATGATAATGAATAATATCAACATCTCAATCCTAAATGAGACCTCCTAAGAATGGATCATCTAAGGTATAACCATCATCATAATCATGTGTATGAAGATTAATGACATAAGTAGGGATGACCTTGTCATCCGATGTGGTGTGATGAATAGAATTTTGAGTCTTAATTTAGATAATGGATGTGATCACAAGGTGGTTGATGGGAATGAGGTTGAAAGAAGAGAGAATTTGAGAGATGAGACGAGGTGAGAGTTTGGAAGTTTTAATATTTAGATTGATCTTGTGAGGCTCATCATCATTAGAATCTAGAAGGGTAGGGGGTATATTCCCAATGAGTTCAAGATGACCATTATAACCTTAGGTGGAATTGAAAAGAAAGTTAAACCATTGAGATTCGTGAAATGGATTCCTTGGTAAGGGTTCAAGGGTAGGAATCTTTAATAAACCATAACCTTGGAATTATTTCAAATTCTAAGGATTAGTGTCACCTTGAATCCTATAGATGGCTTTATTGTGAGGAATTTTGATGCATTGCTAATAAAAAGAGGCAACTTCTCTCATACGATGAGTTTATGTACTACCAAGAAATATGTTGTAAGATAACATAAAGTTGAATATCATCATTTTCACTCAAATGGTGATAGGTGAGATAGTAATGGGGAGACACACATAACCTAAATAAGGAACTTTACCTTTAGTCATAGCCTTTACATGTGTTACATGTGGATTTAAAATTGAATTCATAATATCTAAGGGTTTTGATAAAATCAAGAGAGGTAATACAAGTTCTAAAACCCTCATCAATTAAGGCATGCTTGATTTGGATATTGCCAATTTAGAAACTAATGAATAGAGGAAGATCATCCACACAATGTAAAATCTCATTGGGGATTATATAAGCAATGGGGGATTTGAGGGAAATATAAGTGTCCATTATTTCATCAACATGTATAGACATCTCTTCACATTATTGGAAAATTCTATCTTCTGATCCAAATAAGGTGGATTTGTGTCTAGCTAGGGGAGGATGAGGGATGCTAATTTTGAACAAAAGTTACACAAGATGGTTAAAATTATGTGGAAAGGCCCTCATAAGTTTGAGAAATGGGATTTAAGATAAGAGATTAGTGAATTCTATGATAGGATCCTACTCATCATAACCCATAAGAATATTTTTGGAAAGAGGTGGATAGTGTTGAAAGATATTCTCAGAAGGAGAATCCAAAGTACATGTTAATTGATGTTGATAAGAGGTAGAAGTTTTAATAAGAGGACAATTTTATAAATTATGTTGAGAACATAGAGTAGTTCATGTAGGTTGGGTTTGAGATAGATTAGAAGTGTTGATATAAGTTTGATTGTCATTGGTGTTAGGTAAAGAAGATGGAGGGATGGTAAAAATAGTATGGGAAGTGTTATCCAAGGGAGGTGTTAGAATTGGTTCATCAAAATAAATGTGTGAGATAATGTAGGTGTGTAGAAGGGTTGAGGATAAATGAAATCAACCACCCTTTGAATATTAGTCATATTTACCACATTATTTTAAAGAGTTGGGTCAAGAAGACTACCAACATTATTGGTTGAAGGGGTGGGCTTGTCCTGGGCATCTTGGTGATTTGGAAGAGGATATTTATAGATGGACAAATGAACATTAGCCTGATTCAAATCTTGAGATTTAGTATGTGTTTCATGGGATTTGAAAGCTATGTCATAAGATTATTGGAATTGGCAAATGATATAATTATGGTTAAAATTAAGACCAAGAATGAAATATATATCCAAATTATGAATTTATCGATAAGTCTCATGAGAATGACCCCAATTAGCATGAAACCAACAAAATTTATTGGGATCATACCAAGATTTCATAGGATGAATGGCAACAAGTTCTCATGGGAGAGGCCTTAATAGACATTTTAGTAATTCTAATGAGGATAAAGGTTTTTGAACATTTATTTTATTGGTTTAAGAGAAATGAGGATTAGTGGTGTGGTTAGGAGGAGAAGCTTGTTACAAAGATTGGTTAGGAATAAGAGCTTGAATATTATGAATGGTGTCATAAGAGTCCATATTACCATAATTGGTAGTATGATGATTCTTGTTCTTAATTAACATGTGATTATCCATATAAGGTTAGGATGGCTCAAATTTATGCATAAATAAATCTTGATATTTAGTTTGGTCAATAGCCTCTTCCAAAGTATTTGGAGAGAGAGAGTTTGGACCCAATATTACAACTTTAAAAAAGAACATTTGTAAATAGATGGAAAAAAATTATCAGTTACCATATTATGTTCACATTTGTTGGAGAAGGTCTTCCATATTTTAATGAAAGTTTGGGTGGTTTCAGTCTTAAGTTACTTACGATTGATAAAATGGGCCAATATATTCTCAAGAAGATGACTTATTTGGAACTCTTAGACTAGAGCATTGACTAAATCTTCTAAATTAGTAATAGAATGAGTTTTAAGTTGGTTGTATCAATCTAAACTATCACCTATGAGAGTATTGGATAGTATCTTAGTAGTGCTAAAGGTATTTAATTTTACCAAGTCTTTATATAGATTTCCAAATGTTTTTAATGAAGAGTAAGATCAGTTGACTCATTGTAAGAAATGGTAGGGGTGATACTCCCTATATAGATATTAGTAATTTGAGATTTAAGAGGCTCATTTTGAATATGCTTGATAGTCTTATTAGCAAGAGGAGTTTTTGGGATAAGATTACCATGGGAATCCCTAAGAGAAGGTAAGGGAACATTTTGGTTATGTGTGTCCCATGACATCTGTTGAGGGTGGGTTTGAAGATGGATAAGGTGATTTTTCATTTGCATCATTTGGTTTACAATATTAGCTTGAAAATTATTCATTTGTTGAAGAGTTTGTAATAGGATTTGATGGGTTTGAGTTACATTGTTGGAATTATTTGAATTATTAGAATTGGTAGTAGTGGATTGGGTACTACTATGGGTGTTATTAGGAGCTTGAAAAGAGTAGTTAGTAAGTGAGGCACTAGTGGCATAATTTTATTGTGTGGAAAAATATGGACTAGTAGAGAGATGAGAAGAAATAACACTAGAGGCATGATTACCATGGGTGTAAAATGATGCATTGGTAGAGGAATTGAGAAGAGTGGGTTTTGGAAGAGGCCCACTAGATGTAGAACCTACCATGTTAGTAGAGATACTAGGCATGGAGGTAGAGGAAGTCAAATAAGAATAAGTCATGGTACAATAAGGGGTTAAAATATAAGGAAGAGGATGAGAAGAAAATAAGATAGTATCCCCAAATATATGTGAGAACAAGGGAGAAGTTGAATGAGGTTCCTCAACTTGACCACTTATCATGAGATGGTAGATAGTAGAAGGATCCTTTTATTAATGTTGAGGAAACTTAGAGATGAAGAATATTTATGGTGTATACTATAATTTAGGTTGATCTTCAAGTTAAAATAGAGTATTAAAAAGTGAATAAGAATGATTATGGGTCCCATAGTTATTTTTGTGAGTGGCTATATGTACATTGCTTTCATCTAGGATAGGAGCCACAAGCTAATTATGTGATAAATTAGTAGTGTTGGTAAGAATTATCATATTTGTTGAATTTAACTTAGTGTTTTCTTCAAAAAATAAGTAAATGATGAAGGAGAGGGGTTAACAAAGTCAAAGGTGATGTAAAATCAAGGAAATACAAAATGGAAGATAATATGACAAAGTTGACCAGGTTGACCTAGTATTGGAAACATGGTCTAAAAACTAAGTGAATAAGGATACAATATTGATAGGGTCAATTTAGTATTGTAACCTAGGATAGAGAAAAACTTAATAAGGATACATATTCAATAGGGTTGACTTAGTATTGTATATTGAGAGGCAAAAAATAATACTAGGTTGACCAGGTCGGCTCATTACTGAAGGTATGGGAAATATAAAATCTATAAGAGATTGTGTTGAACATAATGATAGTGTGATGAAAATAGGGAAAACATTTTCAATGTAATTTTAAATCAACAAATGGAAGAAAACACACAATCAATCGGGTCAATGGAAATGATCTAATTAAGGCACACAACACAAAACCTTACACCAACATTAGCTAATGCAAGTTTTTAATATAAAAAATATAATAAGTAAAGAGCAAGTAGTCAAATTTAAAATCAAATTCTAACTAAGTGGACATCTTGAATGTTGTTAGATTTATAAAGTGTTATTTTAATTGTGATAGGGAAGTTGGCTGAAAGTAGGGAACTAAAAGGCAATTTATGGATGGTTTCAAGATGTTTACACTAAAAAGATATATGTTGGTAATGGTATTAGCTTGGTATTGGGGCCTACCCCCTCAATTTACAATCCTATAGTGATAAGGGTGTTGGGTGCTTTGTCAATATATACCATTAACCATATGTTTATATATGGCTAGAAAACCAAGCCAGCTTCCCCTTTGGTGATGAAATATAAGTAGGTATGCCTTGGTTAGGCAAATACTTAAATGCATTTTGAAACTATGTGATTTGGTAGTATGTGCAAGAAAGAGAAACATTGTGAAACTAAATAGTATATTAGAAAACCACCTAGTTAGACTATGTGCGCTACTCTAAGCTTGCAAATAGATTAAAATGAAAGTGTGAATTAATTACTAACATATAGTTATTAATTACCAATTTAAGAATGGTAAAAAGGTAGTTCAGACAACAATATATGAAAAAATTAAATAATAGAGATGATAGGGTCATTATTATAGTGTATAAGTAAGAGTCATTAAGAACTAAGTTAACTAGGTTGACTTAGTATTTCATACAGAAGATAGACTATAGAATTAGGTCAACTAGGTTGACCTAGTTTGCTATAGGATTGAAGTTTTGATGACTAAAAACTTGTGAAAAAGAGAACTGTAATGAATAAATAAATTGAAATAAAGTGAAAAAAGGAAACTTGGTGGGGTGGAAGATGCTGAGGACTATGAAATTTCTATTGAAGTGCCTTGAATGCTACTTTCAAGTTTTTACCAATTATGTCAATTGGGTCGATCTAGTTCTATAATTCCCTATTTTCTAAAACCTATCAAGATGACTATACCATCCTGGTTGACCTAGTATATTTTTTAGAAGTGAATAAGAGTACTGTGTCAACCTATTCAACCCAGTAACTTGTATCTGATGAAGACCTAAATAAAAAGAATATACATTTTTGATGTGATTGTGGGTTAAACCTACACACAAAAGTTAAAAACTATACCAGCCTTATTGACTTAATATCAAAAATATGTAAAAATAATAAATAAAATGATAGAAAAATAAAAAATGTGAAAGAAAACATATAAGTGTTAGATTCACGTCAGGTTCACTAGAATGTATGCAATTAGAAATGCATCATGTCTACAAATCAATCCTAATTCAGAGAAGATAGATCCTACTTACACTTTTGATTGGGGATACATTAGATAATCAAGAATATGACCAATATGTGGATCTTATAGACCTGATTAGGGGATCTCTTATCATGATAAGATCACTAATGAGGGTTCCAAAGCTTCCAATCAAGTAAAACTATGTAATAACCCTAATTAAGTCCTATGTTTTCATATTCACTAAACTAATAAAAAGTAAATTAAAAGTCTAATTCAGTGATCACCAAATATTGTGGCACAAAGTGGGGGTTGTAAATAATAAAATTAAACATGCATATAGTATATATACTCACATCAATGTATACATAATTATAATGCATGAAAGAGAAGTACAAATGCATATCTATCTACTCTTACAAAGCAGGAATAAAGCTACAAATACTTACCTTTGAAGATGAACTCATCAAGCCTCAAAATATCCTTTGGCTAAGGTGATTTGCAATAGGTTGTTGTGGTATGTAAGGATTACAATGATAAATCAGATCTAGGATACACAACCTATCAATGCATCTAAAATACATTTCCATAAGACAAGATCTGTATCTCCAAAGAATGTATGAAACTCTAAGCTTGATCCTCTAGTAAAATGGTGGATAATCAGATGTGGAATATCTCATACTTATTCTTCTCTTATCTAAATAATGGTGAGATTATCTTGTATATAAATGTGGATTTAACCCTAATCCCTTTTGAAAGTTTTGGCTGATAGGGTTGACCCAATCAACCTAGTAGTATTATTGACAAAAACTTATTAGGCCATGAGCTAGGTTGGTCAAGAGCTAACCTAGACCCTAAATGAGTTTCACCAATAAGAGTACAAGGTCAACCTAGTGGACACAGTACTATAAACTATTGAAAGGGGTTTTAGGTTAGGAAAAGGGGTATGGAAGATGGGAAATGATTGGAGGAGTATACAAGAGAGAATAAAAATCTTAAGGGAATGGTTTTTAGGATACAAGTGTTTAGATAACAAGTGTAACAAAAGGGATAATAATATTAAAAATCACAAATGGTCTACCCACCCCTTTCCTAGTGCACCCTTTAAGGCATGCACTTAGAGAAATTGAGAATTGATGGGTTATTGCAATATAAAAAGCATCAATAATTAATAAAATTTTGAAAATATTATGTGTATACAATACTCAACCTTCTCCCAATACTTATTTAAATATACCAAAAACCAAAACTACATCAACTACCTCATCTCATGATAATCAACCAACTTGTCCCCCAATTAAACCCCCCACATCTAATCAACAAAAATTTACATGCACTTCTCCTCCTCCTTCTAAAGAACTCCTACAACACTATACACCTCTATCCAATAGTCCTGTCATGGGATCCTATCATGAAACTTACTAATCTCCCATCTCAAATTCCATTTCTCAAACTCATGTGGACCTTTTTACATCATCATAATCAATTTATAAATATCTTATTCAAAATAAACATCCCTCTTCCTCCCCTGTCAAGACGTGAAGATACCTTAGCTAGGTTAAAAGATAACATTTTACAATAGTGCAAAGATATGTCTTTACACATTGACAAATAATGGACACTTCTCTCTCTCTCAAATACTCCATTGCTTATATGATTTGAAATGAGATTTTGATTTATGAAAGTGATCCTCCCCTCATTGTAAGCATTCAAATTGGTGACATTCAAGTCAAGTGTGCCTTGATTGATGAGGGTTAAGGTACTTATGTTTTCTCTCTTGAATTTATTAAAACTCTTGGATACTCTAAATGTAATATTAAGACCACATGTATCACATGTCAAGGCTATGATCAATGAAAAATGCCTCCCTTAGTTTGTGTGTGGTTTTGTATCATCATCCCACCTATCACTATTTGAGTGAAGATTATGATATTAAATTTTCATCTCTTCAAATGTCTTGCTTGGTAGACCATGGACTCATCACATGAGGGTTGGTGCCTCTTCTACATTCCAATGAATCAAGTTCTATCACAATGGTTAAATCTATAGGATTAAAGGTGATAATAACCCTCAAAATTTTTCATAATTTCAAGACTATGGTGTATTCAAAGTTTTAACCCTTGAACCCCTACCTAGTGTTCCATTCTGAAAATCTCAATAGTTTAATCTCCATATTAAATCTATGTGAGGTTACCATGGTTACCCAAAATAATTAGGAATATACCACCTAACCTCTTAGATTCTAATGATGATGATCCTAACAAGAATAACCTCAAGATACAAACTTTTGATCTCTCTCTTCATCTCATTTCCTAGCTTCCACCTTCTTTGAAGTTATGTTCTCGTCAACCACCTAATGATGATATACCTATAGTCTTAAGTAAGACTCGACACTCTATTCATCATGCCACCTCTAATGAGAAGGTCATTCCTACTTGCATAATTTATCTTCATACACATGACTATGATGATATTTATACCTTAGATGACCCATTTATAGGTCTTGTTCAAGGTCAAGATGCAAAGATAATTCATTATCATTCTTCTTTATTTTAGTCTTTCCATTTATCTTATTACATTAAATATTATATAGTTCCTAATTTTATCCTTATTCTTCTTGTTCATAGGGTATATATGGTGCACACACCTCCAATTTTTGAAGAACCTCTTAGGAACATGATTATGGATTGTGATATGACTAGTCCCTATTGATTCACTAAATACTAGGACCCCTTTATCCAACTACCTATGAGATGATTGTTACTATCCTTCAATGTTATATGTGTCTTTCCCCTCCCTTAACTAAGCTTAGTTTAGATCCTCTTCACACTCTACCTATAGACAAGCTGTTTATTGATTTTGATTCTTATTTTCCTTTAGTCAAACCTTATCCAGTCTCTTCACCAGCTCCACCTCCCCTTCATGATGGTTTTCTTCCTTTACCATATATTATTCCTTTACCCACAAAATGTGATGATCAACCATACTATGATATTCATAGAGTTTTTGGTAATTGGAATAGAGACTATACATTATACCAACCTTCCCTAGATTTTGTTTCCATTCCCTCCATTAGTACACCCACAAAGTCTACTAACAAGCATATTTTTTACTTCCACAACATAAATAATAATTCCTCCACTCATTATCATAAGATTATAAAAATATTTATACACCTTTCATCCTACTCTTCTTTAGCCTACAAACAAGTCTATACTTCCCCCAAAAGTATTACTTGAGTATATTCCCAAATATGGTGAGGTATATTGTCTATGATACCAATCCAGTACACATCCCACCAATTATTATTGCATCCTTCAATAACATCTCTAAGATCACATTATGACCATGCCTATGACTAGTATCCCTCCTCCCATAGGTATCCCATATAAGACGTCTCCCCCTTCTTCCCCCATGGTTTCCCCACCTATGGCCACTTCTCCACCTGTGGTTCTTCCACCCATAGATCCTCCTTCACCTATGGTCCCTTCTCCATTAGTGACTCCTTCATGTCCCATAGATTCCACTCATATTCATCCTCATGAGTATCCCATGCACAATGGCCCTCATGAGCATGATCATTTAGGCATACCTACATTTTATGTCAAGGAAACTCGATGAGAGATATTTTACAAT
>JARHVA010003345.1:0-335000 GCA_037957365.1 Torreya grandis | reverse complement strand
TCAAAATAAATTCTTAAAATTTCAAAAAAATTAGTTTGATTTATTTTTTCCATTTTCTACGGAATTGGCTTATTCAATACTAAATTGGCCTTACCAAATTCCTACTAAATCAACCTATATAATACTAGGTTGGCCATATTTTTGCCCTTTTATACTAGTCAGCATTTCTCAATAATACTACATCAATCAGTTAAAAATAACTAATTCATCTCACTAATACATATTTGACCACCTCTTTTAGTAAACTAAATCATCCTACTACTATGCAATCAGCGTTTTTTTCTACCTCACATTGTAGACTAAGTCAAACTAGTCAACTTTGTTTGTCCCCAACAATGACTTTTTGACCATTTACCACAAATGTCTTGGGCATTTATTGGTCCAAATCCTTCCTACCTAATACCCTATTTTACCTCTAGTGTACCTAAAAGTTTCTTAGGGTTCATTTTAGTGCCTAAATTTTCCTTACCAATCAATTTTATATAATTAACTCGATTTCACATCAAAATATTCAAAAAATTGAAAGTTTTAGTTGCCTACCTGTGTTGTACTTACTATGGCCACTATGCATCCTCCCCATCTCAACTGTCATCTCCTCATCATAATGACTCTTTGGTCTCTCTCTAGGTCTCTCAAATCTCTATTTTCTCAAAATAGTAAAAATGACAAATGAATTATTTTTCACCCTATTTATATTTACTATTCAAAATTATTTACATTTTAAATATTTACCATAAGATTTCTTATTTTGATCATATCTTTGTCTCTTCTAACTCTTTTTTCAAACCATAAACTTTTTTGGAATCCTAACATCTTATAGAATATTTTCACCTATAATATGTCTATGTCACAATTTTTTTTGCTCTTTTTTACTAATCTCTATAGGTTCACCTAATGTTCTCTACATTGGATACTTTCACATTCCATACATCTCCTTATTTATCTACAATACTAAGGTAAGTAAAGGTATGCATTTTTCAATTATGTCCTTTCATTTATCTTATTTTCTCATTACTACACTTTGTTCAACTTCAATATTATGTGTTGTTATGTTCTTTTCCTAAAGCACCATCTCATGTTTCACCTTTATGACACATGATGAGATTTGAGTGAGGCATATGTATACATAATATTTTCAAACTTTATCAATTACTAATGATTTATATCTTATAGGAACCCATCGAGTGTCAATCTCTCTAAGTGCATGCTTAAGGGGTGCACTGGGAAAGGGGTGGGAAGACTATTGGTTCTTCACAAGATTGTTGTCTTATTACCACTTGTTATCTACACACCCATCTCCTAACAACATATCCATAAGCTTTGCCTCCTATATTACACCCTCATCTAGTCATTTTCCACCTTAATTATCCCTTCCTTAGCCTAAAATCCTTTTTAACAATTTACATTACACTATCATCCCCATCAACCTTGTACTATAATTGATAAAACTTATTTAGGGTCTAGGTCATTTAGGGCTAATTTATTTTTGTCAATTATGATAGAAGGTCAATTGGGTCAACCTTGTTATCCTAAAATTTTGAAAAGGACTAAGGTTAGATTCACCTATATAAACACACCTATTTTTTCATTTATTTAAGATAAGAAGAGATATATATTCCACATCTACTTATCCACCATTCTACTTGAGGAGCATAGCTTAGGGTTTCATACTTTCTTTGGAGACATGGATCTTGTCTTATGGAGAATTATTTTGGATGCATTTATAGGTTGTGTATCCTAGAGCTGATTTATCCTTATCATCCTTACATACCAAAACAACCTCTTATGAAGCACCTTGGCCAAGGGAGAGATTTAGGCTCTGTGGGTTCGTCTTCAAAGGTAAGTATTCCTAACTTTGTTCCTCCTTTGTAAGAATAAATAGATATGAATTTATACTTATATCTCATGCATTAGGATTCTATATACATTTAAATGAGTATATTTATTCTATGCATGCTTACTTTTCATTATTATTAACTCCACTTTATATCAAAAGCTTTTGTGAGCACTAGATTAGGTTTTTATTTATTTGTTTTTAGTTTAGAGAACATGAAAACATAGGACCTAGTTAGGGTTATTTCATAGTTTTGATTTATTTGAGCCTTTGGAACCCTCCCTAGTGATATTATTGCGGTAATAGATCCCTTGGCTAGGTCTACTAGATCCATCTTGGTCATGACCCTAAATATATAATATATCCACAATCATAAGTGTAAGTATGATTTATCTTCTTTAAGCTAGGATTGATTTAAAGATCTATTGCATTTCCCATTTCATATAGTCTCAAGTGAATTAAAACTAACCTAAAATTCCCCTTTATTCATGAACATTGCCTACATAATCATATAATCATAAGAGATCCTTATATTGAAGTAGTTTTCCCCTTATATGGGTTTGTGCTTAAATAATTATACAATATGCTATATGTGAGTGCATGTACCGATCTAGCCTATAAATTAAAAAGTAGTGATCATGATCTACTCTTTGAATGATCTAGACCAATAACAAGATTTATCCTATGAATGATTCAGAAATAAGAAATAAAATATCAGTAGAACTCACTTGTGTAAAAGATTAAATGTGAGCTTGATAGGTATTGCTTGGTAATTATTAGATGGATAATTAATGACCCTTGATTTGTAAATATACCACACATTTTTAATTAATTTAATGGGATGATTAGATAAAACAAATATTCAAACCCATACATGTTGAAATATTTTCAAATTTAATCATTTTTAAGGCTCATACACTAGCATTATATGTAGGACACTACTGTCTTGGCTTGGTTAATAGTGTCTAGGATGATAAAAAGTTGTTGAAATATGCAACTTCTAGAGTAATATATCAATTAGGTTTCATGTAGGATGTGGGCTAGATGAGATTTAGGTAATTATAATATTAGGTTCAGATTATAGGACTAGAATTTATGCACAGTGAGATGACAAATGTAAGCTTTTTGGTAGTAGGAAGGTCATGAACTAAAGGGTTGAGCCATGACTAATATTTTTCAAGTTTACAAGTCTAGTTTATCATATATAATTAGATTTTAGTATCTATAAAAACCCATGATGGACTCCAAATTATCAAGCTTCTTCATGGAAAAATAAATACTAGAAACATCATCTTTCAACTTACATAATCTTTCATCATCTTTATGAGCATGTCCTTCATCAAAATGTGACATGCTTCTCACTTATTTCTTCCACTTTGTTGTGGAGATTATTTCATGACAAGGAACTAATTTAGCTTCCCTAATATGAATCTATGCATGGGTAATGTACATAAAAGTGTGCATAGGTCACATAAATAACCACACACTATAATGGAACACAAAATAACACAACTTTAATAAATTATTAGAAACATTTTATGACTGAATAGAAAAACCTGGTCTAATACCAATCTTATATGTAAACTAGGTGGATATTGCATATTGAGCTTCACCAATAGATGTCCTTTTAACCTCTTAATATATCATAATTGACATGATATTTCTCTAATCTATTTTTACATGTTAAAAAATATATATAAATTGTTATAATTTAAAGTATAAAATATTTTTTTTAAATGGAGAGAAACATAAGACAACATAAAGCACATAGAACCTAAAATATGACCCATAGAAAGCCTATCCTAGGTAAACCTCCAGTGGGTAATTTATCTATACTTCTATTAACACTATGTAATTATAAACATGTACAATCTACTACCACTTTTTCCTATTCAAGAATATATATTTCATTACTACAATATCCAAAGCTTGTACACAAATTCTTTGCACTCTTTCAAAACCTCATTAAATAGTAATGACTACTATTGACTAGGAGAATAATGAGATGCATGAATAAAGACCCAAATATGAAATTCCAAAATGTGGATCCAACTTCAAGACCACTCATTCAATCTATCTCCCATTCTCCTATTCATAAGGTCTATATTTATGCCCTCTCACTTTAAAAAATAATAAGCTCAATCGAACCATTGTCAAGCAAATGAAATGTTTGAAACCATTCTGTTACCTATGCTTTGGATTTTGGTCAAATTAACACAATATTTATACCATTTATTACAAAACCATGGGGATGGTTAATCAATTATATGGGTAAGTTTCAAAAATATTAGGATAGTTAAACAATCACATGGGTAGTTATGCAACCACCACATATATGTACTAGGGGTTAAATAACTACCAAGGTAGTTACAAAATATCCACCTTCATAGTTTGGTGGTTCCATCGTCTTTGAAACCCCGTAATTTTCAAGAGATGAAAAATTATAACTTCACCATTTTTAATATGTCTAGATTATCTTTAGATTAATTATTCCACTTTAATTTATCTACAATTTTTTTAACATGAAGTCTCTCATAATACTGTCTTACAATAATGAATTCTATAAATTGAGAATAATGGATACATCTAGAAAACATAGTTAGGAAATTGTAATCAAAATTCATATCATATTTTAGGGCACATGAATAGGAAACTGTCCAAGCAATATTACAATATAATGCATACCAAAATTAGGATTTATAAAACATGGGCTAAGACAACCTAAAACACCCACATAAGGTCTTAAGATAATTTGAGCCATAACATAGATCCCCATTGGGGGTTTTAATCCCAAAACCCCAGATGTAGTGCTTATAATCCCATTATATCCTTTGGCCTAGGGATATCATCATGTTTCATTAGGAAGGTGGTCTCTTCATTTTTATTATATAAGTTTAAAGGAGTGCAAATTGTGTAGTGTGATAATGAAAAAGTATAAAATACATTTCCAATAGTAAAAACCAAAATATAATAAAAATCCACATAAATATCCACATAAGGGAGTGTGACACTAGTGAAACACATATATCCATAAGTATGTCTAAGGGCAAGAAAGGGTATACAAGATATATAATGAAAAATAAAATTAGGGTGACTAAAATAGGACACTATACAAAACCTTAGGAAGAACTAAGGAAAATATAAGAAAGGGACAATAAACTCCAACATGATGTACCTCAAACATAATAAAATATAATAATCACAACCTAACTACATAAGGAAAAGGATAATAGAAGGTAGTGTAGGTAACACCAAGAACACAAAAATGCTAATCATTATATTATTGGATATAGGAAGTCTTGAGACAAATCATATCCAAGAGAGATAAAAATTAACATTAAGAGAAATATGGGATTAGGAAACCCAAAAAATAACATGTTCACAAAAAAAAATTAATATAAAGGGATTTTAGTTCAAGAGACACTACTCTAAACTAATAAAACAAGGCACATGAAAAATATGATTTGAATATAATAATGGACTAGTAAATGCAAATCTAAAATTTGCAAAAATAAATACTAAGATTTTTTAAACTTGAAAAATGAGGTTCCTAGATAAATACATGAATTCTTCGTTACTTGTGTTTTATAAGTGGCTAAAAATGATGAAAAAAAAGACTTGAGGAAATTATAAAGCAAAATGAGAAACTATGTGGTGATTTGATGATGCACAAAAAATGATTAGTTTTTAATTTTTCAATACTAGCTAAACACTTGGATGTTTTATGGTTTGACTGTAGTTAAAAATTATATCTTAAATCTTTTGGAAATATTGTATGCCTATTTTTATCTTTTGTTTCATATAAAAAACTATCATTTATCATCATCATAATTCTATTTACATTTATTATGGATCATATTTGGTGGTCCAAAATGTCAAACTAAAAATAGGCTCACAATATTTCCAAAATATTTAAGATATAACTAACTAGTTTATAATTAGTTTGATACTAGATATTTAGATTAAAATTGGAAAATTGTCGTGTCAAAATAACATGAAACTTTATGGATGTATTTTTCATATATTTATTTTAAGAAACCTCTTTGATTTGTTGCTTTGATGCACATACCTTCTATGATTTTTGAAACCGTTTCTCCAAACCCTGATCCACTCCAAACTACCTTGCAAGAGATTTAAAAATTGGGGTAGTTATGAGGGGTCTAGCTTGGTCAGACCCATGTTCCTAGACATTTTAATATGAATATCCTAACCTTTATACTTATGTATGAGATTCAATAAATTAGTTTATTCTATATGATCTTTCACTAATCCTCCTTTTGGTACACATATACAACTATAACACTTCAATAGATAGCTATGAATTAAATATAAAAAAGTTTGAATATATTAAAGAAATATCACAATTATGTGTGATCTCTTTTTCTTCCATTAAATTCATTTATTTTCCTAAATACATATAGACTTCTTAAATTAAAATTAAGACCTTATTATCACATAATCAAACATTTTAGAAGTAGGAAATCCTAAAATAATGGCATAATAAAACATTAAAAAATTAGGTAAAGGTGTCAAATGACCCACAAAGGACATGGCCATTATATAACTAATTTGATGTCATAATTAGACTATTATCGAGTTGATTCTTTATTATTCAAGGCAACCAAACCCTACGAAAATAGAGTTATAAGTATTGCAATGGAATCTAGGAGAGACCTAAGGAAAAAAATGATCTAAAGATTTGTAAGTATTTTATATTGAATTGTGATATTACTATTGACCCTAGGCTAACTAAAATCACAACATTCCCTAATTTCACCTTGAGAAATCAAGGAACCTCTTCTTTTTACTTTAGATCCTGATTTTTCCTAAATTAATCCAGTTTGATCCTTAGGTATGTTTCAATTGTTGATTTGATTTGAAAAGGGATCCTTGACAAGTTGCATTTGTGATATGGAAGTGACTTTATTCTTTGAATTGAGTCTAAATATAAATTATCTTTTATAGGAATTTGGTATAAATAAGTTACAAGTGAGGCTTCATTGATGCAATTATTTAAGTTTTCATAAATAATAAGTCTTGATTTATTTTTACCAAGGTTCTAAAATGTATTTAAATATTTCATTTTTTATCCTTCAACATACATTCTGGTGAACCCAATGTGAACTAACACTGACAGGATTTGTTCACTTTATTTTTCATCATTATTTTTATCATAGATTATTTTTTTTGTTTCCTTTCAGTTCCTACTTCTAAAATTACTTGCAAAAATTATCTTATTTTAATTCACATTTTTCTAGCCTCTATTCACTATATTGGATCAATTTAGTTGACCCTATAATATTTGAAGACCCTATTAACTCTTTTTCTAGCCATTTTTCACTATACTAGGTTGATTCAATTAACCTTGTACTATTTTTAGACCCTATTTTCTGTGCTAGGTCAACTTAGTTGACCCTATACTATTTTTTACCTTCCTTATTTGTCAAATTTGTCCCTTTTTTCCATCTAGCCTTCTGATATCCACTCTTAATTAGCATCATGAAACATATTATCAATTTTTTTCTTGATAGTCTCAACCCATTCCAAATATACATGGGTTATTCTCTCCTACCCCACCTGTCCACCATAGAAGTCAACTCTTTATGGTGCAGCTCTTCATCAAAATATTCTTGATCTAGATATACCCCATCCTATATAATAGATACAGAGAATATTATTAGATAAATCCCAAAGCATGATAATCATATACATTATGCCACTTTTACACCTTTTAAGCCTAGAATTTTTAAACTCATCAACCCATCTACATGAAATATTAGAACCTCACATTATGTTCCACCTATTAAAACCAATGTTCATAATCCTCTTGTTACACCCATAACAAGAGCTCCTAGCATTGTCACTTCCCAAAGTAACATGGTTAAAACCACTCAAATTGATAATTTAGATGGTTCCCAATTATTAAAAAACCTTGATGATAATACTATTTACACTCCTCACAAGATTGGTAGCTTTATCAAGCTTCCTTCATCTTCTACCACACTTAAGACAACTAACACTAAAATTGGGAATCTTACACTTACAAAGAATCCTCCTCCCACCAACACTACCAACCCCCTCCTATCAACACTAAAATCCCTACTATAAACATCAACCCACCTATTAATATAAATCAACTTTTTGCACAAGTCATACATCAAATGAACATCATGCAAACAAATAAAACCTCTCAAATGATGAAAATGGAATAACATGAATAACATTTATTACACATGACTAGTCAACCATCTCAAATCATCATGTCTCAACCAAATCAAAATTTTGTCCCTCCTCCTCATAGAGATACCAATGGGAATATCATCCCTCAACTTCTAATGAAAAACAAAATGATTCAACATATTCAAAATCAACCTTTATCCCCATTCATTTCATCCATATATATTGGAAACATTTCTCCAACTATCACATATAATAGGACTAAAGACCCTACTATCTTTATTACGTGTTTTATTAATCTCTATAAGAATTGGGTCTAAAATAACACCTTTGCTACCACCAAGATCTTAGCTAAAACCTTTTTTGATGATGCACTTGAATGATACAACCAAATTCCTAGACATTCCATATCACAACTAAATGATTTAGTCAATTCTCTAGTGAAGGAATTACAACATGATGACCTTCCTAAAAATTACCTTAGCCATTTCATCAATGACAAACAACTTCCTAATGAATCTACTCATACTTTCATCAAATGATGGAAGTCTCTCACTCATAAAGTGGACCATAACATGAATAATTATACTCTTTTAAAACTATTTGTCATTGCTCTTAAACCTCCCCTTGAATACAAAGTTCAAATCTTTTCACCTAAAAATTTAAAAGAAGCCTTAGACCAAGTAAAAAGGAAAGAATTTCTTATGACTCAATTAGAAACACCTCAAACAACTACTAAATAGCCTTTTCAATAATTTTATCATAACAATGATTCATCCAATCCTCCCTAACCTTAATTTGGAGCATCCAATTCAACCAATTTTAACCTAACCCACCCTCCCTTGATTCTAGAACAACTTAAGAAGAAATTTTCACCTTCTAAACCCATGAGCTTTGATCATTCCAAAAATCTTCCAAAATGGTTCAATCCTAATACATTTAGTTAGTGGAATGCTACTATAGGTTATTCTCATTAGTATTGTCATTATCTTCACCATTTTCTTATTTCTTCTTTATTTGGTCCACATTTCAATCTTGATACTCTAACAAAACAACGTTATCAATGGTATCTTCAAGCTTCTCAAATTAAATCTCAAGAACCACAATCAAATCAAAATCAACTACCTAATGATCAATAACAATCATCCCATACATATACCTCATATGTTATTTTTTTTCAAACCATAGTTGATCCTTCCTCCTACACCAATAAGGAAAGGATATCTAACATAAATAACTTTAAACATATTTTGACATCCATTGAACCTCAACCTCTTAGGCCACATGAACCAAAAGAGTAATTAGTTCAAATGATTAATCCAAATAATATCACACATGGTCCTCATTTACCTCCTCATACCTCTCCTACACATCATATGTCACATTCAACATCTTAAAAATTTAACAAACTAACATATTTGCCTATCTCCATATGCACCTACCAACCTAATGCAAACCATTTTAATAGTTAAATGTTACCTCACTCTAACTCACATGTTGGAGCATCTTACAATGCCTATACACATGTCCCTTTAGAATTTGGGGCATCTTGTAATGCCCATCCCTACATCTAATCACCTATTGGGGCATATTACGATCCCACTCTTATTATACAATGCATAATAACAAGCAAATTCAACTTCAAGAAATCTTTCAAGACTTATAGACTTGTATTTCACATGATCATATTTGATATAGACATTAGCATAGATCTTGTTCCTTTTTGTCTAATGTTTATTTATTTTGTGAACTTTATTTCCTTTACTTTCATTTTACTAGCATAATTGTTTTCCTTTACATTCTTTAATTTTATTACACATGTAAACCTTTACGGTCTGCTTGGATTAGATATAAAAATAAAATGGAATATTTTAATTTATAATTTATACTTTAAATAAAATATAAAAATTAATTTATAAAACTTATATAATTTTAATAAAGGAAATTAAAAGGATTTTTGATCACAGAGAGGAAATAAAAAAAATATAACACAAAAGATTTGTTTACAGGGTTCACCAAATGGCTACATCCTCAAGTCAACTCTATGAGTGTTTAAATATTATTAAAACACTTTGAGACTGATTACAAAAAATATCTCTAAGTAAATAATTATTCCCATACTAGATATCTATCTGTGCAACAAAATAAACCTTTTAGAGGTTCTGCTACCTCTGTATTCAGATATCTCCATTTGTAATTTTCTCTATGCAAATCTACTACTTCTCTACCAAAATAATCTTACTAACTCTATAAAATAACCTATAGCTATATATTTCTCAATGCTACTTGGCGTTGGTTGGGCAATAACAAATTTCTCCAGGGTACTAAATATTTTTTGAATTGAGATTTTTCCTATTTCAATAGTATGGCATTGGCTCTCTGGGATGTCCTGTTACCTATATTCAATTTTGCTCTACAACTGATCAAAACCAAAATCCCCCAAAATGGAATTCAACATCCTTAGTGTATATCTTAGCATGGAAAATGTCATATAATTAATTAGTGCCAAAGCTGATCCATGCTATTATAGATAACAAAAAATTGAACTTCCCCACATAATCTGTTGAATAATCTTTACCATCTATAAACCATTTACCATAAATGTTTTTGCATACAACACCTATCAATAATATTAAATAAACTTTAAAGAATTAAATTACCACATATTTCCCCATGTAGTAATCATAATAATTATTCCCAAAAACAATGCGTTGCAATCAATATCCAACGCTTTAATAATGACATGAGTCTTTTTTATTTACTACATTTCACTTGTATAGTTGATGCCAAGATCAAGAATTAAAAAAATTCCATAATCAAGATTTGTAATTCTTGATTAAATCAAGATTTCAAGATCAAGATTAAAACAAGACTTGAGTTCACTTTAAACATGCAATTGCCACACCATGATATGGAAGCTTCATGTATTAAATTTTTTTGGCACTATAATATAATTCAATGCCATCCACATGAACTCCATGAATATATTACCATGCATTTTTTTTAACTTTGGTGCTAAACTAAAAGATTCATGCATTTTAAAAGGTGGACATGTTATATTTTTTTAAAGAATGCATTTAATCTTTCTTTAAAACCTCATGCCTTTTAAATGACATGAGTAACTTAAAATCTTATAAAGACTTTAATATGAGGATAAAGAATGGTATGGATTTTAATTTTAATTTTTTATTTTTTTTAATGGGAATAAATATTTAATTAAAAAATATATTAAAATATATAAATATTTTAATAAAAATATATTTATTAGTAAATAATAAATATATTAAATATATTTCATGGGTAGCAATTTTTCAAAATTAATTATGAACATTATGGGTGGATGTGTGGCATTATTAGACAAATAATTCCCCACCTACATTCATAATAATAATTAAATATTTCTAATAATTGATTAGAATCTTCAATGGGAAATCCCCTAGATCATTCCTCCCCACTAAAAAAATTTGGACTTCCAAAAGTTGAATTTAATTATCAACCAGGTGGGGGTATTTTCCCACTTTCCCAATTTTCATCCATTTTGCCTTACTCACATGCATCCCTTTCAACCCCACATGAAGATATTCTATATCACCCCATCTCGTAGTTCTAGTTCTCTTGTCAATAATAACATCTTCCTGTAACTCATGAAGAGACTCAAGAGTAAAATCATCAACATTAAGAACTTGAATACCCTTATCTTGATTCATGATCATAGGAGGTTCATATAATTTCAATTTTTCTACATTAACCATTGAATAAATATGTATATAAGAAGGAAAATCTAATTGGAAAGCATTTGTACCAATCTTTTCCAAAATCTTGAAAAGACCATACTTGATTGGTTTTAATTTTTTGCCTTTACCTTTCAGTCTTTCTTTGTAGATGTGAAGCCAAACCTGATAACCCACTTTGAATTAATGATCAAATCTATGTTTATCATGCCTAGCCTTATATTTAGCTTGGCTCTTTTACAACTGTTGTTGAACATCTTTCTAAATCATCTAAATCCTATGAATGAACTTTTTAGCCTTTTCAGCATCACTATTTCTATCCACCACTGAGTTAGATTCATTTTCAAAAGAGAAGTCCAAAAGAGACTTAGGTAAATAACAAAAATAAGTCTCAAAAGGAGACTTTAAAGTAGAAAAATGCAAAGCATAGTTATAAGAATGTTGCATGTAATATAAATTTTCATCCCATAATTTAGGATGTTTACCATAATACCCCCTAAATAAATGTACCACTATTCAGTTGACCACTTCTATTTTTCCATCAGTTTGTGGATGAAAGACTATGATTTTATTTAGCTTATTATCCATTAAGTCCCACAAACCTGACCAAAACTTTCCAAAAAATCAAGCATCACAATTAGATATAATAGAAGTGGGTAACCCAAAATGGATCCAAACATTTTTGAAAAATAAATGTGCATTATCCTCACCTGTAACTTATTTAGTACAAGGAACCAAAATACATATTTTGTTGAACCTATCCTCAGCCACATACATATAATCATTTTTTCTTCATCACATAGGTAAACCTCTTACAAAATCCATAGAAATACTTTCCCAAGTATGGTGAAGAAAAGATAGAGGTGTATACAATCCTAACTTCCAATTGCTAGATTTACTTGTGGAACAAAGAATGCATCCTTTGATATATTTAGCTATATTTTATATCATATAGGGCTAATAGAAATATCTTTGTAACTATGCAACTATCTTACTAATGCCAAAATGACTTGAAACAAGAAAAGTGTGTGCTTCTCTAATCATGTGAAATCTTTCATCCTTTGGAATACAAATTTTTACAAGATGATATAACATTCCATTATGCACATGATAGTCAAATTATTCTAATGATTTACCATTTATCAAATCTTCATATACATCCTTAAAATCAACATCTATAGTATAATATTCCTTATAACTTTCATTAATAAAAGGACTATGCTACAAAATAGTAGATGCTACAATAGGAGGTCTAGAAAGCATATCTACAACATTATTATGTGTTCCTTTTTTATACCTTATAACAATATAGAACTACTGAAAAAATCCCATCCATCAAAAGTGTCGTGATTGTTGTAGATTGGATTGTGATTAAAGGTATTGCAAAGGCTGATGATCTATATAGATTATTATCTCTTTTCCCATCAAATAGTTTTTACACTTTTTCACACTCTACACAAAATCATACAACTCTTTATCATAATTAAGATAATTTTTAACTACACTTGTAAAGGTTTCCAAATGAAAATACACTAATTTTTGGTTTTGCAATAACACTGCCCCCATTGCATACCCACTAGCATCAATTTCTATTTCAAAAGATTATTGTAAATTAGGAAGTGTAAGAATTAGGGTTGTACTTATCTTTTCTTTGAAAGTATTGAAAGCTTTTTTATGTTTCCTCCCCATTGAAATACCTTCTTAACACTTGTTAAATCATGTAAAGGAGATACAATGTAAGAGAATTTAGCAATAAATTTTCTCCAAAATTGAACTACTCTGAGAAAACTTCTAACTTTTATTGGATTATTAGGCCTTGGCCAATTTACTATGGTTGAAAATATTTTAGGGTCTATTTTTAATGAATCATTCCCTACAACATAGCCTAATTAAACCAAATATGTTTTCATAAATTCACATTTTGACATCTTTAAAAATAGTTTCTCCTTTTGAAAAGTATCTAAGACTTTCTTAATGTGTTTAATATGACATTTCCATGTGTCACTAAAGATTAGAATTCCATCCAAGTAAATAAGTACAAAATTATCAATAAATGGTCTTAACACATCATTCATAACCTGCATAAATGTAGCAGGTGCATTACAAATCCCAAAATGCATAACAAGCCACTCAAAAAGACCTTGATTAGTTTTAAAAGTGGTTTTCCAACTACCACCATCACTTATTCTTATTTGGTGATAACCACTTCTCAAATATAACTTAGTAAAATACTTTGCATTTTTCAATTGATCTAACACATCATCAATACAAGGAAGAGGATGGTGGTTTTTAACTATGATTTTATTCAAATCTTGTAAGTCCATGCACATCTACCATGTACCATCCTTCTTTTGTACTAAGACAATAGGCAAACCACATAGAGAGGTACTTGGCCAAATGACTCCTTTCTTAAGTAAATCCATTACTTGATTATTTATTTATTCATTCTCTACTACTGATAGCCTATACATGCAAATACTAGGGAGAGAGGCATCCTACTACAATTGAATCTCATGTTGGATTTCCCTATTAGGGGGTAAACCTTGTGGTTCCTAAAAACAACCATTATAGTTAGAAATAATATTTTCTATTTCAAAGTGATTTTTAGGATCACAACCCTCTAAGGCCTTGGAATTTTCATTATCCCTAGCTTTTAAAATCATGAGGACAAAACTCTTGAGTTTACAAGTCTTTTCATTTATCCTATAGAGAAGAGTTAAATTGGTTTTGACATGGTGGGCTTTTACTATGTATTCAATCCCATCCTTTACCAACACATATTTGTTCTCTTCTGTATAAAATATTTCCTTTCTATCATATAAGTATGGACTTTCCAAAACAATTCCATCAATATCCAAAGGAACTACATTGAACTCTAATTCATTAATGAATTTAGAAGTAATAAAAAACCTCAAGGTGAATGCTTTTGTGACATATAATTTTACATCATCATAAACCCATCCTAAAGGATATGGTTTTGGATGTGGTTTAGTTTTGATTCCTAACTTTTTAACAACTTCTTCAGAAAAAAGATTAGCTTGTGATCCACTATCAAAAAGAGTATATATTTTAGTATGCTTAGATATGACTCTTACGTGGAAAATCTCATTTATTTTTCTTTCAATATGTTTATATTTAGTTTTAGAAGATGAAGCAATAACAAAAGGTTTAGGGTTATAAGATGAATAAGTTGAACCTTGCAGACCCATAGCAGTCACTTTTGTTTCATCACCAAAATATGATCCCAAGTCCTATTACATTACAACATTAGCCTTATTTTCCTTTTTATTCTATAATATCTTTGGCTTGAGTTTTAGATGGATTTTTCAACACTTATCCTCATCATGATTATTCTTGAAGTGATTACAAAAAGGTTTTCCTTCTTTTTTCTTAATAGTGTAAGTAGACTTACCCTTACCCTTTCCTTTAACTTTTCCTTTATTTTCAATTGGTTTTTGAGATTTCTTTCCATAGCCTTCCTTGGTCATCTTACCCTTGGATTCCATATGGGTAGCTTGCATATAGACTTAATCAACGTTAGAAGGATTAAACATGAGATTAGTATGTATCAAATAACTATGAAAACCTTCAATATACTTCAACAATGTTTCTAAACTGTACATAAGAATGCCTAACATTATTACCTTCTTTCTAAACTCTTGAGTATAATCCTACACACTCTAAACTTTATTCTATCTTAAATTTTTCCAATCTATAGTATCTTGTTTCATATAACCCAAAGGATAAAATTGTTTTCTTAGTTCAAAAACAAAATCATTCTAGGAAGATATTACCTTGTCATGTTGCTTGAGACATTCCTAAATCTTACTCTCTCACTAGAAGAATGATGTGCCACTCATATAGAGAGTAGCTAATTTAATCTTGGCTTCCTCACTAAGAATTTTTTGAATCCTATAATATATCTCAATCTACTTGACTCAGTTATCCAATTTTTCTACACTGAGCTCACCATTATAAACTGGCAAATCAAATTTAACATCTAATTTCAAATTTGAGATAGTTTTACCATATGTAGAAGAGGAGTATTTTTTGTAAGATGAAGGTGAAATAGGAATTTATTCTCTTTTATCTTGTTTTTCCTTTGCTTCTTTCCCCTTTTTGTGTTCTTTATGCATTTATTCAACCTTATTTTTCATGTTGAGGAAATCATGTTGAAATTCTACCTTAGATATATCTACTCCCATACTTGACTACTAGCTTGCATGTCTTGCACCAATTTCAAGATCAAAATCTACAATTTCCCCTTCACCACATCTTGATCGAGACCTGGTTAACATACAGGACTATTATAATTGCTAGGTAATGTGTTAAATGGCCTTGATCATAGGCTATGATACCAAACTGATGCGAAAATCTAAGTTATAAAAACCTTTACAGTCTACTTGGATAAAATTTAAAAATAAAATGGAATATTTTAATTTCCAATTTCTCCTTTAAATAAAATCCAAACATTAATTTATAAAAATTATTTAATTTTAATAAAGAAAAATGAAAGGATTTTTTTATCACATAGAGGAAATTAAAAACAAAGTATAACACAAAAGCTTTGTTTATGGGGTTCACTAAATAGATACATCCCCAAATACACTCTATGAGTTTTTTGATCTTATTAAAACTCTTTAATACTAATTAAAAAAATATATCCAAGTAAATAATTATTTTCATTCTAGATATGTATTTGTATAATAAAATAAACCTCCTAGAGGATTTGCTACCTCTATATTCAGATATCTTTGTCTACAATTTCCTTTGTGAAAATCCATTAATTCTCTACCAAAATCTTCTTACTACCTTTGTAAAATAACCTATAGTTATATATCTCTCAACTCTATTTTGCATTGGGTGGGCAATAACAAATTTCTCTGAGGTACTAACAATTTCCCTGAATTAGGATTTTTCCCATTTTGACAGCATGGCATTACCTCTCTAGGATTTCTTACTACCTATATTTGGTTTTACTTTGCAACTGATCAAAACCAAAATCCCCCAAAATGGAATTTAACATTGTTGGAGTATATCTCAACATGTAAAATGGCATATAATTAACACTAAAGTTGATCCATGTTATCATAAATAGAAAATAATTAAACTTCCCCACATAATTTGTTGAATAATCTTTGCCATCTATAAACCCTTTGCCATCAATGGTTTCACATACAGCACCTATCAATAATCTTAGAGGAACTTTAAAAAACTAAATTACCAAATATTTTTCCATGTAGTAATCATAATAATTATTCCCAGAAATAATGCGTTGTAATCAATATGTAATGCTTTAATAATGGCATGCATTTTCTTTCTTTACTGCATTCCACTTGTATAGTTGACACCAAGATCAAGAATTAAAAAACCACCATAATCAAGATTTGTAATTCTTGATTAAATCAAGATTCCAAGATCAAGATTAAAACAAGACTTGAGTTCACTTTAAACATTCAATTGTCACACCATAATATGGAAGCTTCATGTATTAAATTTTTTTGGCACTATAATATAATTCAATGCCATCCACATGAACTCCATGAAAATATTACCATGCATTTTTAAAGGTGGACATGTTATATATTTTTTAAATAATGCATGTAATCTTTCTTTAAAACCTCATGCCTTTTAAATGACATGTGTAACTTAAAATCTTATAAAGACTTTAATATGAGGATAAAGAATGGTATGGATTTTATTTATTTCTTTTTCTTATTTTTAATGGGAATAAATATTTAATTAAAAATATATTTATTAGTAGATAATAAATATATTAAAATATATTTTATTGGTATCAAATTTTCAAAATTAATTATAAACATTGTAGGTGGATGTGTGGCATTATTGGCCAGATAATTCCCCACTTACATTTGTAAAAATAATTAAATATTACTAATAATTGATCAGAATCTTCAGTGGGAAATACCATGGATCATGTTAGAACTACTTTGTTTCAATTTTATCTATCCTTAGACAAAAACATGTTTGAGAAACTATGGATTACACCCTTAAACAATTTATTTACCACACCATCTCATTATCATCCTAGTCATGACATTGGGTGGTTATGTTTTCTTACATTGTATCTTAAATCAAGCACTAAGTGTGAGTTTTTCATCCTTTTATAGCTTTCTGATTTTTATTTCTCCATAGTGTTCTTATTTTATTTTTATGGACTTTACTTATCTTACATATGATATTTTCCATTAATAGATGTTTTCCTTTATGTATGCCTTCATCTTATTTGTCTCACATCTTCAATCCTTCATGATTTTTATTTTTGCATATCTTACATGAGCTTACTTTTCCCTTTCTTACATATCTTTATTCAAGTTTTCCTACATGGATATTTCATTTGTCATTTATGTTTTACATGCTTCCCAATGTGATTTAGTATGTTATACATTCCTTTTTGCCATTTATGTTTTACATGATTTCCAAAATAATTTAATGTGTTTGATAGTCATTTTACCATTCATTTTCCAATCATTTATCATTCATTTTCCATCATTTTGTCATTCATTTTACCTCAATATTTTGGTTCTAGCCTTGACTTATCAATTCTAATTTTCCATTTTTTCCTAATACCCCCATTCTCTACTAACTCATTCTTTTCCACTACCATATGAATATCTTCCAAAAGCTTTTCATTTTTGGTTATTTTTTGCACTAATCTCTATAGGTTCGCCTAGTGTTCTTGACATGGGATGCCTTCACTTTCTCTTCAAATATACTTCTTTATCTATAGAACTAAGGCAAGTAAAGGTATGTGTTTTTCAATTCTATCCTTTCCTTTATCTTATTTTTTCCTTACTACATTTTACTTAGCATCAACATTATGTGTTATCATGTTATATTTCCTAAAGCACCATCCTATGTTATACTCAATGACACGTGATTAGATTCAAGTGGGTCATATATATACACATAATATTTTCAAACTTTTACCAATTATTGACACTTTGTATCTTGTAAGAACCTATTGAGTCTTAATATCTCTGAGTGTATGCCTTAAGGGGTGCACTGGGAAAGGGATGGGCAGACCATTGGTGCTTCATAAGATTTTTATTTCTTATGCCACTTAACATATACACATTTGTCTTCTAAAAACATTTAACCTAAGCTTATTCTTCTTTGTTTTACCTATTCCAATAATTTAACATGATTTATCTTCCTTACTCTTACTTTTACCCCCTTTCATTAGTTGATTATACTCAGTCTACTAGGTCAACCCTATATAGTTTCTAACCTCTTATTACTGTACATGGTTAACTAGGTTGACCTTATACTATTTAGGTATATTTTTTACTTTGAGTTTCATTAGCCCTTCAACCAACCTAACTTGAGACCTAGTGATTTATCTCCTAAAAAAATAAAGGGTCGATTGGGTCGACCTTATATACCTAACATATTCAGAAGGATTTATGGAAAGATTCACCTATATATACAAGTTCATTTCCAACCATTTGAGAATAGAGAATAAGATAAGAATAAGTGAGAATGAACATCTACTTATTGACCATTCTACTTGAGGAATAAAGTTTAGGGTTCTATACTTTCTTTGGAGATATGGATCTTGTCTTGTGTAAATGTTTTTTGGATGCATAGATAGGTTGTGTAGCCTACAGCTGATTTGCCTTTGTTATCTTACATATCATAATAATCTCTTGTAAAGGACCTTAGCCAAGGGAGAGATTGAGGCTCAATGGGTTTATATTCAAAGGTAAGTATTACTAACTTTATTTCTATATTGTAAGAGTAGATAGATAATGTAGGTTTGATTCTCTCCCATGAATTTAAATTATGTATACATTGAAGTGAGTATATGTATTCTATGCATGCTTAGTTTTTGTTTTGTTTCTGACCCCTACTTTTTTCCATAAGCTTTGTTGAGAACTAGATTAGATTTCCTTTCTTATTTATTAGATATAGAGTGAACATCAAACCTAGGACTCTTTTAGGGTTGTTATATGATTGTGTTAGACTATAGGATTTAGAACCCTTCCTAGCATGGTGTATTGTGTCAAGTAATCCCATAATTAGGTCTAGTGGATCCCCATATTGGTCATGCTACCACTTAACAAATGTATTCCCAATCAAAAGTGTAGGTATGATCTATCTTCTCTGAGCTAGGATTGATTTATATACATAATGCATTTTTGATTGCATATAATGTGTTCATTATAGTGGTCATCATAAATTCCCCCATGTGCTTATTCAAGAAGAGGAAGAAATTTTTATTTCATAACATAGAAGAGCAAGGTACCTTCAACAATGTGATAATAAAGGATGTTATATCAAAATACATACATGAAATATTATTTTTAAATGTGAGAATTTTCATGAGAATCAATGTTTAGAGGATAGGTTTGATGTTTAATAAATTGAATAACGTCTTATACCATGGGATTTGTTAAATGGTGATAGCCTTGATGTGGTACATGAGTGAATCATATGGTTGAATGGAAGATGGAGAATTTCTTATTTGGATAACAAAAGTGGAATCAGTAAGAATTTGGTGTCGATGAAAAAGAGATGTTGAATAAGCAAGTGAATTAATAGTAGAATTTTAATCTTGAAGGATAGGCTTGATGATAAAATAAGTGAATTATAAGGCAAGGGTGAAGGCTATTTGATGATAAGAAATAATATTTTAGATTTTGAAATGATAATAACCATTAACCTAGAGGAAAATGAGTTGGCTATCACCCAAAGCATGCATATATGTGATGTTTAAATCAAGGGTTGATTTCATGCATAGCATCAAGCCTTCATATTCTACCATGTTGTTAGTGACATTGAATGTAATGAAAAATGCCAATGGATAATTTTACCAAGAGGGATAGTGAGGATACAACATGTCCTATCTCCTTGAAGGCATTTGGCACCATCAAAATAAAGGGTCCAAGTATCTTCTTGTAAATTGATAGTAAATTTAGTAAGTTATTTGATAACTACTTTTGGTTTAGTAGTATCATGGAATATAGATGAGTTTTCAATATTACTTGCTTCAAGGTCAATAGTGAAGATATGGAAGTAATATTCAAGAGATATGGATTGATGAATACCTTTAATATAAATAATATTATCATTGGGAAGACTATATTGAAGGTGGTTGGTAGGTGGCATAGGAGCTAAGACAAGTTAATCAATAATGATTTGTCTTTTGAAAGGATTTTGTTTAATAATTTAGCAATCAAATTCCATGAGGACCATGCACTTTCCAATTCTATCTCTAGGAAGAAAGGATTTAGAGAATAAGTGCAAGAGTGGATCAAAATGAATGATAACGTAAGTGGTTTGATAAAGCATATAATGTCAAAGCCTCTTAGTGATAAAATATATGACAAGGCAATCATGATATACTTTTATATAATGTTTCTCATAATCAATGAGGCCATAGCTAATATAATAGATGACATATTCCCTTATAGTATCATTGTGGGAAAGAATTTCCCCAACTCATATGGGTGTGGAAAAAGTATATAATATTAATGGATGATCATTATAAGGTGGATGAAGAGTGGGTCGGTGAAGAAAATATTATTTCATATTGTCAAATATTTTTTGATAAGGATCTATCCATTCTAGGAAATTACCTTTATTGAGAATAGAATTAATATAATATATATGGTGAGCCATTTTAGGGATAAACTGTCTAATTACCCTAGGTTTACCAAGGTAACTATAAATATTTGGGATGGAATGAGGGATGGGCATGTTGAAAATAACATTAATCTTGGTGGGATTGACATCAATGCCATGAAGAGAAACTAAAAATCCTAATAATTTTCTAGATGTGACACCAAAAACACACTTTTAAGGATTTAGTCTAATTTTATATTTAATTAGGTGATAAAAACTGATAGCAAGATCAAAGAGATGAGTCATGTAGATTTTATACTTGGAAATGAGGTCATCCACTTAGGTTTTCTATAATTTGATGGGTAATATCATGAAAAATGTGGTTAATCACCTGTTTATAGGTAGCTTTAACATTTTTGAGTCCAAAGGGCATTTTAATGTAAAAATAGGTTCTCCATTCCATGGTAAAAGTTATCTTATTTTTGTCTTTGGGGGTAATGTGAATTTGATTATAACTTGAGAAAACATCCATAAGGGACAACATTTCATAACTGGTACTAGAATCAATAATGGCATATATAGAAGGTATAGGGAAGTTGTCCTTTAGGGTAAGAAAGATTAAGATTATGAAACTCAATGAAAATAAGAAAGACATGGTGACTTTATCCTAAACATAAACAATGTTTGAGACCCATTATGAATAGTCCATAGGCTTGATAAACTTAGCATCAATAAGTTTAATGATTTCTTTGTCATAAATTATAAACTTCTAGTGGAAATTTTTATTATTTTGATCACATGGGTTTGGCATCAAGATAGGTGATGATGTTGTACACCACAATGCTAGGGTAAATGTTGGGAATGTCCTCATAGGACCAAGAAAAAGTCTCATGATATTTATCAAAAAATAAGCTAAAGTTATCATGTTCAGTTGGTGTGAGTTTATGAGAGACTATAATTAGTCAAGGGCATGATGGGTTACCATATTTTATTCAAGTAGTTTGTTTAATAAGGATATCATTTCCATATTGGAAATGATATGATGCATTAGGTAAAGAGGAAATGATATTTTATTTAGGATCAATGCTAGAGATGAAGTTGTTAAAACAAGGGTCTTTTTTCTTGAAATTATCAAGTTTGTGATGTTACCAAGGTAGTTGAGGTTCTTTAGCATGAAGTAATTCAATAATGGCTTCATCACTAGGAAAATTGGGAAGAGGATAATAATTATCAACATCTACTTTGAGATCAAGAATTTTATTACCATGGCAATCATATTTAGAATGTATTTGACATACTTTTATGTTCTAAGCATCTAATGTAATCTTAAGAGTAGGTGGAGTAGGGGAAGAAGGTTGATGATATTTGATTAGTTTATCATTAAAATCATTGACATGGGAATAATTGGATCTAATTATTAGTTATATAGGTGGTATATAAGATGCAATAATTTTCAAAGGTTCATAAGGTAAGATTTATTCTACTACCCAAGGAGTATTAATATGTGGAGAATTAATAGGAGGTACATAACCTTTAGGTGCTAACTCAAATTTAGTAGAAATTATATGAACATCATGATTGAAAGAATGTATTTAGGCTAATTTTTTTTTACAATGTTGAACATTCAAGTCTTGTGATTGATCTTGGGCCATGATGTAGTTATCATCATAAGTTGGATAAATTGTACATGACTGAGATTTAGGAGGGATTTTAAAAGGGGAAATATCTAGATCATTGAATTTATATGGAGACATAATTAAATGGTCTTGGAATATTTTAGTCATTCCATAATCATTTCATATGAAGGCATATTTGTGTAATAGGCTTGTTAAGAATTGCATGGAGGGGGAAATCAATGATCTCCTTAATGAAAAGGATGGTGTGATCATGAGGAAATAAAGGAAGAAACCACTCTAGTATGTAAAGAGGTAGATTAGTAGTGTTTCAAGTCATTAGGTTCATCATCATCTAAATCAGCAAGAGTGACATGCATATCCATATTTATATTGACAAATTCAAGTAAGAGAGCTCTATTGATTGTTGGAATGGTATGAATGCAATATTGAGATTTATAATTGAGAAGTTGAATAATCCAAGGGTTGGGATTGACTTCATATTTATACCTTTTTCCATTATGAAGGAACTTGATACTTTGGCTACCTAAATATGCAATAGCCCTCGTTCTATGAGTTCATGGTCATCTTAATAATATGTTATAAGATAGGGGTAAATCGAGGACCATATGATTATTTAGAACAGTCTTAGGTCTAATTGTAAGAGGGAGCTAAATAAAACCAAGTTGATTTTGATTAGTTTTATCAAATACATGATAGGTTAGGTGTGTTTCCTTGAGATTATCTTTATTATATCAAAGTTTTTGGATGAGCCACAAAGATGTTACATTAATACCAGACCCTTCGTTTACTAATACTTTACCAATGAGGGGGTATTTATGGATATTTTAATGAATAGGGGTGGATTATTATCATGAAAGAGGATATATTCATTAATCATGTCTTCTTTGAGGAATTTGATGTAAGGTTTAAAATAGGGACAAATGTATTCTTTGGTATGCATGATGGTTGGTTGAGGCTCATGATAGGGTAGTTCTTCTTCTACAAAAGATGGGTCTTCAATTTCTTGCAATTGTTGTAGAAGGAACTTGAGATGATAAAGGGAAGTGTGAACTAAATCCAAAAGAGTAATTTTGTAAGCATAGAGTTGATTTCTTATAAAAATTTTCAATGGGTTTTGGAAGAATAACTAACATTTGGAAGAAGGAGATGGTTCCTCATTATCTTCTAAAGTGAGGTGAGTGGTTGTATCATTTTTGAGGCATTTTTCTTCCAAATATGATTTCTTAGGTTTAGTAAAAGGATCTTTATAAGCCAATTTTTAGAAATAATTAACTTTGGTTGCATTGATATATTGATAATTAGTGTAATATTGATCATAGTTGATGTCAATGTCACAAACATCCTTGTTAGCTTCTTGAATGTTAGATGTGGAAAAATATTTATGGTTATTATAAGAATAATATTTTGGAGCTTATAATTTTTGAGAAGTGGTATTTTACTATTGACGATGGAGTTGAATCATGGATTTGTGATTGAAGGAATCACTAAGCATATAAGAGACATCAAATTTGTTAAGCTCTCTAAAAGTTTCATGGGAATGATCTATGTCAACATGGAACAACCAAAATTGATTAGGATCATATCATTTAGGAGGATTTTTTTATAAGTAAATGATTTAGAGGGAACTAAAAATTGTTTTATTTTTTATACAATCAATGGTGTGTGAGAATATGGGGGATTGTCACCTTTGAAAACTCCTGGCTTGGTTTGTGGAGTATTATTGGTTATTAAATTGGTAGAAGTTTGAAAATATCCTTTAAGGAATTTTGTATTAGGTTCAAAATATTTCATTAAGAATTCTTCATGTTTGGCTTGGTTAAGAGCTTCATTAAGTGTTTGAGTGGCAAAAGTGCAAACCTTATATTGAAGAAAAGGGGTTAAATAAGTTATAAAGAGTTTAAATACATTATTATTAGTCATGTTATGGTTAGCCTTGTTATCCAAATATTTCCATTGCTTGATAAAATCATAATCTTATTTAGTGGGAGATTACTTAGCATTGATGAAATGACTAAGGCAATTTTTAAGAATATCATTGTGTTAAAACTCTTTAACTAGAGGATTGACTAAATATTCTAGCTACCATATGGAATGTTGGGAAAGTTGGTTTTACCATTCCAATATGTCACCAATGAATATTTTAGAAAAAAATTTAGTTGTGGTGAAAGTATTAGTTTGGATCCATTCTTTTTAAAGATTACCAAATTCCTTGAGAAAAGATGTAGAGTCTTTAGTCCCATCATACTTAATAGTTAGACAGATGTTACCTATATCAATGAAAATGATGAAATGGGATAAAGTCTCATTTTATGTGTTGAAGCATCTTATTATTTATGATAGGTTATGGAATGACATTTCTCATGGCATCTCTAAGAGTTGGAGGAATAAAGTTTTGGTTAGTTTGAGGAAGGATAATAGGATGTTGATTAGCCATATTGATCAAATGATTTTGTAATTGCATCACTTACATTCATTTGTTACACCATCTGTGCCCAAATTTGGGTTATATCAATTGGTAGGTTGGTGGTTATAGGAAGACTCCTTGAATTGGTATTAGGGGAAGAGTTATTAAGAGGTGGATTATTGGTGGGTTTATTAGATAGACTTATGTCAATAATTCACACATTATGATGAGATACTTGAAGATGGGAGTGGTCTTGATAGGTGAAAAAAGGATATAATCCACCTACCTCATCTTGAGGCATGATTTAAACCATGATGCAATCCAAAGATGAAGGAGGGGAAGAAGTACTCCAAGAGTGAGGATTCTCTTGGAAGGTAAAGAAAGGAAGAAAAGATCACTCCATATAGTGTCTAAATGGATTAAGATTATAAAAAAGATTAAATAGGGGATTTCATGATGCTATATGAAACAAACATAATTTAGGAAAGTAAAAAAAATAATTATGGATAGAATCATCCAGACAAAGAATAAAGTCATCTAGATAAGAATAGGGTTGACCAATAGGTACCAAGTTGACTAGGTTGATAGAGTACTACTAAAACACAGGCTGAGAAGAGTATAGAGTCATATGGGTTGACTGTGTACTATTGGATAGAGAGAAAAATAGAGAGATAAGAAGACACAATCATGCAAATCAACCATGTATTGTTGGCAAGAAGGTGGAATAGTCTATAAAATATTGTGCTAACTAAGATGATAGTATTCTAAAATAAGGGGAAACTTTTTTAATATAGTTTGAACCAAAAATGAAAGCAAACACACAAATAATTGGATCAATGTAATTGATACAATTAGGGCACACAACACAAAACCTTGCACCAACACTAGATAATGCAAGTTTTTGTAATATAAAACACAATAATCAATGATAAGTCAATCAACTAAAGCAAATCCTAACTAATTGGTCACCCTAAGCATAATAAGATTATTATATATTTTATATTTTAATTTGATAAGAAAGTTTGCTAAAATAGGGAACTAGAAAGTAGTCTAAAATTAGTTTTAGAATGTTTGGGTTGAAACAGATCTATAATGGTAATGGTATTAGCTTTTTATTGGGGCCTACCCCCTCACTTCATAATCTTATAGTGATAAGGGTGTTGAGTGATTTTCTAATTTATAAAATTAACCACATATTTATACTTGGTTAAAAAACCAAGTTGGCTTCCCCCTTGGTGATGAATCCAAGTAGGTAAGCCTTGGGAAGACAAATGTTTAAATTTGTTTTGAATCTTAAGTGGTTTGGTAGTGTGTGAAAAAGAGTAAAATAGTGTGACTAAAATGGTAATTTGAAAAATGGCCTATTTAGACTATGTGAGTTACTCTAAGCATAAAAACTATTGAAAATGAAATATGAATTGATTACTAATAAGTAAATTTAAATTCCTTGAATATAGTAAAGAGTTGGTTGAGGTGACACTATATGTAAATAGTATAGGATAGAGTCTACTAGGTCATTGTTGTTCTGTAGAAGCAAGGTATTTAATAATAGAGTCAAAAAGGTTGGCTATTTCTCTCAAATAGAAGACAAACTATAGAGTTAATACAATCAGGTTGACCCAGTTATTTGTAGGTTTGTAGTTATAAAGACTGCTAACTTGTGAAAAATAAAACTAAAGTAAGTACTAAAATGATATAGAGACGAAATAAAGGAAATTCAATGGGATTGAAGATGATTTATATTGCAAATTTTATGCTATGGTGCTTTAGTTGATGCTTTTAAATTATACAAACTAGGTCAACTCATTTGACCAATTTCTACAAAACCTTGTATTTTGAAGAAGAAATAAGAAATAGGGTTGACCTATTCAATAATGTTTGTTGATCTATATGTTATCATCAAGAATTATTAGAGAGAGTTAAACTATTTGACAGTGTATGTTTATCTATAATTATATAAGAATATTGTGTCAAAATATTCAATCTAGTAACATGTAGTTGATGAAGACCTACACAAACAAAACATAGTTGTTTTGAAGTGACTATGTGTTAAACCTACAAAAATAAAGTTAGAACTATATAAATTTATTTTATATAGTACTAAAAATAGGGAAAAATATAATAATATGATAAAAATGATGACATGAAAGATAAACTTCAAGGGTTAGATTCACATCTGGTTCACTAGAATGTGTGCAAAGAGAAATGCAACTAATCTATAAATAAATCCTAGCTCGGAGAAGATAAATCTTACTTACACTTATGATTGTTGATACATTATATATTTAGGGTCATGATCAATATGGATCCACTATACCTATCTAAGGGATTTCTTACCACAATAATATCACTAGGCAAGGTTCAAAAGCCTCCAATCAAGCAAAACTATACAATAACCCTAACTAGGTCCCATGTTTTCATATTCACTAAACTAATAACAAGTAAATTAAAGTCTAATCTATTACTCACCAAAGATTTTGGCACAAAGTGGGTGTAATAAATACTAAAATTAAAAATGTATAAAAGACATATATTCATGTCAATGTATATAAAAACCTAATGCATGGGAGATAAATACAAATGCATATCTATATACTCTTACAAAGGAGGAGAAAAGTTAGCAATACTTACCTTTGAAAATGAACCCACTGATCCTAAATCTATCCCTTAGCCAAGGTCATTTACAATAGGTTGTTTTGGCATGTGAGGATGACAAGGATAAATCATCTCTAGGATACACAACCTATCAATACATCCAAAAGACTTATCCACAAGACAATATTTGTATCTCCAAAGAAAGTATGAAACCCTAAGTGATGCTTCTAAAGTAGAATGGTGGATAAGTAAATTCACAAAATATATCTCTTTTTTTTATCCTCTATTATAAATTAAAAAATAGGTGTGTTTATATATATGGATTTAACCCTAATATTTTCTAAAAGTTTAGCTGATAGGGTTGACCCAATCGACATTATATCATTATTGACAAAAATAAATTAGGTCTTAGTCTAGGTTATCCAGGGGTTGAACTAGACCCTAAATGAGTTTTGTTAAGTAGAGTATAAATTTGATGGGGATAAAGAGTATCGTAAACCATAAAAAACAAATTAGGCTAGGGAAGGGTTAATGAAGGTGGAAAATGACTAGAGGAGGGTGAAAAATAATAGGCAATGCTTAAGGAAATATTTTTAGGAGATGGGTATGTAGATAGTAAGTGGAAATATAGGGACAATAATTTGTGAAGCACCAATGGTCTACCCACCCCTTTATTATTACACCCCTTAAGGCATGCACTTGGAAATTAAGACTCAATGGGTTCCTACAAGAGAGAAAGCATCATTAATTGATAAAGTTTAAAAATATTATGTGTATACATATTCTTCTTTTAGCTCATAGTGAATCCATCAAAAACCATAACACTAAATCTAAGAAAATCCTCTACTTGAATACCTCTTTTCATCATCAATCCTTCATATATGAAGTTTTAGGTTGCCCTAATATCAAACAAAACTATCACTCATTATCCTTGTAAGACTCCTCTCACCATAAAAGGGCGATATTTAGGGGTAACTGAAATATAAGTAATAGTACCACCTATAGGTCCTCCTTTAGTCCTATCTTCATGCTCTAAATTAGCCTCTTCTTGATTTACATCCCATTTAGAATCTACGTTCACCTCTTCCTCCTCATCATAATATAAAGTGACCTCAATATAATGAACCTTGCCTTTTCCAAGGTGTCTATGTCTAGGCCCCTAAGGGTCTTTGCATGTAAAACAAACATTCTTCCTCTTGAGCTCATTTCTTGCCTTTGTTTCCAAATTTGTTCTCTTAGGCTCCTCATTTTTATTTTTTTTCTTATTATCCTTCTTAGAGGAAGGAAATGATTTGTTTTTAAAATTTTCTTTTGGGAGGTGCTAAAAACTCCATGTTCATAGCTCTTTTTATGGCATCTTGCAAAGAAGGTGGGTCTAATGTTTTCTCCCATCCTCAAAGTAGATCCACATAACCTTTAATTAATATATATGACAATATTTCCTCTGTAACATTTAGAACCATGATAAAAATCCTCTAAAAACCATAAATATAAAAATCTAGCGACTCCTTCTACTTGAGTTGGGTTAACTATCTAAAATATTTCTCAAGATTTGCTTTGTCAAATCAGTGTATCAACCTTTGAGAAAAATATGTATATGAAGTGATAAGGATATGAACCTATGTATCCATCTGATAGTACCACCAATCATGTGCATGACCCTTTAAGTGAAAAGTACTAAATTGGATGACCTCCCTCTCAAGCATGGGGTATAAAATGATATATTTTTCTATCTTTTGTATCCATGTGCATTAAGTGAATTTACCCAAACCATCAAAAGGTGAAAGAGACACCTTTTGAAACTTGTGTTAAAACTCTTGGTTATGCCCTTTGTCTCCTCTAGGCCTGTTCCTATATTTCAAATGGAAAAAGACCTATAATGGTATGTCATCCTAAAACTCCTCACTCAAATATTAACACTCATGCATATAATCATAAAACTCTCTTTTACCTCCTACTATTTACCACCATGTGTCCTCTATTGATCTATAAAATTAGGCATAAGAGGCCTCACTATAGAATCCTGAGTGATTCTAGTGTGACTTTGTGATTGAACATTATTTCCCAAGTTACTTTTATCACCATTGTTTCCACCATTGTGATTGACATTATTGTTTATCTTAATTTGTTGCATCATTTAGCCCATAAACTAAAATATATCTTATTGCCTTCTCATAAGATCACTAAGAATATCCCTATGGATGGCATCCTCATGGTATCTATCTACCATGTTCACTTTTTCCCTCTTGTCTCTAGTAATAATATTAATCTCTTCTAGTGTATCACCATGTCTACTTCTCAAGTTATATCTAGTATTACCTTCTCCAGGCTACATCACTATACATTCACATGAAAGTTCTGAAATTCCTCAATTAAAGATGTACAAAAGGATTAGTTCCTAAAATAGGATTGCAATATCACTAGTTTATATATATATATATATATACATATACATACATATATATATACATACATATATATATATATACATACATATATATATATATATATATATATGTATGTATGTATATATATATATATATATATGTATATATATATATATATATATGTATGTATATATATATATATGTATATATATATATATGTATGTATATATATATATATATACATATATATATATATATATATATATATACATATATATACATACACACACACACACACACACACACACACACACACACACACACACACACACACATATATATATATAATAAAACTTTTAGTAATATTTCAAAAATTAACTTTAAATATGATTTCAAAATCAAAATTCCGATGGAAATGCAGAAATCTATCACAAATTTGGATAAACTAGTCAACATAGAATTTGGCAAATTTGTCACATAAACCCTTGAAAACTCTTTTAATTTATAAAATATAAATTTTCACTAATATTTAATATTATAAAATATAAATATAAATAATATCAACAACTATGAAATTTGAAAACCACTTCATCGATTGACCACACTAAAACTACAAACTACACAACACTACCAACACTATTTTACCTTGATTTGAAGGATGAATCTCCACAAATCTCAAAGATAATATAGAAGGTAAAATTAATAGTAAGAATAATATTTTATAATATATAAAAAATAACACACTTCACATAACAAACCACACACACATACGTTGCACCTTGGATCTGTAACTCTGAAAGCACATTCATAACCTCTGAGTGATATTATCCTACTGAACCAAAAGGTTTTCATTCTCTAATCTAGAAAATCAATGGGTTTTAATCCATTTATATCAATTTCCAATGGGTTTTCTTCCACATAAGATACTTTAATGAATAAAAGTTCAACTAATGTCATGAAAGAGAGATAATTTGGCAAAAGATCATTTACAAGGAGAGAACCAAGAATAAATAGAATTACAAGGGAGAATAAAGAAAAAATCCAAGTATAAGGAATAAATGTTCCACCCCTCTAGTGGGATCACTATTAATCCATAATGTCAAGCTTTTCACTTTGTGTAAGAGTCAAAAGTAAATCTCCCACTTTAGATAATATCATCTCCACTTCCACATGCTTCCAAAATAACACCCAAATTCCACATGTCAGTAAAATAAGAATAGTAAATATTGTAAATCATTAATATTAATTATTTTCTATCCCTTCATTTACACACAAGATTCCTAGATAAATTATAATCAACTTTTGACCTTTGAGAATCATGGTCAACCCTAAGAATGCATCCCACATCTTTCCCATGTGATTTGAATTATTAAGGACAATAGGATATCTCCTTTTGTGGGATTCCATGCCCCACCTCCCTCAAATCAGCTATACCCCATGAATATGCTCTATGGGCCATGCCACATCGCCCATAAGTCACCTTCTCTACTGCATAATCACCTATGTAACTTTCCACATCACCATGCATAGTGACAATAAATAGTGACTCAAGAGTAGTACATGTGAATAGTAACTTGGGAATAGTGATACCATACTAATATTCCTTTAAATCACCCAACTTATCCTATGAGAATAAATTAAGATAACAGTCTTCTAGAAGTGCCTTATCAAAAATAGGGGACATTACACAAGTTAAGACAAAGGACTATTTTTCATGTATGATTTTGTTTCCGTTAGTCTTTTATTTTATTTTTCTTAGTATTTTATACACAATGTTTGAATTTAAAAATAAATGGCTATGTTATTTTCCTGACTAACAGTCACTCAATTTCCTTGTGAGTCCCCATGCAAGTCAAGAGTAGACACTTGTCATTGGCTCATTTTCTCAGGCCTTTATTTTTACTTATTCACTATGTTGGATATTATACTTAATTAGGATCATGCCACATGGAAAATCTTGTATCCTTGATTCCCTATGCCTTTTTGAGTTTCTTTGACTAACTATAGACCTCTCAAGTAGCTAAGATTTGGATAATTATCATGATCTTGGTTACTCTATTCTCTTTGGCTTATATATATTTGAGTTTGACCCTTTAACCTCTCATTTGCATGATATTATGCTTCATGGCATGATCCCATTTCTCTAGGCCCTTATGGTGATCAATATACTTCTTGATGATAGACAACCCTTTGAATTCTTAGGATCTTTCCAAGTGAAATGATCCTAAATATTTAGGTCCTCAAGGTGGTCTATATCCTTATGAGTTTCTTATTAAGACCTAGGTGAATGAGATATATATGCTTGACAATATCTTGTTTCATTAAGATGTTACAAGTTATTACCCCAAATATACATATAATTATACCCTAAGTAAATGAATTATTATTATGTGGAATAACTACTAATTAGACATTTCACTAATGTCCACATCATCATTTCACCTACTTAAAATTAATGGTCATTTGACCCATAAATATACTCATAAACTTGGCATGCTTTTCCCTTTGGACCATAACTACTAACAATGCCAATATCATTCAATTTTGACTCTAATTCCACACTTAAAGAGATCAAAAATATGAAATTGACTAAGATTTATCTATATTTTAATCTAAAAGGACTTAATTACTTATGTGCTAGGGTAGATTAATTATATTCTTGGAAAAAATCCCCTTCTGGATTGTTATTTTTATGCATCCTTTTGTTCAAGTTTTTATGCCTTAGTCAATTTTTTTGAAATCAAGCTCTAATAGCCAGTTTGCTCATTTAAACTCCAATGTATTTTTTTGAAATCTAATGGATATTCTATTTATTTGAAGTCTAACATTTAATTTTTTATTTTGAGGTCCAAATTAATTGAGATCATTGTAACATTCTATGATTTTGGGTCTTCTTCTCCAGAATACATTAGACATAAATCAAAGCCATTTGACCCTCTAAGTGCATGGGATCATGCCGCATGGTGTGATCTAATTTCTTAGGTCCTCAAGATGATTGAGCCATAGTGAATAGGTGGTGAGCCTTGTGGGTAAATACGATAATTCCACATGGCATCATTTTACTTCTCTATACCTCTAGACTAAGCAAGAGAACTATGATGAGGCCAAGATTGTGTAAGTTCTAAGGATTATGCCATGTGGCATGATCTTAGGACTCTAAAATAATCAAGGCATGGAGCATATCTTAAATACCTATAAATACTTGTCAATATCTCTCTATAATAAAGTCTAAATAAAAATCAAGGCTCAATAAACTACAAAGTACTGAGAAGTTGACATGTGGCTAAATCCCTACATATCAAAGACATGCTAGATTTTCATAAAATAATGATAATTAGATACGTATAAAAACCTTTCTAAAGAATATAAATTTACCTCCAAGAATGTATTAAGAATCCTAAAATTACACCTATTTATCCCATCAAAATATGGGAATTATATTGTGAGTCCAATCATATTTTGTGCATTCATTGAAAATATCCTTATATAATGCAAAAAAGATAATGAAAATAGATTTTAAAGTAGGATAAATAGTTGACTAGGTCAAACAAATCCTAGATAATTAAGAGCAAATAAACAAGTGTCACAAAAGATAAAATGTCATTAACAAAACATTATCACCACAGTGAAGTGCTTGATCAAAGATAAGTATTCATAAATAGAAGATAAAGATTTCCCAAACATTTAATACATTGGTAAATAATTGAATTAATTGAAACTCATTTGGACCTATGTGACCTAAAATGATACATTAGTTTAACACTATTGTGTTACCAATATTTAAGGGAAAAGGATATACTCAAAAGAGATGTTACTTTGAAGATAAGCACACATTGAATTTATGCCTTAGTTGGGACGTTTGATTTAATGTTTGTAACCACCTATTCGGTGGGTAACATTATTTAAGATCTATATAAATCCAAAAATAAGACATAATGAAGGGATGGCTGATTTGTGTTAGAGAAATATAGTAGAGGACTAGACATTTTTGTTCTATAATTTCATGCTTTTTAAACTTAATTTTTCTTGTGAGCAATGTTGATGTGAAGCATTTTATGTAATTCCATTGATTTTAGTGAATTCAAACATTATTTTTCAAGTAAATATCCAATAACTTGAAAGGTAGTGAAGACTATTGTTTAAGTATGTATTAATTTATATGGAAATTTTGTTTTTAATTATTCATAGTTAAATACCTTAAAATCTTGCATCATATGTGTTCAAGTTTGTTTCATACTAACCAAGAAATAGATTAGTTCCATGGATTTCATCTCAATCAAATGAATCATAACTTTTTTAGCTAGAATACATGCTTACATATTTCTCTTTACCCTCATTAATTTTTTTTATACATTTATTAGAGTAGGTAGAATATATCTAAATTTATAATACATGTTTACATTTTTATCTTGATTGCATATCTTGTCATTGTTGCTAATACATTATTGAATCCATATATGCAATGAATAATTATTGAGTCAGTTGCATCTTAGTGACAAATTCATTTTTACAAATTTACAAGTAACTGATCCATAAAATCATACGTATTATTTATCTAAGTTCATTCTAAATAAGCCCCTTAAAATGGAATAATTTTACATCAACTAATAAACTACCCTGTAAGATAAGACTTAGAAGTAGTAAACCTTAGGGATATTTTGTCTCCTTTTAGGATAGGCTAGGTGGATTTCTACCCTATCTAAGTTTGTGCACTAAACAACCCATCAATAGATTGGAATTAGAAGGAAGGCCTGATCTTGAATACTTCTAAGATTTATTATTATTTGTTTGAAAAAAAATGGTATTAGTGTTAGCATTGGTAAAAAATTACACACATTATGAAATTTTAGGTTTCAAAGTTATAAAATATGAAGTTTGTTGCTAGGTCAAAGTCCATTTAGGGTGATTTTAAAATATTATACCTCATTGACCATAGAAAAACTAGATCTGACAAATGAAAACCTAATATTAGATATATTCATTCAACTAATAGTTATCCTAAGGTTATAATTTCCTTTTTCAATCCTTTTGCTAACACTCTAAATACACCAATGTCTATTGTTTATATTGGTGGAGGTAATATCCCTATGAAAATTCTATGGGTTTCCCATGATTTTTTGAAGAATACTAAAACATTTTATGAAAAACTTAAAATATGTGAAAGGTGGTATTAAGACTACTAAATAGCATATTAAATATTTTAGAGATGATATAATAATAAATCAGGTCCAAAATGAGGATGTGGTTTGCTACTTGTTCCCTTTTTTATTAGATGAGGTTACTTATGGTTGGTATCTTGGCCTGCCATATAGATCTATTACTTCTTAGAATGATCTAATAACTATGTTTGTTAATCACTTTAGAGTACTTATTGATCCTAAAATCTCGTATCATCACATTATTTTTTCTCATAGAGAACCAAGTGAACCAATGAGTATGTTCAACACCCATTCCCATAATTTATACAAGAGATTGAAAGATACTTATACCTAAACATAGGTGGATGTTGTTCAAACTTACTTAAGATCATTAGATCTAATGATATACATGTTCCTTAGAATAACCTAAGTTTCTCTTTCATATTTTTCATTAGCCTATAATGAAGCAATCAATATCGAGCAAAAAATTATGCCACAAGGATATAATTCTAGTGCAGTACCATATTTAGGATAACTAAGAGCATACCATCAAATATAAATGGTTAATCAAGAACTTATGCATAACACCAATGATGAAATAGATCATGGGATCTTTGTATCCAAATAAAAATATGACTTATAACCCAATTAACTTAAATAAAATGCATATTAATCATGTTGTCTCTTGAAATCAAATGTTGCCTCAGTTAGGTAATCAACAACTTCTTCCTATGTCTTACAATAACCTTGATGTTAAACCAACTTGATTAGTAATGTCATTTAAACTCAAAATAAACAAGTGGTACCATCATTTTTAAATAATCAAACACTTCCCAATATGGTTCATAATCCAAAAACACCTCTTATAGCTACATTTTTAGACCTTGCATCTCCTATAACTAATATAAATCAGTAGAATAAGGAATAACCATAACACTCATGTAAATATTGAGTTAGGAAACTTACAATAAATAGTTAGAAGATTGACCAATGATGTATTTAGATTGAGAATATATATACCTTAGATTTATATTATGAATAACCCTCCCCAAAATATAAATTTAAGTTTCCAAAGGACTAATCACCAATGGAATAACAGACCTAACAATGGGGGTGTACCTACTCCTCTTCATAAGGTAATTCAGACCAATAACAATGTTATTAATTCTATAAATTTAGTTGATTTGGCTTTACCTAGTTGGCATAAATTGCTTAACACAATAGATCATGCTGAAACTAATAATTATAATTTCATGTTTGTTTCAAACATTTTTCACAAAGAAATGGAAATTTGGAAATAGTCCCTATAGTTGAAACTAACCAAGATTTAGATGGAATAAATCTAAGTACAACATTAGTTTTAGAGACTTATGAATTCCTAGGTGAAAATGACAATGAACCATTAGGTAAATTAGATGAAATTCAAGATTTTAGACAATATCAAAGAGGAAATAATTACATGTCAAGGATAATATTTTGACACCTTTGAAAACTTCTACTCCTACAAATAACACTCAATTTTGACTTGATGAAATTTTGAACAACAATCTATTTTCTTCAAAAGGGCCTAACACATCTCAACAATAAAAAAAATATTGCCACTTTTTTTCAAACTGATAAGATAATAAAACAAAACAGACTTAGGTACAACATTTTATAAGAATTAAATAAAACTAAATATAACATATCCATGTTTGAATTGATGCAAATGAGTAATAAAAAAGAGTAATGGTTAAAAGCGTTATCTCCTCCAAAAGGAAAAGAAATCAGTAAAGTAGAAAATGCACATGTTTTTATTTACAAAGAGAAGACTAAAACTCCTTTTATTTTTAAAATTCATATTTTTGGTAAAATATTACATAATTGTTTGGTGGATTTAGGTGCTTGGGTAATGTGATGCCATTTTCAGTTGATTAAAAGTTAGGATTGACTCTTGCTAAGTCAAAAAAGAAATTGGTGCAGCTAGACAAATTATAAGTTAAATAGGTTGGTGATTTGAATAATATTCACATACAATGAGATTTAGATCTAAGGGTAAAATAGTTAATTGAAATTCAATTATTTGATACACCTGATGTTTATGGCATCCCCTTGAGTAGAAACTAGTCTAGGACATTGAACAAATATATGAAAACTAATTTTTCCCATATGCATCTCTTAGGGTGTGGTATGCCAAATCAAATAAAGATCAAGAGAACCAAAAATGAAACATTTGATCATTGAATATAATAATGCCAATGAGATATTGCATGAAGAATTTGATATTGGTGTTTATACTACTACAAACATCACTAAATAATCCCTATTTAATGGTGTTGTTTCAATTATTAATCAAGAGGACACTAAAAAAATATCAATGATGTTGATGTTTCTGATAGAATAAATCTTGTAGATGAAGTAATTATTGAAAACCTGAATGTTAAAATTTTACTCATGAAAGAAAAATCAGAAGTTCAAAATGTCCAACTAACATATGAGATTGAGGTCTTATAAACATTGGATGAAGAGAATTTAGTTTATGAAAGTGATATAGTATTGTCCCTTATTACTTCCATTACTTTTTTACAATCAAAACATGTTGATAATTGAGATAAGTATTGTAATCCTCCATGCCTTGCAACATTGAAGATAATAGAGACTAGACAGTGAGTAGTCCAAAATAAGATAATCTAAGTGAATATGAAGATGTAATAAAGATCAAGGCTAGAAATACCTTTATATAAAAAAACACTACTCATACTTAAAATACTAAATAAATAATAAATATGGAATTATCAAGTGAATAAAAATATTTTTTCGTTTTGGATGTCAAGATTAGAAGTATTGACATTGATAATGATGCAACATTCATATCTCAAAGATAACATGTTGTAATGATGTAGGAGAATCACTAAAAATGATTTTTTTTGGATTGTTTAATTTTTTTTGAGTCTTATAAGGATATTATTAGTCTCTAAGATCATGTATGAGTAATTTATAGGTTTTATATTAAAATTTGAATTTGAGCCTTCTAGGGATTTTTCTGCCAAATTCAAATTTATGAATGTATTTCTTTGGTTTTGAGGTATTTATCTTGATTTTGTTAGGTTATAATTATTATATTAGTTATTATAGGTGTATTAAAGGTCTTTTAATGTATTTTATATTTTATCCACCTTTGTGGACTTCTAAGCTATGTTTAAATTACTTGCAACATTCAAGAATATGTCTTGTGCATACGAAAACTTAAGTTGGAGGCCATTATGAGGTATGCATAGTTTTTATAGGATCATATAAATAATAAAAGGTTTGAAGGAATAATTATTAAATGTTTTAATAAGTTTGAATCTCCATTAAACAAATAGGAAGTGTTTAAATTGTATGAAGAAGACTCTTGACAATAATTTTGTGTATGCATGAGCATAACAAGCATGTTAATGAATGAGAATAGTTGTTGAATCACATTGTGAATGAAAATTTTGATCTTGTTAAGTTAAATAAATTGTTATTATTGGATTATTTCTCTATTTTTCATTATAAATAAGCATCTATAGGTCAAGAAAGAAGCAAATAGGCTTAAGAACAAATTATGTGTATTACAATCCATTTTCATGTGACTTAAAGGGTCTCTTTTATTAGTTTCAAGACATTTAAAGGTTAAAAGTATGTTATAAGTTTGTATATATTTTTAAGGGTTTTTTCTTAATTCTCAATAAACCATTTTTAAGATTAAACTTCTTCTAAAACTCAAACTCTATCAACACAGTCTTGTACCCTATATTTTGGGTGAGTAATCAAGAGAGAAATATTGAGATCTGAGTCTATTTTTCATTAATTTTTGAGTGTTTAAATTTTAAAAAAAATGTATTTTGATGGAATATACCCTTTAAAAAAAATATTCCTTGTAAATATTTTTACTATTGTAATTCTCAAATTCATACCTCTCAGCCTAGTGAAGAAACCTAGTCCAAGGTCTTGGTCATTTCTTGGTTTGGGTTGTTGTACTTTATTTAAGACCCTAAAATTTGTTTTATATATATATTTTAATAATATTAATGTGAATAATTTTTTTTCCTATAGTTAATGCATCTAAAACATAGTTTTGAAGGCAAAGAAGGCCTAATTGGAGAAAGCTCAAATGGGGTTAATGCATCTACCTTAGGATTTGGTTCATGAAACTTGGTATGGAGATGTAAGCCCTTAATAGTTATCTAATTAGTTTTTAACCTCTTTTAGTTTCCAAATAATCTAAAAAAGTGTCTTAGGAGGGCTATAATAAAAGGCCAAATTGTGAGATAAAATAGTAAGTTGTTGTACTTCTATTAAGAGTTGGGGTCTAAAACTTTTTAGAGATAAGGAAGATGATTAAGGGCATCTATAACATGAATTATATTAACCAGAACCCCTGTGAATTTCTAAAAATATTAGGACTTGTCATTTAAAGGGCTAAAAGGAGAGTCGTCAAGAAATAAATTTGTCAAATTATTTTTAATCTCTCTCACTCTACATTAGAATGGTATCAGATCTAGGTTGGCTACTTGAAATAGGCTTAAATAAGGTTGAAAATCTTGAGGATAAGAGTGAATTTTTTGTTTTTTGGTTAGTTGTAGTGAAAAATCCAAAAGTCCACCAAGAAGGAATCTAAGAGGAGGTGGAAGAATATGTATCTAAATGGGAGATGCAATCTTAGAGGAGTTAAGAAACATGAGAGTTAGTTTTGATTCAAGATTAACAATAGTAAATTCAAATAAAAGAAGAAGAGTGGTAATAGGGGATATTACTAATAGGGAATAATAAGAACCATATGCATTGAAAGAGGAAGAAAATGAATTAGAGAAAGATGAATAAGGAATAGATAGGCTACTTAAGTTAGTCATGGGACAGGGGTCTAAACCCAAAATAATAAATTTCACATATGTAGGTAGCCTTTATGGAGAAGAACTTATTGATTATATTATAAAATTAGACAAGTATTTTGATTATGAGAATGTACCATATGAGAACAAGGTGAATTTTGATTTCACCAAGCTAAAAGGACATGTAGCCCTTTGGTGGGATGATCTATAGAATGAAATAAGAAGAAAGGTAAGAACAAGATTAAATCTTGGGATAAGATGGTAGCTAAACTAAAGGCAAAATTATTTCCTAGTGATTATCACACTAACATTTTCAAAAAGTTGTAAAATTTGAATTAAAAGGAGATGGGTGTTAAGGAATGTACCAAAGAATTTTATAAGTTGACCATCAGATGACATCATGTAGAAGAATATATGGATAATATGGCTAGCTATCTCAATGGGTTGAGATACAACCTTCAAGATGAACTCAGTTTGGTAAGTTTAAAAACACATAAAGATTATTACCAATATGCCTTGAAATCTGAATACAAGATAAATAGAAGATAAACACAAAAAATAGGGGCATTGGAAAAAATTATAGAGGTAGAGGCTATCAAGGAAGAAGAATCACATCATAATGAATCAATTCATAACCTAGTACATCTCAATAACATGCATCTAATTCAAGAGGTAGATTCATAGGAAGGAGACCATAATTTAGAAGTGGATACACATTATGAGGTAGAGGCTTGAGTGGATTCATTGGTAAGTATTTTAAATGTAATAAGTTTACTGGTCATAGGTTTTGGGAATGTCTAGAGAATGCTCAAACAAGTGGATTAAGAACTAAAAATAGAAATCAAATAGTTCAAAGAAAGGAAGAGAGTCTAGATTCTATATCTGATGTAGAAGAACTAGAAGTGGGTGAATCTTTTTTGATGATAAGAGTGTTGATTAAATGACCTAAAGATAAGGATCCTTCCCAAAGGGAAACTCTATTCAAGACAACATTTAAATGTCAAGGTAAGTTCTGCATGTTAGTCATTGATTATGGTAGCACAAACAATCTAGTTATAAATAAGATGGTAGAGAAACTTGTCCTGAAAAGGATGCCCCACCCAAATACCTATAAGGTCTCATGGATAAAAAAGGGGCATAAAGTTATTTTAAATTAGTAATGTTGGGCAGAATTTTAGATTGAAGGATATAAAGATAAGGTATTATATGACATAATGCCAATGGAAATGTGCCATGTGATTCTAGGGAGGCCTTGGCAATATGGTAGGAAAGATACACATGATGGTAGAGAGAATTTATACACTTTGGAAAATTATGAAATTATCCATACATTACTACCACTCAAATAATAAAATCAAAGAGAAAGAACCAATGCAAGTGCCATGATGGTAAGTGAAAAAGAGTTTTTGTACACTATGAAAGAAGAATAATGGGGATTTAGAGTAATGATCAAACCAAGGAATATTGTAACAGCCACTAAGATAAATGAATTAGCTCAAGAGGTTCATGATATGGTGGAGTATGATTATATAGTGGTGGATGAATTGACTAATGAGATTCCACCTATTAGGATCATCAATCATCACATTGATTTTGTACCAAGTCCTATCTTGCCTAATAAGGATGCATAAAAAATGAATCTATAAGAGAATGCATAAATAAAGAAGCAAATCCAATACCTCTTGCACAAGGGATTCATTAAGGAAATACTTTTCCTATGTATAGTACCAACCATATTATTTCCCAATAAGGAAGGATATTAGAAAATGTTTACAGATTCAAGAGAAATCAACAAGATAACCATAAGGTATAGATTTCCTATTCTAAGAATTGAAGACTTGGTGGATTGTTTTAGTGTTTATAACTACTTTTCGAAGATAGATCTTAAGAGTCGATATTACCAAATAAGAATAAGAGAAGGAGATAAATGAAATACTACTTTCAAGACAAATGAGGGGTTTTATGAATGGATTTTCATGCCATTTGGTATTACTAATTCCCCAAGTACATTCATAGGACTCATGAATGAGTTCTTAAAGCCTTTCATTGGTAATTTTATGATTGTATAGCTATACAACATTTTGATTTAAAACCCTAATAAATAGGAGTATATTCAACATTTGAGGATGGTTATGTAAATGTTACATGAGGAGAGATTGTTTATTAACCTTAATAAATGTTTTAAATGAAATAAGTGTGATGATCATAGGTTTTGGGAATGTCCAATGAATTTTTAAGTTAGTGGATCAAGAACTGAAAACAAAAATCAAATAGTTGAAGGAGAGGAAGAGAGTATGGATTCTCCATCTCATGTTGAATAACTAGAAGTGGGTGAATATTTTTTAATGAAAAGAGTGGTTATTAAACCACCTAAAGAGAAGGAGTCTTCCCAAAGGGAGACTCTATTTAAGACAACATGTAAATGTCAAGGTAAGTGTTACAAGTTAGTCATTAATTTTGGTAGCACAAATAATCTAGTTACAATTGAGATGGTAGAGAAACTTTGCTTGAAAAGGATACCACACCCAAATCCCTACAATGTCTCATGGCTTAAAAAGGGGAAAAAAATATTTTAAAAGAGAAATGTTAGGTATAATTTCATATTAAAGGATATAAAGATAATTTATCATGTGACATAATGCCAATGGACGTGTGGCATGTGCTTCTAGAGAGGCCTTGGCAATATGATAATAAAACTACATATGAAGATAGAAAGAATGCATAAACTTTGGAAAAGGATGACATTAGATATAAATTGATAGAACTTAAATAATAAGATGAAGTAAAAAGAACCAATGCAAGTGTCATGATGGTAAGTGAAAAAGAGTTCTTATACACTATGAAAGAAGAAGAATTAGGATTTGAAGTAGTGATCAAACCAAGGATTGTTGTCACAACCACTAAGCTAAATGAATTTCCTAAAGAGGTTCATGATATATTGGAGAATGTTGATATAGTTGTGGATGAACTACCCAATGAGATGCCACCTATTAAGATCATCAATCATCACATTGATGTTATATCAGGTGTTAGCTTGCCTAATAAGGATACATACAAAATGACCCCATAAGAGAATACATCTATCAAAAAGCAAATACTATGCCTCTTGGAAAATGGATTGATCAAGGAAATCCTCAACCCATGTATAATACAAACTATATTAGTTTTAAAGAAAGAAGGATATTGGACGATGTGTACAGATTCAAGAGCATACAATAATATAACCATAAGGTACAAATTTCCCATTTCAATAACTAAGGACTTGATGCATTATTTGAGTACTTCTAACTAATTTTCAAAGATAGATCTTAAGAGTGGATATCACCAAATAAGAATAAGAGAAAGAGATGAATGAAATATTTCCTTCAAAACAAATGATGGGTTGTACGTATGATTTATCATACCATTTGGTCTTACTAATGCCCTAAACACATTAATAAGAATAATGAATGGGATATTGAATCCCTTAATTGGTAACTTTGTTATTGTGTATCTGTTGATGCTTCTAAATGAACCATAAGTGCTCTCTAATGTTTAAATAACACTTCTAATTATAGAATTTGATTATTAAAAGCATGAGTTATAGGTATTTGTAAATTTATATGCTTGTGGTATAAATAGAGGCAAAGCAACATGACCTATTCCACAATATTTATAAATTTTGATGGTAGGGGGGCATCTTGGTATCTTTCTTGTAAAGTTTGGATAAATTGGCCTAGCTCCAAACTACTGATTAGACTAAAATGGTTATGAAGAATGTATTTAATCTAATTTATTTGTTAAAAAAGGGCAAAAGAAAAATTAGAGTAAGAGAGAAATGGTGATTATTGATATTTGACTATGAACATATTGACAGAGTTTCAAGAATTACCCAACATGATCTTAATGAGTATATAATAAAAGGTAGCCTAAGCTCACATTTTACTAAAAACCAAACTTGATTCTAAAAATGAAATGATGATACAAGTAAAAATTGGATCTAAATTTAAAGTTTTACAACACATTTAGATAGTGACTACACATCTTTGATGCAAAGCAAATAAAATGAAGTAAACTCAATCTCATTCAGCTAACTTAACATTACACAAGTTAACAACCCTATAATTAATAATCTAACCTAGTATTTCTATAAAATATTCATATTCAAAACTCAGACAAGCAATTGAGAAAATTTATAAATTCAAACACATCAACCCAAATAATTCCTAGAAAATTCCTTGATCCTTTATATTAATTGCTTACAAGTGGTAATAATACAAATCAAAGTTCCTCCTTTACAAATGGTAATACATGCCCCTTTTTTAAGAATATAGGTAATATATCAGTCAATTTTTTAACTATAGGTATAAAAAATATAGTTTTCTTTGTTAAAACTATAATACAATTATATTTTACAATCCTACCGACCTAGAGGCAATCGTACTAATAAACTAGCATGTGCCTTTATAAACTGAATGGCTTACCCTACTAGCAAGCCAAAACTAAGATGTTAGAGGTGGGTCCCTTCACTGATGCAAGATGCTCATGGCTCTTGTATGTTTTTATCCACTAGGATTAAATCTATGGTAAGGATAATGGCACCCTTCTTCTTGGTCATCCAATTCATCAAAATATTTATCATTTTTGGCTAGAGCCTCTTTGATACTCCTAGCTTCATTTATCCTCTCCCTTGAATTGAATATCATTTCCAAAACTCTATTTTTATCCTTCCCTAATTGTCCTTAATTCTTGATTTTTATTTCCTTAGTCATTGAGGTGGCTTTGTGATGGAATTCTTCATCAGTTATAATCCCCAGGGTGGTAGTTTGTGCAGGATCCTTGAGCATGGTACCTAGGATCTTTACAACTTTTTTGATGATCTCTTTATCTTCTTATATGAGATCCTAAAATTTGTCATGCCAGTTATTTAAATCCTAAAGTTTATCTCCAATAATCCCCAAATTGGCAGTTAAATTTATTTTACTGATAACCTTGAAGTTTGGTATTTTCTTCTTAAGATGGATATCAAAAAGGTGGGTAATTTTATCTTCAGAGGCCTGCCACTAAGTAGCTAGTTTCATGGTTAAGGAAGCTTAATCTTTAAGGGGCATCTACCTTGACTTCATGGATTTTAATGCTCTAAACATATCAAAAATTGACTCATCTAGAATTTTGATCATGGAGTCTAGGACTGAGAGAATACCTTGAGTCTAAAAATTCTCCTTTTCCTCCTTTAGGTTCTTAATTATTTATACCAACCCTTGGACACCGGATATAGCATATTGATACTGAGCCCCAATTAAACTTACCATATATTCCTAATTAATGGGAGCTTCTTTAAGTTGTTTTACTCTAATAGGGGTTAAACATGTGAATGGCTCCACCTTCTGAAATGTGAACTCTTCTTGGCCCACCATGGCTACCCTCATTATGGTCCTCTCTAAGGCTGATGTGTTTGGGTTAAATTGCACCTTCACCTCTATTTATTTGAATTTTGGAGGCTCAGGCACCTCCACACTTGTACTCCCCAAAGCTCCTGAGGTGCCAATTCTATGTTTCTCCTGAATGTGTTGAATTTTCATTCTTTTCTCTTCCTATTTTTTCACTTTATCTTTGATCCATGGCTTGATGTTGTCATCATCAGTCAAGCCAATCTATTTCAATGCCCAGGAAGGGAAGATAGATGGGACATTTTCTAGCTTTCCATAGATAAACTAGTTAGGGATAAATGGTTCATGAATTGGATTTTCATCACTAAAAATATTGACTTCACTAATGGGATGAGTGATGGTCAACCTAGGCCTTTTTTTTGAAGCCATAATCACTAAGGCCAATTTTGCCTTCTTCTTCTTTCCATCTAGTGGGATCAATTATTTACTTACTTCACTAAAGGGATTATCCTCCCTATCAAAACCATATGCAGTTGCTATGTAAATAAGGGAACCTTCCAATGTTTCTCCTTCTTCAAAGGCAACCATGCCAATGGATTCCACTGGGGAACAAGGTCCTTATGGGAGTGCTAAAGGTGCAGGCCTTCTCTAGGTCTCTCTTCTATCTTTGGTTCCTCAAATATAGCCTTGCCTTTCCCTTGATGTCCCTAGGCTACTCAACCTAGGCTTATCCTACTAGTTTTACATGTTGAGGCTCAGATGATAGTCCCTCAGTAGGTGGCTTTTGATGAGCAGTTCCAGATGGACTAGGCAATAAGTGATAATGTAAAGGGTGTAATTTCCATCTTTCTCCTAAGGGCTTGTTGTCCCTGACCAACCTATAGTATAATTGGATGGTGTGACCTCCAATTCTAGAAATTACTTCTTTAAAATTCTTGTTTCTGATGTATATGTCATCACCTACACCTAGTTGATGTCTATATTCAATCTTTGAGACCTTCTTATCTTGGATGTGGTTGATTACCCTATTATAGGGTCCCAAATTTTGAGTTCATTCAATTGAAAATCAAAGTAATTCCTATGAACCACCATGACCTCCAGCTACTTCTAATCTATGATTATGATTTTTCCAATGTCTAATGGGAAGGGGTGGACTTGAGCTTTTTTCTTTTCTTTACATGTCTTATCTACACCTTGAATAATTTAGGAGGCAATCTCCTACTTTGCAAGATTTTTGGGTACATGAATTATTAATCTATAGGGCTAAGTTAGGATTCTCTCTATCCTTATCATGTGGAAATCTAGGTAGTACCACACATCCCCCATGGTTTACGCTTGTTTATTGATGAGAGGATGTAGTTTTGGCATAGGGATGCCTATGGTTTCCTCATAAATGGCTAGGAAAACACCATCACAAATAAATTGCATGTGGTTCCTACACTTGAATATATGTAATTTTTTAGAGTAATGGTGGGAGATTGTGGTCTTGCTATCAATGGAATAATTTCTTATCACAAGAAAGGTCACAAGGGTTAGGAGGAATAAGAGATAGGACATCATAAAAAATGCTTGGAGGTCCTTCTTTTAATGGCCATGAATTGGTTGGCTAGGAAAAAGCTTATCAAGTCTCCCATAGGAGGGGACATTTTTTCTCCTAGCATAAAGTGAACATAACATACCCAGACTTTGTTTACATAAGTGGTGGAAGGGGAACCAAGGTCTCTATTTATCAAGGTCATGGCTATCCTAATGCCTTATCTAAATTGGATAATTGGGATTTTTCCATCAGGGGTCTTAAAAACATGGTATCCTTAGATTAACCAAGTTGTGAGGATCAAATTGAGGTCTTAGGTGTTAGTCCAATCTATCATGGATGGGAGCTCAAGATGAGGAAAGGGAAACTTGTGATAGGTTTAAAAATACATAGGGGTGATACAAAAAACCCTTTTGGTTCTTCCCTCTCTAATAATCCACTCCCCATCTATTCTATAATCCAAAAAAATAAGAGCAAGGACATCAATATAGTGCATTACCTCTAGTTTTTCTATTGCATGGTGAAGGACTGCCATCTGAATTATAACTATATCATTATATCTTTGAGGCATAGTAGCATTTATATTTTCCTCCTAAGAGATGGGATATAATTCTTCCACAAAGAATAATAATTTTGACCAGTTCCTAACCCCATGCACATTTAGGGCCACTAAGTCTAGCTCAGTATCCTTGAAAACCCTTCCTTCACTATTGAAGGTTAGATATAGCTTAGCTTCTATCTTTAATTATTGTCTACCTACCACCATTAATGGTATAAAATTATCTCCTTGATATTACCAAGGATTTCACTAAGGCACTTATTTCTCAAATCTTAATTACACTATCTTGACTAGGTGAAGTTAATTGAGTCAACTTGAATCTCTTTATAGAGGTTTTAGGGTTTTGAGCTTTAATGGAAGATTTATTTAGGCCTTAACTTCATACATGCCTTAAATTTGATGGGACCCTTTTCTTCATGACCTTTGTGTTTTTAATCTCATAATATCTTTGATTTTTCCCTTTTATGCTTACATGGAGCCCATATGGTACCATTCTAGACTTTTACAATGATTTTCATAATTGTCCTTTAGATACTAGCCATTGGCTTTTAAAAGCCTCTTTTATTTCACTCCATTGGATAAAGATCTTGGGCCTAACATGGTCTATTGATCCAATCCAAGTCCTAACATTCCCATTGGTCCATTGATCTTTAGGTTCATGGTCATGACACTTGGCACCTTCGTAGATCTTTCTCATGATGTGTATCTTTGTTAGTTACCATCTTGGTCACACGTTGGCCATGTGTCAAACTCATAGAGATTTGAAAGGTCATTTGGATATTTACACTATTGGATTAAATCCTATGAGTGAGTGATCATCATTATTATTTATGTGGCACTTTTGTTTAGTAGAGGTCCTCTCATGTCATTATATCAAATCCAGTGGGTGAGTGATCACCATTGATCTTTGGGTTGAACCCAGACATGAATTGAACACCTTTATTAAGTGGGTCCCCTTAATTTCCTTATTTTGATTAACAAGTCACCACACATCCATCCCTTGAGGATTTATGTACCTTTTAACTTTTCTTCCTATGCCTCACACCATTATATCAAATCTAGCAAGTGAGTGGTTTTCATTGATCCTTTCATGATGCATACTACTTAAGTGTGAGCTTTTTGGTTAATATGCTCTACTCAATCAAATCTAGTGAGTGAGTGATCACCATTGGATACTTCAAGGGATATGAGGATTAACCATTAATCTTGAGGATATAAATACTTAGGATAGATTATTAAGACTAAGGTCAAGATTAAATATCAAAACCTGAATATTAATAACCTAGTCTAAGTTAGGTGACTTAAAAATGACTACATAAAGCTCATTAGTTAAGACCTAAGGTAAAATAAAAAGGGAAAGGACTAAGTAAAGTCTCAATTTTCATTTAAAAAACATGATAAACTCTTTATTAACCAATTTATTCAATCATCCCCACTAAATAGGTTCTCATCAATATTTGAATTTAAACTGAGGACCACTTAGGGTTTGTGAACACCAAACCCTAGGCTTTCCAAGGAACATATAACAAATTAAGTAACTCCATTATCCTGGTCATTAATTAAAAAAGAGGTTTGTAAGATACATAAATGTTTAATTCATGAGTGTATGATCTTCACATTCTTTCACAAGGGACCTTAATGTTTAGATAATTCAAACTTGGATATATAGATCTCTCAAGGGTCCCTAATTTTAAAATGAGTGGGGTTTGTTGGTCCCAAAAAATGGTAAATTTTAGTGGCAACATATCAATATGTTAGAACTTCTATAATCTGAGTTCAGATAAACATTAAGGTTACCATTATATTTGACCTAAGAAATTACCATCTAAATCTAATTGTGATTGAAACAAACCTTGCACTAGTGGATTTAAGGTTAAACACAAGACATACCTATGTGTGCACTTTAATTCCACTTACTATTTACCATAGGGCTCAAGAAGTATTCCTTAGATTTCTTCCTTTAATCATTTATATTAACCTTGGTGTGTTGAACATTTGATTTTTGAATTATGGTTTGGCTTAGGGAAGGCTTTAGGCATTGCTCTACTACCAACTAGGCATCCATAACCTTGATAGAGATACCTTTGGCTCCACTTAGGGACTTGTGCCACTATTAGCTAGGTGTCTATAGCCTTAATGGAGGTTATCTGAATCACCTTTTATGAAAGCTTTAGTTTTGCCTTGGTTTTATCATATTTTTGTATTCTTTTTAGATCTTTATGATTTCAGTAAGGTTGGGGACCAAGATAGCTAGGTTTAGGATTTAGTCAAATATTTGATTTTAGGGGATTACTTAGGGATATAACTCTTATCCTATGTGAGGATGTTGATTATTTACTTGCTATTGGCATGCTCTTGATATTATAGGTCTCAAGTCCTTAGTACAAATATTCTTAAAACTAGTGTGGATCTAGGGTCATGACTTAAATCTTATAGAATGACTTCCCCTTTATCCATCTATACTCACCTTCTCAAAGTTATATCATAAAGTTAATTTCTAGGACCAAGGTTACCTTTATGTGGGGTGCACACCTTATTTTTAGTATTGGGGCCTATTTTGAGAAAATTTCACAATCTCTAAGCTTTAGGGATGACTTCAAAATACCTTGAGATCAAGGAAGAACCACAGGACAAGAAATACAAAACAAAGGAACTAAACCAATAATGAACAAAATTATGTACAAACTAGGGACAAGAAGGAAAAATATGCATAAAGTAAACTAATTAGCCTACCTACTTCTAATATAATCCCCTTAGACCTTACTCCACAAAGACCCTAGGAGGGGTGGTAAATAAGTAATGTTTGATGTATTTCCCATTAGTAAGAAACAAAGACTCTTCCCCTTGTAAATATTTGAGCTTAAAGGTGTTGTTCCCTAATGTTTCACTAATTTGGTATGGGCCAATCCATAGGGGTGTGAATTTTCCATGTTTTCCTTTGGGTTCAAATGATTTTTCCCAAAGTAAGACTAAGTCTCCCTGCTTGAACACCTTGGTCTTAGACATTTTGTCAAACCATCTTTTTACTATGGCATGGTGTCTGCTAAAATAAAAAAATATAGTTTCCCTATCATCCTCTACCTAGATGAGGTCTAATACCCTAAAAGCTATGTGTTTTGACCATCCTCCATGTATTCTTTCATGAACCTATATGTAGGAAATTTGAGGGTGATGGGGAAGATGGGTTTTATCCCATACACTAACATGAATGGTGAAGCTTTTAAATCTTGCTTAATTCTTATTTTGTCAACCTAGAGTGTAAACTTGAGTAACTTGTGCCAAGTTCTAGGCTTGTCTTTAGCAAAATTCTTGATTTCCTTCATTAGGTTCTTATTTTTGGACTCTAAAATGCCATTTCCTTGAGGATAGTGATTATAAGCAAACTTAAGGGTGATCCCATTGTCATAGGCCCTTTCAGTAATCTTAATTGAAATGAATGTGGATCCATTATCACATACTAGAGAGATTAGGGTCCCAAATATAGTACATATAATTTCTTCTAGGAAGCTAATTACTTCTTCCATTTTGCATTACTTGGTAATTACTGCTTTTATCCACTTGGTGTAGTAATTTGTGGTAGTTAAGACATACTTGTTGCCCTTGAATGTGTTTGGGTTAATCACTCCAATGAAGTCTAGATCCCATTGTGTGAATGGTTTGTCAATCATGACTGGTTGTAGAATCATAGCTGATTTTGGCTCTTTGGTGCTAAAAATTTGGCAAGAGTGACATTCTCTTACATGCTTGTGGTCATCTTCGAAGATAGTGGGCTAATAGAAACCTGCCCTTAAGATCTTGTGGGTAGTAGTCCTTCTAGAGGGATGTCCACTACCTATATTTTCATGGAAGGTGGCCATAATTTGGGTAGCTTCTTCTTATGAGACACACCTTAGGTAAATTCCTTCAAAGTTCTTTCTATACAGTATTCCATCCTTGATTAGGTAGTGGGCTACCTTAAGCCTTAAGGCCCTGTATTATTCCCTGGATATGCTTGGAAGACAAACACCATTGATCAATAAATGTATGATTGAATCATACCATTTTTTGGTTTGAAAAATTTGTTGGTTTACTTACATGATACTTAGTCTAGCACTAGAACTGGCAATCATTTGGATCAAATCTTGGCACCTTACTAGGTTTTCTTTTTTCATATCCAAGTCATATTCCTATAGAACTAACATCCACTTACCTCTAAATTCTCCTATCTCATTTTGACTCAACATAAGTTTTATGGCAGTGTTAGGTAGGATGGCATGCACCTTATTTGTAAGGATGCAATGTCTAAACTTTTGTACTGCCTTCACTAATGCATATGCTTATTTATCAATCATAGAATAGTTCAACTCAAAATTCTTGAAATTGGTACTCATGAAATATATATATAATAGCCATAGTATGATCAGATGTAAAAGATTAAAGATAGAAATCTTCTAAGAAATCAGGACTTATAAGCACTAGGGCTTGGCCAATAGCTTCCTTGATGCCATTGAATGCCTTTTTGGATTATTCCTTCCAAATCACCTTGGAATATTTCTTGAGCATGTCATTTAGTGGTTTGACATTTTTTCCAAAACTTAAAATAAATTTTATTACAAAATTTATTTTGCTAAAGAATGACTTTAGCTCCTTCGTATTGTTTGGGAGCTCAATTCTAGATATGGCATCCACTCTTTCAGGGTGTACGGAGATTCCATATTTGGTTATAACATTCCCTAATAGTTTTCCTTTAGCTACATAAAATATGGTTTTTTTTAGGGTTAAAGTAAATGCCATACCTTCTACATATTTTTAAAATTTGTCGTAGGTGCATGAAGTGTTCTTCCTTATTTTTAGAAAAAAATGTTAGATCGTACATGTAAATGATGATGCACTTATCTATCAGGCCTTGTAAGGTGTATTTCATATCTCTTTGGAAGGTGGATCCTATGTTGATCATTCCAAAAGGAATCCTTTTGTAAGCAAAGGTCCCCCACTTTATTGTGAATGTTGTGTTCATCTTATCTTCTCTATCAACCAGTACTTATAACTCGGAAAACCATCAAGGAAAGACATCATAGCTAAACCTAAAATAGTTTGAATTACTTAATATATGGAAAGGAAGGGATAATTATCCTTATTTGATGCTTTGTTCAAATTTTTGAAGTCAATACATAACCTAATCTCACCATTATTCTTCTTGACTAGCACTAAATTGGCCACCCAAGTTGAATGTTTGATGGGAAAAACTATCCTTGCATCGAACAACCTTTTAACTTCTTTGATTATCATAGGTTCCATCATGGGGTTTACTAGTATTTGTTTATATCTGAAAGGTTTACAATTTTTTTTGAGGGGTATGGTATGGGTAATGACCCTTGGATTAAATATTTTTAGGTCATCATAGGATCAAGATATAATATACTTATAATTGGTAAGGAGTTTTTTGGCCTTCTTATTCTCAAAATTTGTACAATTATTTCCAATATTTACTAGTTGGGGTTGTCCTTGGGAATCAAGATCCATAGTATTTTAATCTTTTCCACTTACCTTGGGAAACCTCAAATAGTTTGTCTTGATCAAACAATCTCTTCAGAGCAATCATTCCTTTAGGGAATTTGTTGTCATTTAGTTGGATGATTTTTCTATCAAATGTGTTCCCTCTAATTGCATTCTAATCAAATTAATTGATGATATGATCCTCAAATGCCCTAAATTGGTCAATAAATCCAATATCTACTGGTCATCATTAAAGACTTGAAAATGGTTAACATTATCAGGTACTAATTGACATAGAGCCAATTCAATACTAAAATCATGGGAGTTTAGACTAGGCATGAGGTTCACTGTAGTTGATGCTAGTTCATTTGTAGCTTGGTTTTCATCTCAGGGAATGGAAGTGATGTTGAAATCATCAAAATATTCAATTAGGTCTCAAACTCTAAACTTGTACTTCTTGAGGTATGATAGTTTGCATTGATACCTACTCCTGACTTGGTTGACTACTAATTCTGAATCCCCAAAAACTAGTAGTTCCTTGGCTTTATTCTTTATAGAAAATTTTAAACCAAGGATGAGAGATTAATAATATACAAGGTTATTGGTGTAGGGGAATTGAATTTTGCAAGAGGCATGATACATTTGATTGGTTGGAATAGTTAAGACAATGCCAACACCTAATCCAGATTTATACCTAGCACCATCAAAGTGTAATTTTCATACCCTAGGAGGAGTCTCTATGTCCTTAAGGTCATCCAAATTATTATATTTTATCATTTTGAGTTGATTATGTTGAATCTTTCATTAATAACATTTTAATCTGTTATCATATGTTTCATCCTTGGTTCTCTCTCAACTCTGATTTGGTTTGAAACTCCCTTTCATCGTAACCATAAGTGGGAAAAATCAATAGACATGTACCCATTTAAATCTTTAGTCCATTCTCTATTTAATAGGATCCCATAGGCATCATACATATCTACTACCTAAATATCAATGAATTATTGTAACATGGGCTCAGAGGCTATCTGCATGTGAACATTCAAAATTTCTCCAACCTCTTTAACCCTTGACTTGTCTAATTATGTGAGAATCCTATCAGACTTGATGGGGGTTAAGCCAAGTTATTTACATATGCCAATAGGCATGATGTTTGTGTAAGCACCTAAGTCTAATAAGTAATTGTGCAAGTTTTTACCAAATATTCTAATCATGAGAAAGAAAGGGGGAAATTCAACTTTAGTCTTATGCACTGTTACATTAACACGATCTGTCTTGGGAGGTTTTCTAAACCTTAAAGACTCTAGAAACAAATCCCTTTGTTCTATGATCTATGTTAACTCATGCAAGGTGATATTAGCCTTTATCTTCTTCATGTCCTTAGCTATGCTATATCTAGTTTTGGGAGGATTGGGGACTTTAGGGCTATGCTTGGGAATACTCCCTTGGGGGGGCTCAGGGTTATTACTTGAAGAAGGATTTAGAGGAGATTAAAAATTATTTGGTGAAGTTGAGGTTGTTAAGGGCTACCTGTATTCTCTATTCCTCAATGGGTAAGTCTTCTTTAAGAACTGTTGTAATGCATGGATTTATTTAGGGATCTCATATGGTTCATTTTTTTCCTAAAAGGGGAAATCAAAGGTCTCTACTATGAAAGCCTGATCATAAGACTTTGGCCAGATGTATGTACACTATTATATTTATTGGGAACTACCTCAAATGTGTCTAACTCCTCTTGGAATGCTTCAAATTATTTATAGAATTCAATGCAGTCAATCTCCCCATGCTAAACATGCACCATACAATAGTCAAAGCAATATATGTGAGGTTGATATCCATGGTTTTCTTCTTTGAGGAGTGGTCATGGTTTTTATTATTTTGGAAACTATCATTTTGGAACCTATTGTCTAACATGTTATATATTTGAAATGAAAAATTCCTTCCTGAACTTTCAGCAGTATTCCCCACTTATTTTAATAATTGGAGGAAATTAGTACTTCACTTTTGAACCATTTTTAGGATAGATTTATTTTCACTTTTAGAGGTCTTAGAATTGTGTACTTAATTATTACTAACATTAGTAATTGGTACTAACACCATTTGATCTCCTCTTCTAAATCCATTATTGGTAGGTTGGCTCATGAATCCTACATTTTGATTAGGGCCAATATGATTCAAGGGCAACTGAGTGAGGTTTGGAAGTTTGTTCACAAAAGGCATGTTTTGATTATTGTTTGGAAATAAGATCATCATTGGCATATGGGAGTTAACATTTGGCATCAAATATGAAATTTGTCTTTGGGGTTGCATTTAATCATTAATAGTTACTACTTCTGAATAATCCCTTGCTATTGAGTTTATGGATGGTATGGATCTCTTTAAGAACATCGAGGTCATGGGGTCCACTATATCCTTATAGATCTCTAAAGCTAGAATCTCATCTAACTTATATGGATCTATGGTTCTACTAAACATCTTCTATAACATAACATTAAAGGACCTGATAGGTTCATTGACATCTCTTCTAATAGTTGTAAATTGATGATAAATGATGCAAGGACTAATGATTTTTCCAAACTGATCTATGAACACATTATTAAAATCTTCACAACTAGTAATGTTGTTATTAGGCAATTTTAAAAAACATTCATAGGAAAAATCCTTAAAAGTGAAAGGGAATAACCTACATGATACATCTTCATGCATAATATTGAGTAATCTCAAGGTAACCTTGAAATACTTTATATGTTCTTCAATAGTTACTATGCCTGTGGGACTAAATGCAGGTAAATCTTTATCTAGAATATGTGGGAGGTCATGGACCACCCCAAGCACATTGATAGAATAACCACCTAACCAAGCCATTCTTGTACAAGGGTTAAAATAAAATGTACCTTTAATATTTGATGTTGGAAGGGATTTAGATTTTTTGCATCTACCTTTGTCCTGTCTTGCTCTCCTATGTTCTAAAAGTTCAACTAAAGGTTATCAAGTTTATAAATGTGATCTTTTCCTAATCTTAGGCAACTCTAGCATGATATTTGAATATCCTATTTAAGATTAAATATACCATGTTAAATTCCATGAGGAAAGGTGTTTGAGTCTAGATGCGGGATAATCTTTGCAAAGAACATCAATATTTGGTTAGATCTTGTTAAATATGTACTTAATTTTACAAATATGTCTAATCTTAATGCATCCCTACTTAAAGAATATCAAATCCTAGCTTATAATTGCCTTTAATACCCTAAAAAATGTTAGGATATGTTAACTTTCAAACTTTGAGTCAATTTTACCAAAGGTCAAGAATATGGCCCTCCTTCTAGGACTAACAAAGGTTTTTCCTATTCATGCTTCTAAATGAACCATAGGTGCTCTCTTGTGTTTAAAAAACACTTCTCATTTTAGAATCTAAATATTCAAAGCATGATTTTGAGATATTTGGAAATTTAGATGCCTATGGTGGAAATAACAACAAAGCAACATGAATTATTCCACAATATTTATAAATTTTGATGGCAGGGGCCATCTTGGTATCTTTCTTGTAAATTTTGGATAAACTAGACCAGATCTAGACTACTAACTAGACTAAAATGGTTATGAATAATGTATTTAATCTAATGTGATTTGTTTAAAAAAGGAAAAGAGAAAGGTAGAGCAAAAAAGAGATGGTGATTGTTGATCTTTGAGTGTGAACATATTGATAGAGTTTCAAGAATTACCCAACATGATCTTAACCAGTATATAGTAAAACATAGCCTATGCTCATGTTCCACTACAAACTAGGATTAATTATAAAAATGAAATGATGATACAAGTAAAAATTAGATCCAATTTTAAAGTTATACACCATATATAGATAACAAATGCACATATTTGATGTAGAGCAAATAAAAGAAAATAAACTCAATCTCATTCAACTAGCTTAGCATTGCACAAGTTAGCAACCCTATAATTAATAATATAACCTAGTATTTATAGAAACTATTCATATTAAAAACTTAGACAAGCAATTGAGAAATTTTAGAAATTCAAACATATCAACCCATATAATTCCTATAGAATTCCTTGATCCTTTGTATTAATTACTTACAAGTGGTACTAATACAAATCAAAGTTCCTCCTTTACAAATGGTAATACATGCCCCTTTATAAGAAGCCAAGAAATGTATTGGTTAGTTTTTCAACCATAGGTGTACAAAAGATAGTCATCTTTATTACAGCTATAGTACAAGTATCTTTTACAATCCTACTAACCTAGAGGTAATCATGCTAACAAACTAATGTGTACCTTTACAAACTAAATTGGTTACCCTACTGGTAAGAAAAAAAATTAAGATATTAGAGGTGGGTCCCTTCATTGATGTAAGATGCTCATGGCTCTTGTATTTTGTTCATCCACTAGGCTTAAATCTATGGCAGGCCTAGTGATGCACCCTTCTTCTTGGTCTAATAGTTCATCAAAATCTTTATCGTTTCTGACTAGATCATCTTTGATACTCCTAGCTTCATTGATACTTTCCCTTGCATTGAAGATCATGTCCAAAACTCTACTTTTGTCCTTCCTTGATTGTTCTTGACCCTTGCTTTTTATTTATTGAGTCACCAAGATGGCTTTGTGATGGAATTATTCATCAATTATAATCCCTAGGGTGGTAGTTTGTGTAGGATCCTTGATCATGGTACTTAGGATATTCTCATCTATACTAATGAGCTCCTCAAATTTGACATGCCAAGTATTCAAATCCTAAAGTTTGTCTCCAATAATCCCCAAATTGGCACGTAAATTTACTTTACTGATCGCTTTGAAGTTTGGTATTTGCTTCTTAATATTGATATCAAGAAGTTGGGTAATTTTATCTTCATAAACTTACCATTGAGTATCTATTTTCAGAGCTAAGGCATATTGATCTTGAAGGGAATTCGACATTGAATTCATGGATTTCAATGCTCTGAACATGTCAAAAAGTGACTCATCTAGCATTTTGATCATAGAGCCTAGGATTGAGAGAATAACTTGAGTATGTGAATTCTCCTTTTCCTCCTTAAGCTTATTAATTCTTTATAATAACCCTTAGACACTGACTTTGGCCTATTGAGATTGAGCCTCAATTAAACTTACCACATCCTCCTCATGAATGGGAGCTTCTCCAAGTTTTTATCCTCTAATAGGGGTTAACCCTATGAATGGCTCCATCTTTTGAAATGTGAACTATTCCTATCCCACCATGGCTACCCTCATTGTGGTCTTCTCCAAGGCTACTATGTCTACGTTAAATTTCACCTTAACCATTGGTTATTTGAATTTTGGAGGATCAACCACCTCCACACTTTTACTCCTAGAAGCTCCTAAGGTGCCAATTATTTGTTTCTCTTGAATGTGTTGAATTTGTATTCTTCTCTCTTCCTATTTTTTCACTATATCTTTGATCCATGGATTAATGTTTTCATCATTAGTCAAGCCAATATATGTCAATTCCAAAGATGAGGTGAGCGATGGGATATTTTTCAACTTTTCATAGATAAACTAGTCAGGGATGAATGATCCATGAATTGGATTTTCATCACTAAAAAGATTGTCTTCACTAGTAGGATGAGTGACGATCAACCTAGGCCTTTTTCTTGGAGCCACAGGCACCTAGGCCAATTCTACCTTCCTCTTCTCTCCATCTACGGGATCAATTCTTAATATACTTCACTAGAGGGATCCTTCTCCATATCAGAACCATATGCAGTTATTATGTCAATAAGGGCATCTTCTAATGTTTATCTTTCTTCAAGGGTAATCATGCTAATGAATTATATTAGGGAAAAATGTCCTTATGGGAGTGCTAAAAGTGTAGGTCCTTCTCCAAGACTCTCCTCTATATTTGGTTCCTCAAACATAGCCTTGCCTTTTCCCTTGATGTCCCTAGTCTACTCAACCTAGGCTTATCCTATTGGTTTTGTTTGTTGAGGTTTAAATGACTATCCCTCAGTAGGTGGATTTTGATAACCAGTCTTGGATGGACCAAGAAATAAGTGATAATGTTAAGGCTGTAATTACCATCTTTCTCTTGAGAGATTATTATCCTTGACTAACCTACACTTGAATTAGATGTTATGACCTCCAATTCTAGAAATTAATTCTTTGAAATTCTTGGCTATGATGTAGATGTCATCACCTACACCTAGATGATGTCCATATTCAATCTTTGGGACCTTCCTATCCTAGATGTGGTTGATTACCTTATTTCTAGGGTCCCACATTTTGAGGTCATCCAATTGTAAATCAAAGTAAGTTCCTATGAACCACCATGACCTCCAGTTGCTTCCAATCTCTAATTATGACTTTTCCAATATCCAATGGGAAGGGGTGGAATTGATATTTTTTATTTTCTTTACATATCCTATTTGTACCTTGAATAATTTGGGTGGTAATATCTTGCTTTGCAAGCTTATTAGGGACATGAATTGGTAATCTATAGTGTTGGTTTAGGATTCCCTCTATCATTATCATGATGTAATATGGGTAGTACCACACATCCCCCATCGTTTCCACTTCTTTTATAATGAGAGGATGTATTCTTAGCATAGGGATTCCTATGATTGCATGTGGTTCCTATACTTGAATATATGCATTTAGAGTAATGGTGGGAGATTATGGTCCTACCATTAGGGGACTAGTTTCTTATGCCAAGAAAGGTTAGAGGGTATGAGGGAATCCAAGAGATAGGACATTATATAAAACTACTTAGAGTTCCTTCTTTAATGGTCATGAATTGCTTGGCTAGGAAAAATATTATCAGGTCTCCAATAGGAGGGGTCATTTTTTCTCCTAGCATAAAGTGGACATAAGATACCTTTATTTACATAAGTAGTGGAAAGGGTACCAAGGGCTCTATTTAGAAATGTCATGGCTATCCTAATGCCATTTATAAATTTTAAAATAGGTATTTTTCCATCAGGGGTCTTGAAAACATGAGATCTTTGGATTAACTAGGGTGTGAGGACCGAATCGAGGTCTTAGGTGTTAGTCCAATATCTCATAGATAGGATCTTGAGATGGGGAAAAGGAAGCTTGCAATAGGTTTAAAAATCCATGTGTGTGATATATGTAACCCTTTTGGTGCTTCCCTCTTAAATAATCCACTCCCCATCTATTCTACAATCCATAAAAATAGGAGCAAGGACATCGATATAGTGCATTACCTTTGGTTTTGTTGTTGCATGGTGAAGGCCTACCATCTGAGTTATAACTATATCATCGTATCTTTGATGCATATTTGAATTTATCTTCTCTTGAGAGATGGGCTGCAATTATTCCATAAATAAGAATAATTTTGACTAGTTCCTAACCCCATGGACATTTAGGGTCACCAAGTCTAGATCGGTATCTTTGAAAACCCTTCTTTCATTGTTAGAGGTCAGATAGAGCTTAGCTTCCATCTTCAATTATTGTTTTCTTACCACCATTGATGGTGCATAATTATATCCTCAATATTTTTGAGGATTTCACTAAGGCATTTATTTATCAAAGCTTCGTTACACTATCTTGATTGGGTAATGTTAATTGAGTAACATTGAATCTTCTTTATAAAGGGTCTAGGGTTTTGAACTTTAATGGTAGATTTATTCAGGCCTTAACTTCATACATGCCTTATATTTTATGGGACTCTTTTCTTCCTACCATTTATCTTTTCAAGCTTAGAATATATTTGATTTTACCCTTTGATGCTTATATGGAGCCCATGTGGCAGCATTCTAGACTTTTACGACAATTTTCATAATTGACCTTTGGATACTAGCTATTGGATTTTAAAAGCCTCCTTTATTTCACTCTATTTGATCAAGATCTTGGGACTAACATGGTCCATTGATCCAAATCCAAGTCCTAGTGTTCCCATTGGTCCATTGATCTTCAAGTTTATGGTCATTACATTTATCACCTTTGTAGATCCTTCTTGTGCTATGTATCTTTATCAGTTACCTTCTTGGTCATACATTGGCCATGTGTCAAGCTCACAACGATTTGAAAGGTCATCAGGGTCTTCACACCATTAGATTAAATCCTATAAGTGAGTGATCACCATTGATATTTATGGGGACCTTTTTTTAGTAAAGGTCCTCTCATGCCATTAGATCAAATCCAGTAGGTGAATGATCACCATTGATCTTTAGGTTGAACTCAGTCATTAATTGAACACATTTATTAAGTGGGTCCCCTTAATTTTATTATTTTGATTAGTAAGTCACCATACATCCATGCATTATGGCTTTATGTACCTTTTGACTTTTATTCTTATGCCTCATGCTATTGGATCAAATTTAATGATTGAGTGGTTATCATTGATCCTTTCATGATGCACGCTACTTAAATGGGAGATTTTTGGTTAATATGCTATGTTCGATCAAATTTGGTGAGTGATATATCACTATTGGATCCTTCAAGAGATATGAGGAATAACCATTAGACCTAAAGACATAAATACTTACGATAGATTATTAAGATTAAGGTCGAGATTAAATATCGGGGCCTAAATATTAATAAACTAGTCTAAGTTAGGTGACTTAAAAAGGATTATGTAAATCACATTAGTTAAGACCCAAGGTAAGATAAAATGGGTAAATAATAAATAAAGGCTCAGATCATGTTTTAAAAACATGATAAACCCTTTATTAGCCAATTTATTCAATCATCCCCATTGACTTGGTTCCCACCAATATTTAAATTTAACCTAAGGACCACCTAGGGTTTGTGAACACCAAACCCTAGGCCTTCCAAGAAAACTAAAACAAATTAATCAACTCCATTATCCTGGTCATTAATTTAACAAGAGGTTTTTAAGATACACAAATTTTTAATTCATGAGTGGATGATCTTTAAATTCTTTCACAAGGAACCTTAAATGTTTAGATTATTCAAACTTGGATACAGAGGTCTCTCAAGAGTCCCCAATTTTAAAATGAGTAGAGTTTGTTGGTACCAATAGTATCTAGATGACATTTTGATTTATATCCCTATTAAAGAGGAGCATATTCAAAATTTGAAGATGGTTATGTAAAGGTTTCATGAGGAGAGGTTATTGATTAACCTCAAGAAATATTTTTTCATGAAGATAGATCTTGTTTACCTTGGTTTTGTGATCTCACAAGGTATGTTTAATATGGATAAAATTAAGAGGAGGGCCATCATTTAGTGGCCAACTCTAAGGACACCCTATGAGGTAATGAGCTTTCATGGCTTAGTTAGCTTCTATAAGAAATTTATCAAAAACTTTAGGGAGATTTGTGCACCTATTGTTGATACTATTAGGAGATATAAAAATAAGTTTGTATGGACTGATATAGTTGAGGGAAATTTTTATTTTTTGAATAAAATAATAACATAATAGCCAATTATGTCACTTATTTATTTTAACAAGGTAATTCAAGTTGAATGTGAGGAAAGTGGAGTGGTTATTGAAGTTGACTTAAGTTAAGAGGGCAGACCTAGATTACTTTATTGAGAATTTAAAGGAGGCTAATAAATGGTATTCAACCTATGATATTGACTTCTATGCCATGTTCCAAGCCTTGAGGAAGTGGAGACACTACTTAATTCCAATAGAGTTTGTTATTCTCATAGATAACCATTCTCTAAATTTCATACTGAGCTAGCCTAATCTAAATAAAAGGCACATGAAGTGAGTGGAGTACTTATATAAATTCACATTTATCTTCTATCATAAGAAAGGACAAACAAAGAAGGTAGTAGATGCTCTAATTATGAGAACTTTGATTGTTTATAAAAATCATCTTGAGAGTACAGGAATAGAGTCACTTAAAGAGTTATATGAAACTAATTTGGATTTTCAAGATGCATATAAAGATTGAAAGTAGCCTACTATGAGAAATAGGGATCCTTGGATTGATTGTATTCTTAAATATGGTTTCTTGTTAAAAGGAGTTCAACTATGTGTGATAAGAATTTAAATGAGAGACAACTTGATCAAGAAAAAACATTGTGGAAATTTGGTTGGTTACTTTGGTCTTGATAAGAACTTAACTAAGCTTATTAATCATTAATATTAGCCTAGGATGAAAGAATATGTGATGTGAGAAAGTATGTGTAAAGATGAAAAACTTGATAATATGAAAAGGGAAAGAGTACTAATGTATACCAATCCTTACAAATACCAAATAGGCCTTGGGACTCTATTAGCATGAATTTTTTAATGGGGTTTCCAAGAACTCAAATGGGGCATGATTTTATCTTTTTTAATTTGGACACTTTTTTTTAAAATGGCCCATTTCATACCTTGTAATACAACCAGTGATGCTACTCATGTGGCCAATTTATTCTTCAAAGATGTGGTTAGACTCCATGGTATACTATTGAGTATTGTTTCAGATGGAGATACCAAATTTTTAGGACACTTTTAGAGAACCTTGTGGAATAATCTAGGAACCAATTTGAAATTTAACTCAACATATCACCCTCAAATAGATGGCCAAATTGAGTTTGTCAATATAATTTTGGGTAATTTTCTAAGGTGTTTCATAAAAGATAGTCCTAAATAATGGGACTTAATATTAACTCAAATAGAGTTTGATTATAATGACTCAACAAATAGTATCATTGGAAAGAGTCCATTTCAAGTGGTGTATGGTATGCATCCAAGGGGAGTATTTTAATTGAGATACTTAGGAAAAATGGAGGAAAGAAGTGTTAAGGGAGAGGAGTTTTCCATTTCCATACAAGAGGTGCATGAGCAAGTGAATAAATAGTTACAGATAATTTTAGACAAGTACAAACATGTTGATTTGAATGTGATAGAGGTTAATGTATAGAATGGAGATATGGTATTGGATCATTTGAGGAAGAAATTATTTACCAAAGGTGAGTAAAATAAGATAAATATGAATAATATTGGCCCATGTAAGATCATAAGAAAATTTTCCAACAATGATTATGAAATAGAATTGCCTAGTGGAATAGGGATCACTCCTATATTCAATGTATCTGACTTATATATATAGTAATATAAAATGAAAAAAATGGTAACTTGAGAATGGTTAATGACACCCAATCCTTAGGTCCCTCTTTATTTCTCTCATGACCCTATTAGGCTTACTTTCACTGATTCCCAGTCATTTGTGGCCTTTCAGACTTGACCCCAGATAAGATAGGACCCTCTCTTCATGAATAATCTACCCCCAAAGTCCCACATACTTAGGAAAATAGCACCAAATTTAGATTATATCATTTGACCCTAGGGTGTCCCATTTTCAACACTCATCCAATCATATTTTGAGCCTAGGTTACTATTTTTCTTTGATTCCTCTTATTCATTGTGTCAGCCTAGTTCAATGTCATCTAACCCATGACCAATAGACCCATATATAATCCCATTCAAAGATCATTTGGAAAGTGTTTTAAAATATAATTAAATCATGAAAGAATATAAGCAAGACCACTCAATAAATATTCCTTATTCTCTGCATACAACCAACTAATAGACTTTCAAGCTGATTCAATTCCTTACACTAGTTCCTAGTCATCTCAAGCATACCCAGTTTTAGTATTTCTTGCATTTCATTAACTATTGCACCAAGCACTCTTAAAGGGAGAAATACATATGGCTTTATCCCTCCTTAGATTAATTGTATGTAGGCAACATGCCCACACATGGGGTGTGAAACATGTCTAGCACATCTTACACACATTAACACCTTTTCCCCATTAGCCAAAGTTTCTTTAAATTATATAAAAGATAAAATTACATGAAGAATCAGATCTATAAAGAGATATATTGATAGTGAGGACCTAAAAATTGGTACATGAGCTCACACTTAGCAAGCAAACAAAACCCAAAAATCTTAAATCCTTAGGACAATAGTGCTAGAGAAGGACTAGAGCATCAGAACCTAGGGTGTCTAGTTCTATCACTAGTGTCCAATCAAAAAATGAAGTCCAAGATCCTATTTAAATTATTATCCCACTCTTATACATAAATTGCTATACCCTATCTCAGTCAGAACATTCCAGAATAAGCTAAGTTTGATTTTCTCTCTCTCATTGCTATTTTTAGATAAGGTCTAATTGTAATTCAATTTCACAAATTAGTTCCTTTAATTAGGAATATTATATACTAATTTCTCTTACTCAAACTTATTTATTAAATAGGAATAATACACCAATATTCTCAAAAATAACAAATCATTTGGTGAACCTGACTTACTATGAATTTCACATAAAAACCCTAGAAACCCTAGGGTAAATTCCTAACTGATGTTTCCCATAAATTTTTGAATTTTTTTATTAAATATTAAAATTAAAAATTCCTCTCAAAATTTCAAATTTTTTATTAAATTAAAAACAATTATTTCAAACCCTAGTTGCATACACTAGGTCCTAGTAATTTTCCAACATTAATCCAATAATTTATTGATTTTTTGCTTGCACATATAAATAAAAAATTTATCTCAAATTTTAAAATTTTGTAGTAAATTTTAAAATAAAATTATTTCAAACCCTAGTTGCATAAACTACTCCTAGTAATTTTATAATCACCTTCTAAATTTTTAGTTGCATATTAAAATCATAAAATCACTTCAAATTTCAAAAATTCATAGTATTTTGCAAAAATATTTATGAAAAATCCCTAGTTCCATTTACTAGCTCCTATTTTTCTTCTTGAGGTATCACCTTACATGTTTGTAGCTCCATATCCTTTTTGTATAATTTTCAATTCACTATTTTTAGGACTTTGCATTTCCTATATTTAGTACTTTTTATTTTTAGCATTTTGCTTATTACAACTTATTGAAAAACATTCAAACACATTTCAAATTATTTTCCTACATTAACAATAGCCTAATATACTAGTTTTGATTAAACTAATAAAATATAACTTCAATAAATTTTAACCAAATACCCTGATATGCAAGATGACATGCTTAAAATCATACAAGAGGAACAAAAAAAAGTGAACAATGGTTAATCTTCTCAAACCATAGAGCAACCAGTTATAAATGACACTATGGGGGCAACTATGTCTCAATTTCCTCCTATAGAAACCCAACCTACCTCTATGCCACTAGTTACAACTAGTACATCCCTATCTCCTGATGTGGTAGCCCTTGTGTAAGAGATAAGATATCTTCAATCTAAGGTGATACATCTTGAGCAAGGTGCCACTAGACCTATGTAGGCTTTGGATTCTTTTTCTCTTCTACATACACCATTAGCATGTCACATTGCCTCTACACCCTTACCATAAGGTTTTGTTCAACCTAAGATTACTCTATATGATGGCAAGGGTGATCTAGAGACACATTTGAGGGATTTTCATATAGCATGCTTGGATTATGTGCCAAATGAATGGCTACTTACCAAGTTATTTCCATAGAGTCTAAAGGATTATAATTTATAATGGTTCTATAGTATATCAAAATAGTTGATCAATGCATTCAATCCATTAGCTGACATGTTCCTAGTACACTTCAGTATCAACATTGGTGATAAGGTTTCATATGCTCAAATTGCTCAAAAGAAACATTCTACCAAATTTGGGAAACTATGAGGTTTAATTTCCTAAATAGTAAAGGGGTTTGGATTAAGGGGGAAATTAGTAAATAAATGTACCTTAACTAACCAACTAATTTATTGAATCTAGAAGTGCTTAATTGATTTCTAAAAATAGAAAACAAGGGGATAGAGAGTAAAACTTAGCTGATTCTAGGTTGAGATGGAGGAGATAGAGGTTACAAATTACTGATCTAGCTGGGTAGACTATCAAAAATAGTATCTAGAAGTCTATTTTCTAGTTGGATAGGAGTGCTAGAAATGGGACACCTAGAGGTTCAGTGCTATATTCCATGTTTTGGCACTATAGTCCTTAGTGTCTAAGCTTTTTGAACTTTATGGGTTTTATTCATCTACTCTAAGAGACCCTATGCCTAAAATATTGAGTCTTGGTTATTCACGAAGCTCTGTGTGTAATTGATTTTGTCTTCAAGGGTCTTAGTTACTCTTCATGCTTGATAGGTGATCTCAAATTCAAATAGAAAAAAGGGGTTAGTGTGTAATATGCACTAAAGGTATGATCACACCCTGTGTGTGGGTCTACTTCATACATACCAATACTCTGAAGAGGGATCAAGGTTAATGTAGTTTTATTAATTTAAATGTCTATTGTGTAATCCTATGTATACAATGCAAGTACATGAAAATTTTAGCAAGCTTGAGATGACTCATGACTGGTGTGAGAGCTTGGATAGGTTGGATATAACAATATTTGGTTGTATGCAAAGAATTTGAAGATTTTCTTGAGTGTGCTTCAATATATTTCTAGCTTGTGCCTTTTAAATGATTGTTAACCCTTATAAATGACCTTTGAATGGGATTTTATAGGGAAACTAGTTATCCTAGGTTAGATGAACTTGCATTAGGTTGATAAGGGAAAAGATAAGGATTCAAGAAAATTTGATCATTTGAGGCTATTATGGACTTGGACAATAGTACTAGAAAGTAGGCACCCTAGGTCCTAATGTTGTAGTCTAACCTATGGTGCTATTATCTAGGGGTAAAGGGACCTTAGGGGATAGATATATACCTAGGAGAGGAGTTTGGGATAGTAGGGGTTGAATTTAGAAGGCTCCAAATGACTAGGAAATAGCGAAAACATACTTAAGTGACTTGTGTAAGTGAGGAGGAGAGACCTATGGTTTGGGTGTCATACGTCATGCTCAAGTTATACAAAATTACATTTTAGTATGACTACATTTCCCACCCCTTTATTCTAAGTATTCAACAAAGTGAAATAATAGGATAAAAGAGAAAAAGAGAAGTGTAATTGAACTTACCTATGAGGCTAAGTCCAAGAAGCTATGTGATGTTAGATTGTGCATAGTGAGAGCACATTGTACTATGTAAGTATGCAAAAAGGAAAGTGAAAGTAGATCAGTTCTTACTATATATGCTATATATAAATAAGAATGTATAAATATGAGTAAAGAGAGAGGAAGGAAGAGAAAGGAATGAATACACCTCACTAGGTACATGAATGAATACAAAACCTGTTGTGTTGTTAGGTTGTGCTAGGTAATGCTGGAAGTATGATGAACTAAGAGTTATATCGATGAATGAGTTGAGTGTTCAATCCCCTAGAAGTTGGATCCAGAATGTAAAGGCAAGAACTTTGGCTCCATCATTGATAACTATGTAAATTTAATGAATCATGCATATGTTAATCGATGTTTGGACCATGTGTCTAATCCATTTGAATAGGTGGCTCAAGAATACAAAGGCTAGCTAGTCCTTTGGCTCCATCATTGCCCCTTGATGTGAAGTTAAATGAGAAAATACTAGTATAGATGAATTTAATATGAGATGGCTCATGGATCCCCTAAATGTGTTGTGATGTGATAATTTTGGCATAGATAGCCAAATTTAAACTAGAAACTAAGTCACTACTAACCACTTCGAAAGATGGAGATTGGACTTGTATAGAGGCCCCTCCTGAAACTAGAATCAAGGATTATGAAGCCACTCAAGAAATCAGGTACATGGGAAGCAAACTTATATGAAAGTTTACTTGAAATTGATTCCAACAACCTACAGATGGGGTAAGGCATGAAACTATTAGGAATGTGTAAGAAAATGCAATAAACTTGGAAATAGAGAAGGCCCATGTGACACACACATTGCCTCTAATAACTAGTGTCTAAAACATAGATCTTGAACTAAAAGTTGTATCAAATTCCATATCTAAAATAAAAATGGAAACCATTATACCATTCATGATGCCCCTTATATTTGGATTCTCTGAGTGAAATAAATGTTAAAAACTACTAATTTTAGGACTGAATTATACTAGAAAAACTATAATGAACTCACCTCTCTCCTTGATTCTAGAAAAATTGAATATTCTATTGTTTGAATAATAGTGTAAAAAATTGGAAACTATGGGGTCCAATATTTTAGTCCCATTTTTGGCGCTGTTGTCTAGAGCTAAAACTAATGACTGATCTAGATTCTCTGTTGTCTACCTAGTCTGGTTTGCCTATGTTGAGTTCTAGTTTTATATTATACTATTTTGAAACTGATTTTTCAAATGTTAGGAGCTCTAATTTTTGTGACAAAACCCCTATTTGTTTCCCCATATTCTAAGGGTAGGAATGAATACCCTATAATGACTTCCCTTAAAAGAAAAATTATTGATATAGATTATCTCAAGATATAGAAAAAATTGCAAAGAGAGATTGTTAGATCCACAAGGGTATGAATAGATAGATATAACAATGTAATAGCATGTGCATAAGAGTAAACTGGAATTCAAAATTCTAGTTGTTATTTATTAGTGGCATGGAGGGATAGAACATGATGCCCATCATGGCATCCAAGAAGCAAGGTAAATGCATGATTGGAATCATGGCATTGCACACAAAGATAAGCAATCAAAAAATAAGTATACAAAGTAAGAAGCAAAAAACATATGAGGGTGACCAAGGGGCCAAATAAGCACACAATCCATACAAGTCATGTTCAAATACCACATACACACATAATGGAAACAAGAAAATATTGACACAATGGCCATAAACACATACAAGGCACACACAAAGGACATTGGCAAGTGTCCAAAGGCACACACATATAGACAAGAACAAAAGACATTGGCAAATGTCCTAAAATGAAAGAAATAAGAAAAAATGAATTGGAAAATGCAAACACATTTAGCTAATCAAAGTGAAGAGTAGAAGCATGCAAAGTACTAGAAATATAAACATGCATCTAACTATGGAAATCAAGAAGCAAGAGTATACATGATATGTAATATAAGACAAATGTATATGCTATGAAATACAAAAGTGTGATATATGCTAATGAATGTCGATGTGATTGCTATGTAAGCAAGTAAGGAGTGTACTACAACAAGATGTCTAGAGTGTATGGTGTAAGAATGACATAACTTGGATGGTCCAATCATGTAGAGTATGCCCCCAGTGGTTAGATGTATCAATATGTAGCTCGAATATAGAAGTAATATGCCCCCTCAATGGGTGTAGTAAAGCAATCAAGGATTTGGATGTAGTACACACACTCAAAGAAGATCAAGTGAAGCTTGGTAATATAGATAAATCAACAAACAATAGCATAGAACAACATAATGTAAGTTTAGAATAATGGTTAGCAATGTAAAACATAGATGATGCATACAATTGACATGTTTTTATATTTTTAAAATATTATATTATTTTTATATTTTTGAAATATTATATTATTTTTCTATTTTGAAATATTTGAGCTATGTATAATCAATTAGAGGAAACTACGTTTAATCAAAGTAAGAAGGAGTTTATTTAAATATGAAATCTATGTAGGTGCATGATATTCATTAGGTTATTTAGTTTCTTTCCTTCTAGTGAAGCTAGATGATACACTTTTAGACTAAGATTTTTAGTAATGATGTATGGCCTGATCTAGTTAGGTTTGAATTTGCCTTTTGTTTCTTCTTTGGCATTAATATTGTGTAGTTTTTATTTTAAGAGAAGATCATTAACATAAAATTCTTTTGTATGGACTCATTTTTGTAAGAACATTTTATATGTTGCTGGTAGACTCTGAGATGTTCTGCTACTTGAATACATTTATGATCTAATTGTTCTAGTTGATGCAAGAAATTTTCATGATGTTGATCATTAGTGATAATACCCTTGAGAGAGATACAAAAGGATGGGATTTATAATTCCAATGGTACAACTACTTTGGTGCCATAGATTAGTGAAAAAAGAGTGGCTCCTATGGGTGTGTGAATTCTTGTGTGATAAGCCCATAGTACAAAGACAAGTTGGTTGTGCCAATTGTCACCAAATTTTGTGATAGTTTTACTTAGAATGTTATTGATGGTTTTGTTAGTAGCTTCTGATTGACCATTGCTTTGTGGATAGTAGGGGGTGGAAAATGTGTGTTTGATTTTATATGTTAGGTAGAATTTTTTGACAATTTTGTTTTTAAAAGATGTTCTATTATCAAAAACTATTACTATAGGTAATCCAATGTATGAAATAATATGCATCATAAGAAAACTACAAATCTCTTCACCTGTGGTGGCTTTGAGTAGAATAGATTCTACCCATTTGGTAAAATATTATGTGGTTGTGCTAATGAACTTATGTCCTTTGACTAATTTTGGGTATATTTTATCGATAAGATCAAATTCCCATTACATAAATGGCAAAGGAGAAGCAATTGGTTTTAGTTGTTGTGATGATGCATCTTGTAGGTTACTATGTCATTGATATTTTTCATAGAGTTTTGCATATTGTAAACACTCTTCTCCCATAGTAGGATAGTAGCATCCTTGTCGAAGTAATTTATGTGACATGGATTTTTCACTAAAATGACCACCACATTCACTATCATGTATTTATACAAGAACAAATTTAATTTCTTTTATATTTATGCATCAGAGCAAATATTTGTTAAAAGATCTTTTAAAAAGATCACCACCAATGATTACATATCAAAGCGATTCTTTTTGTAATTTAAATTTTTTAGTTTGAGATAAAGCTTCTAGTGTAGTAGATTTGTTTAAGTATTTATAAATATTACAAAACCATTTTAGAGGTGTAGAACTACACGTAGTGGCTAAAATAGAGAGTGCTATTAAATTGGCATTTGATATGGATGGTGATTATTGTCTTTTAATTATTAACATTGCATGATCACCATTAATGTTAATAGGGATCAAGGATGCAACACTTACCATGGCATCAATGTGGTGGTTTTCTTTTCTTGGTATGCTGCCAATGGAGAAGTAATTGAATTGTGTCAATAAGCATTGTACCATATTTTTGTATGAGATGAGATGATCTTATTTTGTTTGGTATACTTTGTTGACTTGGTTGATGATTAGCTGGGAATCACCAAAGACTTGAATGGATTTGATTTTGAGTGATTAGGTGATGAAGAGACCTAATACAAGTGCTTCATACTTTATTATATTATTTGTATAAGAAAAGCTTAAGTGATATTCGATAAGTAATATGTGACCAAAAGGGTCAATAAAAATGATGCCTACTCCTACACCTAACATGCATCAAGGGCCATCGAAGAACATGGTCCAAGCATCTGAATGAGTAGAATATGTGATAAAATTATCTCAAAATGTGTCATTGATTGGAGTTGTATTTGGGAGAGGTGTTGTTTCCAAGTGATCTATAATGATTTGGCATTCGGTTGATTTATGGAGGATTATCTTTAAGTTAAATATAGTTAATAACATGACCCATTTTTATATTCTACCAAAGAGGTGTGGTTTTACCATTATAAATTTTAAAGGGTCTACTATAGTGATAAATTGAGTTTCATTGTGGACCATGTAGTGCTTGAGCTTTGTGTAGCAAAGACTAATGCTAGGCATAATTTTTCTATTACAAAATAGTTTTTCTCATAAATAACCAATGTGCAATTGATGTAGTACATTGATCTTTTGACATGTTGATCATTATTTTATGATAATAATGCTCCTAAGGTATGATCTATTATAGAGATGTATAGTAATAAAGGCCTATCTGGTGTAGGTGGGACTAAAATAGGTGGATTGAGGAGATATTTCTTGATTGCATCAAAGATATCTTGGCAAGATTGGTTCCAATTTTTTTTTATGTTTATTTAATAATTGAGTGAATGATTGGGTTTTATTCATGAGTTGGGCTACAAAATAGTGAATGTCTTAAATTTTGCCTTGCAAAGATCTTAGTTGGTTGAGATTTGTGGGGGGCATGTAAATAATTACATTGACCTTTTTGGGATCCACTTCGATGCCTTTTGAAATAATAAAGCCAAATAGTTTACCTGATGTGACACCAAAAAAACATTTCTTGGGGTTAAAACAGACATTATATTATCATAATCTTTGAATTTTTTTTCATAAATCAAGAGTGTGATGCTATCATTATTTAAATATTGCTAATATATCATTGACGTAATCTTCAATAGTATGGTGAATCAAGTCATGAAAGATATGTGTCATGGTACATTGATATGTAGCTCTAGCATTTTTTATCCAAAGGGCATAATAATATAGCAATATGTGCCCTAAGGGGTGGTGAACGATGTTTTTCTTGATCTTCTTTAGTGATTTTAATTTTATTATATCCAATAAAGCCATCCATAAATGATAATATTTTGTAACCAACAATGGAATCTATGATCTTTTTAATATTGGGTAAAGGAAAATCATCTTTAGGACATTATTTATTTATATCTCATGAATTAGAGTAACACTGAATTTGACCATTAGGTTTGATGATGGGGATAATATTAGAAACCCACTCAAGGTGTGTTACTAGTCGGATGAAACTAGCATCTAAGAGGCATTGAATTTCATCTTTGACTAAGATATCTTAGGATGCATTTTATACATCTTTTGTTTTATGGGTTTTGCATCGAGGTATAAGGGAATTCGATGAAATACAATAATTGTGTTGATTCTGGGCATGTCAAATTAAGACCAAGAAAATATTTTAGGAAATTTTGATAAAGTTTTCTAGATGTTCATGTCTTCTTCTTTTTGTAGATAAATAGCTAATAAGACAATGCAAGGATCCTAATCATTTCCAAAGTTAAAATTTATTGTTTCCTCATTAAGTAATGTGGATCGATCAATTGCATATGGGATTGTGAAGATGGTGTCACCTGAGTCTTTTGGTATGTCTTGAGAGGATTCTAAATTTTCTCCAAAATATGCATATGTGTGCATGTGATATGGGAATCTATTTTTATGATATCAGGTTGGGAGATCATCATAAGCTCCTAAAAATTGTAAAAGGCATTCATTGTTAGAAAACTCATTGAATGCTAACATATCTGGGGAAATAGTATCGTCAATGAGGTCAAGGTGGACCAAGGAAAGCATGGAGACATGATTGATATTATGGTCAATCCATGTATTGGATGGGAAAAAAATTATATATTTCGAGGTATTAGTCAAAGGTTTACTATTAATGGAGGTAGGATGATATCCCAATCCTTGGTTCCCATGTTTTGAGGATGCCACAGTTAGATCAATAATTCCTTGATCAATTTTATCTAAGACCTTTGGAATGATATCCCATATTATTAAGATATTTTGGTGCAAAAGGTGATGTGAACTAGTGGGTTGAGGTGGGGACTATGCTAGGACCTATAGTGGGTTGATGGGATGTCGTGTCTGAGGGTACACTATGTGTAATAGGTTGTGTAGATATAGTACCAAGGTTGAAGTGTGTAATGTAATGTTGTGGCTCAATAGCTTGGTAATATTTGAAAGGTTGATTATCTATGGAACATGTGTGTGTGTGTGTGTGTGTGTGTGTGTGTGTGTGTGTGTGTGTGTGTGTGCGTGTGTGTGTGTGTGTGTGTGTGTGTGTGTGTGTGTGTGTGTGTGTGTATATCCCTTATGACTAAATTTTAGGCAAGCATGGAGTGTAGAAGGGACTACATGCATGTCATGAATCCATGGTAAACCGATTAGTAAATAATAGTTAAGGTCATTTGGCATTACTTGGTAGGTAGTTAGGAGTGTTTTAGGATGCAAAGTTAGGTTGAGAATTATTTGACCCAAAACTTTTCTTGGTGTGTTTTTAAAACCTCAAATGTGCATGTCAAAGTGGTCTAAATCTTGTGGTTGTATGTTAAGATGCTTTAGAAATGAAATGTTGGAGATTTTTGGACCAGATCTATTGTCAACTAATACTATTTTTGATCCTACATCATTGATTATTAGTTGAATATATAAAGGTAAACATTTTTCTATGATGTGTCATGGAGGCAAATCCTCTTTCTCAAAGGAGATATGCTCTTATGTCTTTTACATTATATTGAGGATGGGTGTAGCAGAAGATGGTTCTATAGAAGTAGGAATTCTAGTGTTATGAAGGGTTACATACAATACATATTTTTAGACATCTAAATATTGGAGGAGCTCAATAATTGAGACTATATCTAGGAGGGAACCATTTTGAGTGATAAAGATATGGCCATGGGTGTAGCCAATTTGCCTATCCTCATAAACTTGGGTGATAGCATGGACTATGTGATCTACTATAGGCATAGAGCTGGTAGTAGGTATAGGATGTGTGTTAGATATACTAATTGTGGAGGAAAGGAGGGATGTAAACCCTAGTGATTTCTTATGTCTAGTGGTAGGAGGAAAGGACTCAAGAGTAACCAATGATTTTTATGTTGTTATGTAGAGATCATAAAGATGAAATGGTATGAATGAGATCATATCCATGAGTTGAATACCAATATATGTAAAAATCTCTTTCCATATGATAGAGATAAAGTAGCATATAGAAAATATAGATTGATATGAAAACACAAATAAGAGTGCCACATGTGTTATGATATCTCTAATGTACTAAGAATAATAAATGTGACATTTAGAAAATAGACAGTTAGAAAGAACAAGTGTACATTGATGTAAGAGTGCATAAATAACTTTGGTATTTATTAGAACATGTCTAATGAGCTTAGTATGATAACCTTGCAAAAATTTCCATGTGAGAAACAAAGAACAAAGGATATAAAACATGAATTTTTTCATAAAGGCATATAAATTTTTGATATGCAATATGACATTTCAAATTCATTTAGCAAGATAAGTTTGAAAAATTTTCCATATGAGTGAAAGATAATACGTAAAATTAATTTTGGAATCTTTTGCATATTTAGTAGTGAATTTTGTAATATCATTGCTTATTATGAAAATTAAGCATGAAATGCAAAGAATGAAACTTTGTACTAACATATGATAGAGTTCATCATTCATGTACATGATAAGACCAATAATGACATCTTTATTATTTGTTAAAAATGTAAGAAGCACATGTAAATAAGTGAAATTCATTGCTATTTTATGCAAGTTTGAAGCTTATATGTAAGGTGATAGCTTAGGAAGCAATGGGACCTAGTGTGTGTAATTAGGGTTTGAGAGAAATTATTTTAAAATTATAAAATTAATTTGAACAATTTATAATCAATTTGTAGATTTTGGCTTTTAAAAATTTATGAAAAATCTAAAAATATTGCTAAAAGTAGCAATATATTTGTCCTAGTGGTTTGAATGTATTTGTATGCAAATAAGACATAGTATGTGTAAACTAGGGTTTTAGTAAATTATTGAAAAAAATATTTCAATTAATTTGTAGTTTTTTAATTTTTAAATTTAAAAAAAAAAAGTAAAATATTGCAAAAAATTAGAAATAATTAGCCCTAGGGTTTCTAAGGTTTTTGTGTGAAAATTTGAAGTAAGTTGGGTTCACCAAATATTTTACTAAATTTGGAAAACTATGAGGTTTAATTTCCTAAATAGTAAAGGGGTGTAGATTAAGGAGAAAATTAGTAAATAAATGTGCCTTACTTAACCTATTGATTTATTGAATCTAGAAGTGCTTAATTGATTTCAAAAAATATCAAACAAGGGGATATAGAGTAAAACTTAGCTACTTATGGGCTAAGATGGAGGAGATAGAGGCTATAAACTGTTGATCTAGTTGGGAAGACTATCCAAAATAGGATCCATATGTCTATTTTCTACCTGGATAGGAGCACTAGAAATGGGACACCTCAAGGTCCAGCACTATAGTACTTAGTGTCTAAGCTTTATGAGGTCTATTCATGTGCTCTAGCAGACCGTATGCCTAAAATATCAAGTCCTAGTTATTCATGAAGCTCCATGTGTAATTGATTTTGTCTTAAAGGGTCCTAGTTCCTCTTTATGCTTGATAGGTGATATTGAATCCAATTGGAAAAAAGTGTTAGTGTGTAATATACACTAAATTTACAATCACACCCCATGCATGGGCATGCTACCTACATACCAATACTCTGAAGAGGGATCAAAGATAATGTGGTTCTCCTAATTTGAATGTCTATTATGTAATCCTATGTATGTAATGCAAGTGTATGCAAATTTGGGAAAGATTGAGATGACTCGTGACTGTTGTGGGAGCTTGGATAGGCTATAAATAATAATGGTTTGTTGTATGTAGAGAATAAGAATACTTACTTGAGTGTGCTTTAGTATAGTTCTAGCTTGTGCCTTTTGAATGATTGCTAACCCTTAAAAATGACCTTTGAATGGGATTTTATATGGAAACTAATGATCTTAGGTTAGATGAACTTGCATTAGGCCAATAAGGGAAAATATAAGGATTTATTAAAATTTGACCATTTGAGGCTATTGTTTACTAAGACAATAGTGATAGAAAGTGGACACCCTAGGTCCCATCACTGTAGTCCAACCTATGGTGCTATTGTCCATGGGTAAAGGGACCTTAGGGGATAGATCTATTCTTAGGAAAAGATTCCAAGATAGTAGGGGATGAATTTAGAAGACTTTAGATGATTAAGAAACAATGAAAACATGCCTAAGTGGGTTTTGTAAGTGAGTAGGAGAGACCTATGTTTTGGGTGTCACAATTCATGCTTAAGTTGTAGAAATTGCATTTTAGTATGACTACAAGAAACAATGACCAAATGATCATCTCACAGACTATGTTTTTCAATATAAGACCATATTAGCCAAGATGACTAGCCCCATGGTAGATCATTAGTTACAAGACATTTTCAAACAAAGTCTTTTACCAACACTTCATGAATCAATCATGTTCAAAAGATTCTCTTCTTTCATTGAAGTACACATTAAAGGAAAGAGAATTCAAACTTATTTTAATTGGGAAACTAAAGTACACTAATACATCAAACACAACTAATACGAGTAATAGAAAATTCCCATATAAGGTCAATTTCAATGATACTAAAGGGAATAATCAACCTATAGTCAATGTGGCTTCAGAGCCTCCTTAATGAATAGTTTTATTAGCACCCCCTTAGTGTACTTTTTCACATCTTCCAGTTCCTCTAGCTAGGGTTTTATAATAGATTTTAGATTGTAATATCATATATCTCCCTCTTATTTGGGAATTTGATCCAATAAATCCTCTTCTAAAGGGATATGATCAATAGGAATTTTTTGACTACCATAGGTCACTAGGACATATGACAAACAAATGCATTAGTTTAAAGCACAAGATATAGGACCTAATAGACTCAAACACTATTGATCTTGGCACTTTAGTTGAGCCTCCACAAGCAAAGAAAACATAGGATAAATCATTTAAATATTTTCATATCCATTTCCAAAACATTAAAAATAGGATACAAGGGACACATCAGGGGTTCATCATATATATCATGCACATCCACCACTAGATATATATAGGGCTCCTTTAGTTGAGTTACATCCTTTGAGCAACATGATTAGTGTATAAAATTCTAGAGCTTCAACTAGATCTTCTATCTCCTTCTCAGAGTAGGATATCATTGAGGATGATTCATATTATCATGCAATATTTATTAGTTCTCACATTCATAATCAGCCTATTCGAAGTGTGCTTATTGATAATGGTTTAAGTCTTAATATGTGCACCTTGACATTACTATAGTATTTAGGATATTTAGAGTAGGATATCACTCTAAAAATCATAGTTATCAATGGATTTAGTGGGATTATAAAGAGTTCATTGGGTGAGATAGTACTTACATTACAGGTTGGTCCTACACATGTGGCCACACCATTCACTATAGTTCCCAGTGAAGGAGTTTTTGATATGTTACTTGGTCGACCATGGATTCAAAAACTTAAAGAACTACCTTAAAAAATTCATAGATGCATGAAATTCATTCATGCTAATTAGGATATTATAGTTGATAGAGTTCCATATGAGTTACTACTCCCCACTTCAATCCATCTACCATTTTGTTGTCACTAGTTTCAATTTTACCACCATTTTTAGTCTTGTCACTAGTTTCAAATTTTCCTCCAATTTTAGTTCCTCTTCCACTTTAGATTCATACATAATTGAGGCATCCATCACTATTATAAAGGGTTTATACACCTCCATAGCTTTGGGATTGTAGATAGCTTCTAGCTACAATATTCACACCTAGAGCAGTTTCATTGAGATCTCATGTGTCTACACAAAGAGCACATGTTCAGAGAGTTTATCCTACTTCCATATGGGTCTTTAAGATCCCTACAATGACATCTACTTCTAAACTTTGTAGAGAGATCCCACAGTCAGTTTCTACTTTAGATATTTTAGAACATTTACAACATATTGTTTTCAAAGCCACAGTCTCAACATTTTCATCATGCTTCATGATCATACACTATTCTACTTCTTGATACTATACACCATGATAGGGAGTCTCGCATGAGACTCATTGGTTAATATCACTTATACTCAACATTGATTGTACATAGTTTATTTTGCTTCATTATACATAGCTCAAATATTTCAAAAATACAAAAATAATATAACATTTCAAAAATCTAAAAACATTCAAAAATGTCAAAACATCAAAAACATTTTGATTGTATGCATCATCCATGTTTTACATTGATAATATCATGCTAGGACTTAATTTTTTTGTTTCATATTATTGTATGTCAATTTATCTACATTTCCATGCTTCACTTGATCTTCTTTGAGTGTGTGCAGTGAAGTCTAACTACTTGATTTCTTCACTCTACCCATTGAGGGGGCATCTTACATCTACATCAATACACACATAGATATACATACCCACTAGGGGCATCTTATATATGACTACACCATCCAGGTTGTCATTCCTACACTACACACTCTAGTTATCATGTTGATATACATTACTACTAGATTACACAGATCACTATATCAACATTTCACTAGTATTTAGCACTTATGTATCTCTTATCATATACCTAGTCTTGTACTAAACATGTCTTGCATAATTTCACTCTTGATTTAATTAGTTAGGTGTGATTGTATCTTTATAATCTTTATGTGATTTATCTTCTTACTTAGAATAGCTTGTTGGATTGCATTTCTAATTCATGCTTGTCTCCTATATGTGTCTTAGGACATTTGCTATTGTTATTTGCTTTTATACATGTGTGTACCTTAGGACATTTTCCAATGTCCTCTACCTATACTCCTCTATGTGATTGTGGCTTCCATGCCAACCTTCTTATTTTAAATGTATATGTATGTTGCATTTGAACATGCCTTGTATGATTGATTTCTAGTTTGAGTGACATGTGCCCATGTCCCTTATTTGCATGGCCCCTTGGCCACCCTTGTATGTTTCTTGCTTATTTTCTTATGTTATTATTTCTTGTTTGCTTCTCATTTTTTTTAATGCCATGATCTATATCATGTATTTTTATGTTTTCTTAGATGCCATGATGGACATCATGCTCCATCCCTTCAACTAACCAACTAACAACTAACACGTTTAGTTCTAGTTCAGTACAATGTACATGTTATTACATTGTTATATCTATCTAAGAATACCCTTGTTTATCTATAAATCTCAGATTGTACATATTTGGCTATCCATGCCACATTATCAGATTTATAAAGCATTCATGGGATTTATAATCCATCTCATATGACATACTCCTTCATACTAGTATTAGTACATAGCTTCACTTTAGTAGGCAATGATGGAACCAAAGGTCTAGTAGCCTTTATATTCTTAAGCCATCTATTTAAAGGGATTGGACACATAGTCTAGAAATTGATTATCACACACATGATCTTCTAGATTAACTTAGTAGGAAATAATGGATCCAAAGAGCCAACCTTTGTATTCTTAAGCCACTTTCTAAGGAATTGAGCACTCAGCTTCATTCATGATATAAATTTTAGTACAACATGATCCAACACATCTTGCATTACTTATCCTTAATCAGTATCACAATAGGTTTTGTATTGGTTCACTTACCTAATGAGGTGTATTTCTTATTTTCTCTTTCTCTCTCTTACCCTACTTTATATGTTCTTGTTTTATATTTCATATAATAAGAATTGATCTACTCTTTGTTTTCCTTTTATAGATTCACAATTACATAATGTGCTCTCTATGCACTATCCATCATTACTTAGCATCAAAAGCTGCATGGGCTTCACCTTTGTAGGTAAGTTCAAGTACACTTTTTAATTTCTTTTATCCTAGTATTTCACTTTGCTGCATCACTAGAATAAAGGGTGGGGGTAAATATATTCATATAAAATGAAAAAATTGGTAAATTGAGCATGGATAATGACACCCAATCCTTAGGTCCCTCTTTCTTTCTCTCATGACCCTCTTAATCTTACTTTCACTAATTCACAGTCATCCATAGCCTTCTAGACTTGACCCTAGCTGAGCCAAGACCCTTTCTTCATGACTAATCCATACCCTTAAGTCTTGTCTGCTCAAGACAATAACATCAAGTTGGAATATAGTGTTATACCTTAGGGTGTCCATTTTTCATCAATTCTATCCAATCATATTTTGATCCCAAGTTACCATTTTCCCCTAATTCTTCTTGTTCATTGTATCAACCTAGTCTAGTTTCATCTAACCCATAACCAATATATCCATATACAAGCCCATTTAAGGATCATTTGGAAAGGGTTGGAAAATATCATTGAAGAAATCAAGAGTATAAGAAATACAACTCAAGCAATCTTCCATATTATTTGCATATAACTAGCCTGTACACTTTCAAACCAATTCAAGTCCTTACACTAGTCCCTAGTCATCTCAAGCATACGTAATTTTAGCATTTATTTCATTTAGTTCACTATTTCACCAAGAAATCTTAAAGGGAGAAATACAAATGGCTTTATCCCTCCTCAGAGTATTGGTATGTAGGCAATGTGCCCACATATGGGGTGTGAAACATGTCTAGTGCATCTTACACACACTAACCCCTTTTCCCCATTTTCCAAAGTTTATTTAAATTGCATAAAATATATAAGTACATGAAGAATAATATATATAGGGAGATATATTGATAGTGAGGACATTGACATTGGTACATGAGCTCACATTGAGTAGGTGAACAAAACCTAGAAAGCTTAAATCCTTAAAATAATAGCACTAGAAAAGAACTATAACACCAGAGCTTAGGGTGTCTAGTTCCAATGCTCCTATCTAATAAAAAATGAAGTCTAGGATCCTATTTATGATAGTTCCTAGTATTATACATAATTTTTTAGACCTTGCCTTAGTTAGCATAGTCCAAAATAAGCCAAGTTTTATTTTCTCTCTCTCAATGCTATTTTTAGAAAAGGTCTAATTGCAATTTAATTTCAAAAATTAGTAGCTTTAATTAGGAATATTATTTACTAATTTGTCTTACTTAGAATTGTTTATTAAATAGTAATAATACACCAATATTCCCAAAAATAATAAATTGGTATCTGTATAGGAAGGAGATATGTAAGATCAACCAGCTAAAAGTCAAGACATAACAATCCAAGAGTGGGAAGACCAACTGTCATAAGTAAAACAAGAAGAACATGAGCTTATCTTAGATAATAAGGTTGTAAAGAGAAATAGATGAGAAGATTAATATAATTATTTAGTGAATTAGAAACATTATCCTATATATGATGTTAATTGGATGACAACAATAGAAATTATTAAGCATGGAGGTATTGTTGAAGATCTAATGAATTGGTATTCATAAGTAAATTTCTTGTTCTCATGGAGTATGATGTAAGAGAATCACTTAAAATGAAAATTTTTAGTTTGTTTCATTATTTTTAAGTATTATAAGGATATTATTATTCTATAATATCATTTAGGAGTCATTTCTAGGTCTTAGTTCATCTTAGAATTTGAATTTGAGCCCTCTAGGCATTTTCCCACTAAAATGCCAAATTCAAAGTTATGAATGTATTTATTTAGTTTTGAGGTCTTTAAATTGATTTTTTAAGGCTATAATGATTTATATTGGATAATATATGTGTATTAAATGTATTTTAATGTATTTTAGAGTTTGGATACCTTTTTGGAATTATAATCTATGTTTAAATTATTTGCAATGTTCAAGAATGTGTCTTATGCATACAAAAACCTAAATTAGAGGCCATCATGAGGTAGTTAGAGATTTTATAGGATTATATAAATCATGAAAAGGTTAGAATTAATCACTATTACATGTATTAATAAGTTTCAATCTCAAATAAACAAAGAGTAAGGGTTTAGATTGCATGAAGAGGGGTCTTGACAAGAATTTTATGTATGCATGAGCAAAATAAACTTGTTAATAAATGAGAAAATCTATTTAATCATGTTGAGAATGAAAAGTTTTAAATTGTTAAGTGAATTAAATTTTAATTAGTTTATTATTTCTCTAGTTTTCATAATAAACAAGCATCTATAGGTCAAGAAAGAATCAAACATGCTTAAGAACAAATTATGTGTATTACAATCCATTTTCAACTGACTTAAAGAATCTATTTTATTGTTTTAAAGAACTTTAAAGGTTTAAATAGTGTTTTAATATTGTATTAAATTGGGGGAATTTTTTTTATTTCTAAGGAAACAATTTTAAATATTAAACTTCATCCAAAACTCAAACTCTATCATCACAGTCATGTTACCTTTGTTTTGGGTGAACAGTCAAGAGAGAAATGTTGAGGTCTAAGTCTATTTTCCATTAATTTATTAGTTTTTCAATTTTAAAAACATTTAATTTTGTGTCATGGACAATTTATAAAATTTTAATACCTTGAAACATCTTTTTAATTTTATAATTCTCAAATTCATACCTCTCACACTAGTGAAGAAAACTAGTCTAAGGTCTTGGTCATTTCCTGGTTTGGGTAGTTGTAGTTTGTTTCAAACCCTAAAATTTTACCTATAGATTGGTTTTAGTTATATTAAGGTGAATAAAATATTTATGTATAGTCTTGTAATTTGTGAATATTTTTGGAGATATAACTTAGTTTTGAAGGCAAAGAGACCTAATTGAGACCTAATTGGAGAAAGGTCAAATAGAGTTAATGCATCTACATTAGGATTTGGCTTATGAAACATCGTAAGGAGTTTTAATCCATTAATGGGTATCTATAAATATATTATATTTGTTTTGAACCTTTTTTTTTCTTTATAAATCATCTATAAAATTGTCTTAAGATGGTTATAAGAAAATACCTAATTATGAGATATAGTAATAAGTTAGTGTACTTATATTAAGATTTAAAGTATAAAATATTGTAGAGACTAGGAAGAGGATAAAGGGTATCTATAAAAATAATTATATTGAATATAAACCTTGTGAATTTATAAAAATATTAGGATTTATCATTTTGAAGGGCTACAAGGAGATAGTTTTCAAGAAAGAAAGTTGCCAATTGATTGCTTCTCTCTCTGTGCATCATGTAAAAAATGTAAAATCAGTTATGGATATTAAAATTTTTATGGTTATAATAAAATGAAGGATATGGTAATATGATTTAACTCATCAATCCAAGGGGAAGTTTTATTTCTCTATATTTATATTACAATTTGCTTGTAATAATAACATTTTTGAATATGAAGCATTGATTCATGGACTTCGGTTTGATCTCAAGAATAAGGTCAAATACCTGAAAGTATTAGGTGATTCTGATCTTGTAGTTAATCAATTTAAAATTCACTTTTATTTTAATGATAAAAATTTGTCAAGATACCATATTAGAGTATGGAATTTAATAGAATATTTTCATGACATTAACATACAAATAGTACTTCATGGAAAGAATAACAACAAATTGCGTTAACAACAAATGCAAGTACTTTAGATCCAATTTTTTAATCATTATTGAAGAGATATTTAGTATAACTAAATTACATTCCTTTTGTTCCAGATAATATCATAAATTTATAAGTTTTCAATGATGATTTACATAGTATTTAATTTATCACTAACACAAACGTGTTTGAATCTCAAATCATTGATGAAGTTGATATAGATGACATTAAGCTAAATTAATAAGGCATATTGAACCTAAAAACAAACAACCTCATAAAAGGTATGGTCTCTTTCTAAATATTATCTAAAATGGATTATCAACATGAAAGAGAAAAGGAATTTCATTTCAAAGGTATGATGCATGAGCCATGTAATATTGGGGATGTAAATGATTCAAATAAAGTAATCTTAGGCACAACTTGTTTTGAAATAGAAAAGAATGAACTTATACATGATTTAAAGGACTAAAAGGGTGTGATAACTTGAATTTATGAAGACTTCAAGATATTTAACAATCCAATCATTACTACTAACATCCATATTAAGATAGGAGTTAATCCATTTCATCAACGACATAGGCATGTGAGTCCTTTGTTAGAACATTTAATCTTAAAGGAAGTACAAAATTTATTATCAGCTAAAATTATTTTTCCTATTAAACACTTTATGTGGGTGTCTAAAATTATTCTCATATGTAAAAAGAGTTGAGAGATACACTTGTGTTTATATTTTAGGAATTTGAATAAATCTTTAGAGAAATATAGTTACCATCATTAGATGAGGTGTTATAAATTATGAACGGTTTATAGATTGTGTCTTTTTTAGATGGATGTTTTGGTTCAAATCAAGTCTTGGTGAATCATTAGGATAAAATAATAACAATTTTCACCACTAAATGGGGAACCTTTACATACAAGAGAATGTCATTTGGTCTAATCAATGTTGGTTCTAAATTTCAATGTGATATGGACATTACATTTAAGGACCTAATTAATAAGTTTATTATGATCTATATGGATGATCTAACCATATTTTTAAATAAATGAAGTGATCAAGTGAAAGACTTGAGAATAGTCCTATAAAGGTGTAGAGAGCATGATATCTCATTGAACCCAAAGAAATGTATATTTTGAGTTACTTAAGGAAAATTGTTAGGTCATGTTATTTATAAAAGATTTATATTCATAGATGTAGATTGAGTAGAGATAATTCTAAAAAATCCCTTACTTGGAAGCAAAAATGAGTTAAAGTCATTCTTTGGTAATATTAATTTTGTATGCAAATTAATTTAAGGTTTTATTAATATAGTTAGACCATTGAATAACATGTTGAATAAAAATGCTAATATTAAATGGACTAGTCAGGGAAAAGATGCATTTTATAAAATCAATAAATACATTGTGAAATCCACAATTATAATCACTCTAAATTATACATAGTCCTTCTATATGTACTCTTTTGCCTCCTAAAATTTAAGTGATATTGTTCTAACCCAAAAAGAGGAAGTTGGAGATGAGATATCAATGTATTTTATGAATTCCCCATTCATAAAGTCAATAACTTGGGTATTCTACCATTTATAAATAAGCATTTACTTTAATGAAGGAAATCAAAAAGTTTAGAAATTGTATTTTATGTATCAAAGTACTTGTTATTGTACCTGATTTTACTTTAAAATAAATATTGATGTTAAATGAGTTGGGTGAATGTAGAGGTAAGAGGATGAATACTTTGTAGGAATTTTGTTTGGAAATTTAACTATTGAAGATAGTAAAAGGTCAAGGACTGAGTAAAATTATGGTTGAAATTGATTCTTAGATTATATGCGAGTAGTACATAATGCAGTCCATCACCAATGATGAGTGGTATCAAGACATAGTCTACTACTAATTGAATAAAAATTATACTAATTAATTTAACTCCACTCCAATAAGACCATTACATTTAAATATCAATAATTTCATCATAAAATAAGGAGTTTTATATAGAAATAATCATGAAGGTTGATGCATGAGCATCTAGAAAACAAACACCATTTTAGTTGTTGAAGTGACATATGCTAGTTATGGGTCATAGATGATCCATTTTTTGGTATATGTGTGTGTGAGGTATCCTATAGGATAAATTTGTTTTATTTAGAGTCGTCATGAGTCATCAAGAGTGTGTTTTATATGTACTTGGAGTTTTCTATCCAAAAGTGAAAGTTTAAAAAATTAAATCCTAGACCTAAGCATAAAAAGACCATGGGCATAATATAAAGTGAGTACGTGAGAGAATGTTTGTAAAATGGTATAAGGATTCATAACAAAAAAATTTGAAGACATTTTATGTCTAATTCCTTAAAGTCTTGTAAATTCAAGAGTCATGTTCAAGTGTAATTGCCATTCCTACATTGAGTCAACCATGTAAGAGAGTCTTACATAAAATTTCTCAAGATAGTAAGAAAGATAAAAAGGATGAAATAAAAATAAGTTGTAATTGGGTTAGGGAGAGGTTAGGAAATTATGAGGAGGAGAGAGACAGATTTTAATTTGAGAAAGGGGAGCAAGAAAGTAGAAATGGACTGAATATGTAATTATTGATGGTTCATATTAATAAAGAAGAGTTATTTGTTGTGTTTACTCTCCCATGAAAAGTATATGGATTATTTTTTTATTATAGGTTGATTTTGAAAGTAATGGAGGATATGATTATATCACTCTTATGTGTGTTTTAGGTTTGAGACAAGAAATGCAGGGTTACAGTCAAGAAGAAGATGATTTGGGAGGTTTCTCAAGATTGCTAAGGAAATAACTTTAATGGTACATTAATTCTTTAATATATTTAAATAATATTGACCTTATGGTTACTAAATATAGTTTTTTAGAGTGAATAAACTTAGGAAAAGATATATCTATCCTTAAATCCTATTAAACGCTTGTGATAGGCAAGAACATGGGTGAGTTGATGTTTTTTGAAGTATTTCTTATGAAAAGATTATGGTTTTAGTGCTTGGGGATGATATACATAAAAAAAATATTATGATGTAAATATAAATAGTTAGGTTTTAATGTAAAATAATTGATAAATATACAATATATAATCAACTTAAAGGTAGAATCCTATTTGGACAATCAGTACCCTTGTTTTGCTTAGTCAAATACCAAGCAAGGAGTTTATATTTTTGACAAAGTGATGGGTTATTGAGTTGTTTGAGTCTTGGTAAAAGTGTGAGGATAAAATGTATTTAAAATATCCATTTTTAAGTCTAGGAAATTCTTTTAAGTGCAAATAGATCAATAAAACCATTACACAGTCCCCTAAGAGTACGTAGAGTTATGTGTTTTGCTTATTATAAGTCATAACATGATTGAATAAAGTTACTTAAATATTTGGAGAGGTGTAAATTATTAGTAAAGACCTTGTTAAAGTATCATAATATTTTTAAATGCTCTCAATATAAAAATATTTCAGTTTTACCTCTCTCAGCCTACACAATTAAGCACATTATCCTAACTAGGGTTTCATTCTTGAAAATCCAATATCTCTCATTCTAACCATGGGAATGTTATAAAACTTTGTAATCAGGAATGTTTGGGTATTTATATAAGTATTAAATAGGTTTTAACTAGGTATAGTATGTTTTGGTATGGATTTGAAATTTGAACAAGTGCAATAAGGGGTAGAAGGCCTAATTAGCAAGGAGTTTATGAGGGGAAGAGTATCTACATAAAGAGTTAGGTTATTAAACTTATTTGGAAGTAGGAATAAGATATAGGGTTATAAAATATTATCTTAGATATTATGGAAGACTAATATAACGTCCTAACTAAGGATATTTGTAAAAAAAGGCCATAAAGAAGTAGGTTCACTAGTGAGTTTGAAGTGGCAAGTGAATGTTGGAGAGTGAGTGATAGGTTAAAAGGGGTTGAGGAAATTATGTTATAACAATGAGTGTTAATCCATGGTGGTAATTTGTATTCAAGATATAAATAAGAAGAGTTAATGTTTTGAGCCTTGAGGAGCTATTAACTATTATGAAGCTAGTGAGTGTGTGAATGAGAGGAGATGATTAAATGAAGGAATTGAGATGAGTGGATAAGTGTGAGGCTTATGGAAGGTATAATTATAGTAATAAATTTCTCAAATTTTTTTATAAATAGTTTTATTGAAGAGGATACTTTCAAGACTAGTGAAAGCTGAAAGATTATTGATGAAGCTTAAGGAAAAAATAAAGCCTTTGTAGTTGAGACCAATGGTCAAGGTCAGATCTAATGATGGTGAAATTTTATTTTTATCATAATCCTCTACATAATTTTGGTATCAAATCAAGGTAATATCTTGGTTTAATTTATTTTTGAGTTAATTATTAAAGATTGTTAATTTGAGATTGGCAAAGAATGTTATGAAGGTTACATGAAGCAAAATTGTAGAGGTATTATGGGAGATTAGTATGGTATTGGCATGACCTATTGAATTAAACATAGAGAAATAATATATTGTTGAAGAGATAATATAAATCCTCTAAGTCCAATGTGAAGGACTTGAAACTAGTCAAGAAATATATAGAGAAGATAGAGTGAAAAAAACATTGTAGCTCAAGAGAGTGAAGAGGAGGACTCCAAGTGAGAGTATAGAGAGATAAGAGAAGTACTAGATAAAGTAATAGAGAAATGGAATAAGATACAAGAGAGGTATAAGAGTAAATTAGGTAATATTGCTAAGAGATAGGTCTAAGTAGGCCTAGAAAGTGAAGAAAAATAGATAAGATGGATGTAGAAGAAGAAGTGAAAGATATGAGAAGAGAGTTGGGTCAAAGTTTTAAGAAGATAGATCTCATGGTGAATCTCAAGAAGGATAAAGAAATACAATGGTTTGGTTTTAATGTGATTAATAAAGTGAAGTGGCCAATAAAGTTACTCATGAAAGAGAAAATGCATAAGAGGAAGGATGAAGAAAAAAAAAGAACAAAGAGAGCATAACCCATAGAGGTATGAAGGATGAAGAGTTGTCAAGAGAGAAACATGAAAGAGAAGTGGAGAAAAGAGTTCTAATTGAAGATAAAATGGAGAGATAAGTGCTAAGATAAGAACTTGAGAGAGAAGAAAACAAAAAGAGGGAAATGTCTATGAAAGAGACACTCATGGAGTATTATTCTAACATTGTCTTTAAGTGTGTGTATGCATGTGTAAAACAAATTTGGATGAAGGTCAAGAAGGAGACCTTAAATATTGTGACAAATGGACCAAGTGAAGTAACCATAAAGATGAATGAAGATGATAAGGGAAGTGGATAGGTTAAATAAGACAACATGATAAATATTAAATATTATTAGCATGCTAAGGATGAGATAGAATACGAGTTACGTGATGCTTTGACAAGTATTTCGGCTGAAGAAATAGAGGAAACTCATAAGGAAGACATGAATGTAAACCATGCAGACATGAGAAAGGAATAACCATGAAATAGTCATTTAATGAGGTACATAAAGATTTAAAATTTGAATTTGATTATGGAATTGAGAATAATGATGGAAATTTATAGGTTGGAAAAGTGAGGAGCAAAGTAAAACCCTTAAAGAGAGTACAAAAACATGGGTATATAGTGCTAAGGTGGATCAAGGAATCAATTGATGAGATGGAAAAGGAAAAACTCAAGTAAGAGGTCATTCAAGCCAAGAATTTAGGTGAAATACAAGATCAAACATTGAGGAAAAGAGTAAAGGGGAGGTTACATTAATTTAAAATGATAATTTATCAAATAAAGAAGCATGAAGAAGGTGAGATATGAAACCAATCTCGGTCTAAGTATGTGCAAGATAGACAATGGGTAATGAAGAGCATGAAAATGGTGTATAAAGATAATATTATAGGTACACTCCAAGAGAGCATTAAGAAAGAAGAAATTTTCAAGTCTAAGAAGTAAATAGAAGACAATGGAACCAATCAAGGACAAAAGGATGATGTTTCAACTAAGTAACCCAATGAAGAAATAATATGATGAGTGTGAAGAGGATAAGTAGTCTCAAGGTTTGATTTATAATGCTATATTTTATGATGTATATTAAGGTAATTTAAATAGTGAAGATGTTTTTTATAGATAAATAATGTCATTGATGAATAGGCTTGTGAAAAGTCAAGATGAATATGAAACACCTCATAGAGTGCTTAAAAACATTGATGTGCAATATAATAAGGAGATTGATTTGACTCTTATGAGAGAGGGAGTACAAGGATAGGTTATGGAACAAGTTGCACAAGGAGATAAATATCAAATTTTAGGTCATATGAGATCAAAAAATCAGAATCAAGTGCTGAGTTACAACCTAAAACATGGACAAAATTGGTACAAGATGATACAAGTAACTTGATAAATTAAGGAAGACTAAATATGGAGTATAATGAGTTGATTCCAAAAAAATTATGGGAAGATAAGGAAAAAGTAAATAATATAAGATAATAAAACATGATGATAAAATAAAGAAGATGAGGGAGTATTATAGTGAAATACAAAGATTTAGAAAAGTAAAGCTACAAACAAACAAACTAGAAAGCAAACAATTGAAGCATGAGCAAGTTAAACAAGTAATCTATTCAATGGGTGAAGTTATAGATAAGTTTTTTTTTGATATGAATGATGATGGTAAGACAATAAGATGCCAAACAATATTTTAAGAAGTTAAGAATTTATTCTTGGAAGATGAGCAAGGTTATGTGAAGACTCATCAAAAGATGGAGAAGTGTAATGAATAAGGAAGACATGGAACAATAAAAAGAATGAAGAGTGAGAATAATTTGTTATAAGTAGAGTATGATGAAGTAAAAATTGAGTTGGAAAAGGTATAAAATGCAAAGAATAAAGAGTTACAGTAGGTGGTACACCTCATGAAGTTAGAGGATGAGTTATTAAGGAGAATAGACAAGGCAAGGAAGTAGAAATACAAGAATCAAATGAGGAGAAAGGAGCAAGAAAGGAGGAGTAGTAGTAGTAGTAAGGTGAGAATGGAGATACTCAAAGAATGAATTGGAATTCAATAAATAAGGTGGATGAAAAGCATTTGAACAGGATCTCAAAACTTTTCCCCAAGGGGAGTATGATGTAGGAACATCTAGAAAATAAACACCATTTTAGTTGTTGAAGTGACATATGCTAGTTAGGGGTCATAAATAATCCATTTTGGGGTATAGGTGTGTGTGGGGAATCCTTTAATATAAATTTTTTATCTTTAGAGTCATCATGGGTGTGTTTTGTATGTACTTAGAGTTTTCCATCCAAAAGTGAAAGTTTGAAAATTCAAATCCTAGACCTAATCATAGAAAGACCATGGGCATAGTATGAAGTGAGTAGGTGAGATAAGGTTTGTAAAAGGGTCCAAGGAGTAATACAAAGAATGTCTAAATAAATTTTATATCTAATTCCTTAAGGTCTCAAATATTTAAGAGTCATGTTCAAGTGTAACTGGTAGTCTTGCATTAAGCTAGCCATGTGAGAGAGTCTTGTATAAAAGTTTCCAAGATAATAGGAAAGATTAAAAAAATTAAATAAAGAGAAGTTGTAATGTAGTTAGGTAGATTTTTAGGAGAGTAGGATGAGGAGAGAGATCTCTGAAGATGAGAAAGGGGAGCAAGAAAATAGAATGTACACTCTCCAAGAAGATGGCTGAGTCCATGAATGGACTGAATGTCTAATTGTTGATGGTTCATATTAATAAAGAAGAGTTGTTTGCTATGTTTACTCTCCCATTAAAATTATATGGATTGTTTATTATTATATTTTGCTTTTGAAATCCCTGGAGGCTATGAATACATCACTCTTATGTGTGTTTTAGGTTAAAGACAAGAAATGTAGAGTTACAGTCAAGAAGAGGATGATTTGGGTGGCTTCTCAAGATTGTTAAGGAAATAAATTCCATGGTAAATTAATTATTGAATATATTTGATTTAATAAATATAGTGTTTTAGAGTGAAGGAAATCATAAAAAGACATCTCTATCCTTCAACCATGGTATATGCCTATGACAGTCAAGAACATGGGTGAGTTGATGTTTTATGAAGTATTTCTTATGAAAATATTATGTTTTTTTGCTTGGGATGGTCTACATACAAACCATGTTATGATGGAAAAATAAATAGTTAGTGTTGAACAAATTGATTTTTAGGTCAAATTTAGACCCCTATAAGGTAAAAAACTTGGTTTTTTAGATGTTCTAAGGGTCTAAATATTTGTCTATGCTATCTTATGGTTAAATTGATGTTATCTAATGTATTTCTAGCCTTAGTCATGATTTAATTAGTTTATTTGTCATTTTGGGTCATTTAGTGGGCTTTAGGAGTCATAAATGTAAGTGGCATAGTTCTCAAAGTGACCAGGGGTCTTATTTTCCTTGAAACATCAAAGAATTTAGTTTAAATGTTAGGGATGTTAGTTACATCAGAACATTGTAGGTTTTCTAACTAAAATCAAAGAAACCAATTGAAAAATGGAGAAAATGGTACTTGTACAGCCCATGGGGAAGTGTGCCACATGGGAAAAGATCATGAAAGGCCTCTTCACCTTCCTAAGACTCATCTCAATGTTTGGTTTTATCTAGAAGTTCCATTTTAAATCCAAAACCGTTCTTCTCTTTTCATGCTTTTTTAGACATAGAGAAGTGACCTACAAGTTTGTGCTTCATACATATAGCTCAAGATGTTTTAGTAAAAATGATTTTTGGAAGTGATAGTGCACTCAAATACCTTAATTTACATAAAAAGAGTGCATGTATTGATCAACTTTTCTTTATGAATCATCCTTTACAGGTTGAATATACTTTTTTGATAGTTATTTCATGCACCCTATATGTTTTTCTCCATTTTGGTCAAATCCATATAAACTAGTTGGTGATGTTGACTCCATAAGATGTTGGATACCTCCTTAGATTGTATCCATTCTTAGTTTCATTTTTCATAATGTTTTGATGAGAAAGTTAGTCCATACTACAAGAAGGTGCCATCATGTGCAGTCTCAGTCAAAGTTTTTCTTATTTTCAGATTTTTTTTCTTATAGAGGTATCATGTAGCTGGGTAATGATGTTACATAGGTCTCATGGGTATATTACTACATCCTTCCATGTTTTGGTTTCACCATATCATGTTTTGGGTAGCTTGTAATCTTATCATTCTCCATTGTCAACTCTTTGCCAAAATTCACATGTAAGAGCTTGTTCAGGGGATGGTAATCAAGGTGTATTAGTTGTTTAAGCCATTAGGAGTTGAGAATATCTCATTGAGATGTTTGGGAAAGTGTAATTTTGATCACATGCTCATTCACCATGACAAATGGTCATGAGATGCCCCTGCTTGCTTTATTCTAGATATGTGCAAGTGGTTTTCATGTTGGAAAAGGTGTCTTAGAACCTTTTTCAAGCTATTCTTGGTGGAAATCATGTATTTAAAGAAGTTGACAATGATTTTGGCTGCTTATGTGGCCTTTCATCCATCCTTATTGCTCTATTTCATACCCACTACCTATATATAGCTAATAATCACCTACATGAGTATTTGTTAACATAATACTAAGGTTGAAGATCTTAGTGAAGAGTTTTCAAGCCTTTAAAACATGAATAATGCATTTGGAGTATTGATAATGGCTCATAATTAATGATATCGTAAAAATGTGTACATTGTTCACATTCTCCCTTGCTATGTGAGTATGTTGATGACCACATATATGAGGTACATCAGGGTTGTAAAGGCTTTTATATGGGATATTTAAGGCATGGCAACCCCTTTTGAAAGTTATAATAGGTGGTGGAGTTATTAAAAACATCTTTGAAGGGTCAAAAGTACAAAAAGTGTGTAAACCATGTTGGAAGGTGAGGACTGTAACCTTAGGGAAGTTTTCCCTAAAATGTAAAAATAAAGGTCTAGGGGCTTCTTTTGGACATCTTAAAACATTGTGGTAAAGGGTGTTAAGGCATATAACTAGGGGAATATTGTAGTCCCTAACAAGGAGATGTTTCATGCCAAAGATGACGATAAAAAATGAAGATAATATGGAAATGTAGGTCCTTAAGTATGCTCTTAAAAACACTAAAATTCTACACTGATGTGTATAAGCCTAAATTTATAAATGGTATTTTGACATCTTAAGGAGCAACAATGAGTAGTGCCTCGTGAATAATATTTTCAATTGGTTATATGTAACACAAATGGCATGAATTTTATCAATAAGGGGTTGATACATGGTAATGAAAGCATTATGGCCACCTACAGATGTCCACACTCAGGGAATAGACACCTACAATAGGGTATAAGGGTAGGTTTCTCAGTCTAAGCAAGAAAACTAAGTTTGTGAATCCACCAAGTATACAGAGTGAGTTAAATGTATGAGAGGATATAATATGGTTCTCATAATTCATTAAGAGTCTTTCCTACTCAAAACAAACTCATTTGAGCAAAATACACACCTATAGGGGTTAGATAGGTAGGGTATATAAACAATGAGATAACATAAGTGTTTAGGTTTTGTTTTAAGACACTAATACTATTTTTAAGGTATAATAATGTTGTGTGAAATTATTGGGGTTAAATGGAATCCAATTCACTTCATAACCCAAGTCTCAAGAAGCAAAGTAACTTACAGGTAGGGTCAAAAAGTAGGGTTTCTTAGTCAGGTATAGAGGGACTTAGTTTTGAGGCTCAAAGTGAAATTGAAGGGTTAAAGAGAAATTATAACTGATGAAATGACATATGACCATATCCATTAGGATATTTATTGACCTCATAATTTCCAAACATTATGAAACACACCTACATAGACCTCCTTAAACCCATTTATGCAACTATAACAGGGTCAGTCTTGGTGAAGGTTAGGTAAAGAGAGGGACTTATCTAGGAAGAAATCGAGTGTTTGATAGAAAATCATAATGGTCTATGAATTATAAACAACATGTTTTCAAAATCCCAAGAATATTTCAAGATGATCATCTATCTTCCCTACTTTATCAAAGGCAATAGTCTGTACTATGAGCTAGGAAACCATATTACTCAATAGGTAAGTATGAGGAATCCAACAAATAAGAGTGTTTTTAGGTGAATTAAAATATTAATAAGAATTAATTGAGTATGGATAGCATGTTTAAGGAGAATATAATTATTTTTTTATCTTGAAGAGGTCAATCTTAGGAGGATTTGAGAAAAAAGCAAGAAAATAAGCTTTTAAGAGGCCTTTTTGGCCATTTTGAGCTAGTTAGGAACCTAAGTCAAAGAGTCCAACTAAAAAATTTGGTAAAAATAATCATCAATACATTAAAAATCCAAAAATATTCAATTTTATTTAGGTAAGAGGGATATACCTCACTATTTTGTCTCAGAGATCAGCCAGTCAAGGAAAATTAGGTTTTAGCAAAGCACGCTAATGAGGCCAAAAAGGGATAAAGAACATGATGGAAGGTTTGTAAAACCTATAAAAACATTTTTTTATGTGTATTAAAGTCAAAAATGTGATAATTAACACTATTTTAGGCTCATACCTCCAAAGATGACCAAAATACCCCTGTATATAGTCTAACTAGGCAAGGTTTCACGAGGCCTAGTTGGTGGATTGGAGAAAAGGAAGAAGAGGAGTGCTTGGGAAGTTGTGTGGTAATATTATAAGATTTAAAGAGGTATAAATATTCATAATATACCAAAACAACCATTTAAAAATTATTCCAAGTAGTAAAAGCTATCTGGGTGCAAGTTAGGCCTATTAGGCATTCAAGGGACCTAGAGCCAATTGGGGGTCTATTTTCATTTCTATATCTTTATGAGATATATATATTATTTGAAAATTTTAGGGAGATTTAATTAGACGTGTTTTAAATTTATTTTATAGAGGAACCTACAATAAAGCTAATTTTATCTCAAAGGAGTTTAAATATGTAAGAAAGGTAGAAAAAAACTCGATGGGGTGACTTCAAGTGTTCATATCTCCTCTGAGAGTTTACATGGGAACCAAAAGAGTTTGGAGGGGTTAGTAGGGTGCATAAAAATAAAGTTTGTGGATTTTTTTGGTCAAGTTCAATGTCATAGCTTTATTAACAATGCTTAAGGCTAAAAACTACCTAAAACCCTAGTAAACCTTGAATCAAGACCTAATGGAGAAAAAAATCTTGGAAAGATATCTAGATGACATATTTTGACCATGAAATATATTTTAAGTTGTATATAAATCACTCAGGATTCCTCCCATACTTTTGAGTTGTATGGAATTGTGCAGATAGGGTATAAAATAGGGTATTTTTGACCATTTTACATATTTTGTAGTTTCTATGAGGTTCCAAGAGATGAAATAAAATTTGGGAGGAATATATGGAATTTTAATAACTCCTTATGGTAATTTTATTCCAAGGAAAAACTCCTAAGTTTACAAATTAGAGCTTTGATCTCAACCAGTCAAAACTAGCATAGTGAACATGAGGGTGAGAAGTGTGAAAACCTCAAGTGGATGTCATTTTAAGATGCACTTTAGTAATATAAGTCCATGCAAGATCTTAAAAATTTCATCCATTCCATTATATTAATTTTCATGGAGAATTTATTCAAATTTTGAGGCCAAGTGTGAGGGGTGATAGAAAAGAGGAGTTTTTTAGACTATAGGCAATGATGGTTTCCTTATAGGAGTTTCTAGATGACTAAGACTATAACCAATGCATATATAGGCATGTTTAAAATACTTAACTCTCATACCAATCATCAAAACTATCCCTATTCAATTGTGGGACATTCAAATAGGTGAAAATCATGAAGGCCATTTTCTGAGCCAGAATGAAGAGTTTCATGCCATTAAGTTTCATGACTTGTATGGACACTTGGAATTCCTATAATTACATGGTTAATTTAAAATATCTTTCTCATCCAAATTAACCTATTTTTTCAGATTTATATGTTTCCAAGTGACCTTTGGATTTCCCTTGTCTCACCCCTCTTCCAAATGCTATAAATATTGACCTTTTTGGCTCTTTTGAGCAGCCTCCATTGATTGATGGTGAAGAAATATGAAATTATATACTTGAATTAATATTGAAGAAATAAACAAGTTATTTTTCCTAATTATATGCTACATAGTTGAGTTTGGTTGAAAATCTTATTGATTTGTCTATTGAAAGCTAATCTTTTCTAGCATGTTATCATTGATTATCCACCAAGTATGCAAAAGAGTAATTTTTGTAGGTCTATTTTAGTGTTCCTCCTTAGTTTATGAAAGTTTTAAAAGTGATTTATTACTATATTATTCAAATTATCATTCATTATCCTTCTTAGATATCAACATACCTATTGAACATAACATATGAAACATTGATGCAACAATTTGTCTTGAGTTGTGAGTTTTATGTGAAAGAAGATTTATTGTGATCTAAGTAGTATAGGTTTGGTAAATATGGGTAAATTAAATATTGAGTTTTACTAGTTTGTCTTTTAAACCATTTTCATGTCAATTTGATAAATAAGAGAGTGTTTCAAAGAGTGCATCAAGGGAACTATCCCTTCTAGAGATTCATCTCACCAAATTGTTACCCACAACAAGAGAAATGTTTCTATTGTGCCACTTGGATGATGAGAGCTAGGAATCTCCTCAAGGGGTGAAAATCTAAGTGGCAATAATTTTTGGCATGTTCAGTGGGAATCTAAGTCCTAGAATATTGTCGAAGATTAGTGTTGGTCTTGACATAGTTAAAGCTACAAGAACATCTACATTCAGTACCTAATGACTCCAATAAAGTTTTAAACTCTTTTATTTATAATCAATCCTTAATTTCCATGCCAAAGGTGGACAACTAGGTCTACTACTAAAGGTACCTTTTGATTTTGTGTAATTACTTTTGTACTCTATCAAGAGATATAGATTTTTGAACACTCATCCTTATTCAAGGGAGTTGGTGTTTAATAATTCCAATTTCTTACTTAGATTAACCCCTAATACTCATAATATATATTCCAAGATGGCTAGGCCTTTTCCTTTTGTAGCTTTCACTAGATCATCTCCTTTTAATCTTGCTCAATATGACAAAATTCTTGGAGAAGCCCTTAAAAGTGTTCCATATTTTAGTGGAGAAGGTCCTACCACTCCCATTGAGCATATTAGGAACATGAAAAACTTTTGTAACATCCATAATATCACTCAAGAAAATGTATCCATTAGGTTATTATCATTGTCTTTCAAATGGAAAGCATTAGATTAGTATGGGACTCTACTTGAAAATTCCATTACTTTATGGAATGAATTAGGAGATATATTATCTAAAAGGTTTGGAGAGAAGAGTGATTATCTATCACTAGTTGAGAAATTGACCACTATCAAGAAGGATCCATAAGAGTTTATGTAGGATTTTAACACTAGATTTCAAAAAACATGGGATATGATCATAGCCCTTGTGAGACCTATTATAAATTATGCTTTCTTATAATATCTAAGAACTTTGAATAGTGATGTGTCCATGATGATTAAATCCATGGGTGTGATACACTACCTACTACCTATGAGATATCCATTAATGCTAAGAATTTTCTTGTTTAAGTGGGAAATATTACTCCTAGACTACCAATGCCATTATTCCTTGATTTGCAGCCTCTTAGTTAAGTTACATTATTTACCTTGGCTTCTTTGCCTACTAGTCAAGAAAAGTTGACCCTTACCCATACTAATGAGATTCATGAAGTTAAGATATTGATTCAAAGTGTTACTAATTAATTGGATGATTTTAAAAGGCAACAAGATCAAAGTTACAAGCCTTACCAATCCTATAATCAGTTTGGGCAAGTAAATAGAACTCGTTTTCAAAGGTAACGCTCAAGGACAAGGCCAAATCACTCAAGCTAGACTTTACCAAGGTTATAATACTAATTACCCATCATATTCTAAAGAACTTATTCCCACTCAAAATAAATTTGTTCAAGAAAAACCATGTTATCCTTCCTGTGACCAAAATCAAGACCAAGTTGCATATACCAATGAAATGCATAATCAAGCCATGATAATGTAAGGTAGTCAAACATCTCAAGCTTCCATTTTTGAGGTACGACTGCAAAAAAAATGTAAAATTGAAAAACAAAATCTGATTTTACTCTTATAAATCATTTGGAGGGAGAGTTTGATGACATCAATCATTTGGGGAATGCAAGTAATATGAATGCTAGTGTGCCCTCTAGCACTAGGTCTAAGAAGAGAGTTTGTTTAAGAGGCACAAGGGGATAATAAAGGACCTATTTTGAATCTTACACCATATCCAATGGTAGGGGTTCTAACTTATATCTTAAGGTGTAGGATAATCATAAATTTTAATGTTCAAAACCATCTCCTACACATCCATATTCACAAGCTACACCACAAGGTATTAGTGCTTCCAAAGAACCTTTCAAGGTGAGCAATCCTTTTATCAATTTTTTAGATCAGATGAAGAAGTTACACATGTATATTTAATTTTGGTATTCATTGAAAATACTAGGATAAAAATATATTATTCAAAATGAATTTCAAGGACTAGGTAAGTAAGTTAGATCAACTAGGAGTGAGAATGTTGTTTTAGCTAATGGAACTCAGCCCATTGATGTAAAAGTGAAGAGAAATGATAAGAATCATTATTTTTATATATATTTGATCATTTTTGATTTAATAGCTCATAATTTCATCATAGATAGTATGGATATTACTTTAGTTATGCCTAAGTCAATAGTGGATAAACTAGGCCTCAAGTATGAACCAATGGTTAAAGGAGTTCTACAATTAGATGGATCACCAGAAAAGACCTTGGGAGTAGATAAGGATTTGAATCTGATTTTGCATGATTTTCCTATTTTTTCTATCCCTCATGATGTGGTTTTGTAAAATTTACCCCCATACTTTGCTCTTTGTTTTTCAAGAGAGTTTACAACCAAGATATGTAGATACTAGCCAATTCGTCCTATATGGTTTTTAGGACAAAGTATGGTACTAAGGTGAAGATTTAATAATAGACTATTCATCACAATAATTTATAGCCTTACATTCCTAATATTTCAAATGTCAATTATGTAATTCTTGATGAGGAAGAGCTTCACATGGACCAATCTGCAACCTCTTCTCTTAAAGGAGTTTTTGATTTGTATTTAGATGAATGGGGGTCTGAGCATTATGAGCATGATCCTTACAAATTCATAGATTAATCTAGTCTTGGAGTGTATTTAATTCATGAAGATTACTCTTTAATTCCAAACTTGATGAATCCAAGTGAAAACATGGATGGTTTAAGGCATCTATTCTTTGATGGATCTAGAATCAAGGTTGGAGTAAGCGGTGGAACAATGTTGGTTTCTCCATCCAAGAAAAGGTAATTTTCCACTTTTAGATTTCACTTATCTTGTACTTGTAATGTGGTAGAATATGAGGCCCTCATTCATGGCCTTGAGTGGGCTAGGAAAAGTGGTGTGAAAGAGTTATAAGTGTATGGTGATAGTGAGTTAGTTGTGAATCAAGTAAGAGGCCAAAATTTAACTAAGAAATATTTACTTAAGTCCTATAATCATAGAGTGTGGGATCTTGTGGAATATTTATAAGCCTTCAACATCCATTATATCCCAAGAGAGGATAACAAATATGTTTATAATTTGGAAACAATTGGAGCTCAATTTGATGTTCCAAAGGGGATAGGAGAAGATAAGAACTAGCCACATCTCAAGGTGATTGTAAGGCCCTCCATACCTGAAAATTTCATTAATTGGAAAGGGTTTGATAGTGACAAAAAAATATCACTTTTTATACAATAGGAGGCTAAGTTTTCTTCTAAGAATCAGTTCAAACTAAAATAACAATATGGAGGATAGATTGTTCAATTGAATATAAACAAGCTCCTTAAAGGCTTAGTCACACTTGAGACTATATTCAATGATGATGATCAGTTGAAAAAAGAGAAGGTAAGCATGTCTAATAACCAATAAAACTAAGAGAGAGTACAAATCTTCAAAGATAAGTTTCTTGCTCTTGGGAAGGTATGTACTAGTGAAGAGAACATGATTTCATTGAGTTATGCAAGGAATTTTCTACTGTCTTCTAATGGGAATATAGTGATTTAAAGGGATCTGATCCAAAATTAGATCAGAATAACATATATTTAGATGAGAATGATAAGCCTATCAATAAAATACAAAGGAAAATCAATCCTAATATTGAGCCTCTCATGAGAAAGGAGATTACAAATTTGATTGGGTCCAAGATCATTTTTCCTATTAAGCATTCATCTTGGTTGGAAAACTTAGTCTTGGTAAAGAAGAATAATGGGGAAATCAGGTTGTGTGTTTATTTTAGGAACTTAAAGAGATTTTCCTTGAAGGATAATTATACTCTTCCTTCCATGGAGAATATTTCACAAGTTGTGGCAAGTAGTGAAAGGTTTTCTCTCGTTGATGGATACTTAGGGTATAATCAGATTTTGGTAAATAAAAGTGACCAGTATAGTACATCATTTACTACTAAATTGGGTACATATTATTATATTAAAATTCCTTATGTATTTTCTAATGCTAGAGATACATTTCAATTTTTAATGGATATGGATTTTCAAGGTCTAATAAATGACATTGTGTTGATATATCTTGATGATATCATAGTTTATTATAAGGATGCAAAAGATCATTTGAACCACCTTAGGTATATTTTTGAGAGATGTAGAGAGTTTGGAATCTCTCTTAACCCAAATAAGTGTGTGTTTTATTTCCATGAAGCAAAAATTTTTGGACATATTGTCTCAAAGAAAGGCTTATCCATAGATCTTGAAAAGGTGAGTGTAATCTTGGCATTGGCTTTGCCCAAACACAAGAAAGGTTTGAAAAATTTATTTGGAGAAATAAATTTAATGATGAGGTTAATAATTAATTTTTATAATTTAATCAAGCCTCTAACATCTATTCTAAGGAAATATGAAGTTTTCACTTGGATAAAAAGAAGGAAGGAGAGTTTTGAAGAGATTAAACAAGCCATTGCCTTGGCTACAACTCTTGCAAGTCCTAATTTTTCAAAGGACATCAACTTGTATACTTTTATAAATGATGACTACATTTATTCCATTCTCACTCAATCAAATGAATAAAACTTGGAGTAGCCTATTGCCTTATTTATTCAAAGATTGGAGGGTTATGAGGTAAGATACACCTATGTAGAGAAAAAAGTACTTTCAGTTATTAGAAGTCTAAATAATTTTAGGCATATGTTGTATAACAACAAGATTAATATATTTTTACCTCATCCTAGTGTCAAATAATTTATTTTGAACATATATTTGAATAAAATAGGGGCCAGTTAGATCACAAAAGTGATGGAGTATGAAGTAGAAATCAAGACAACTAAGCTAGTGAAAGGAAAGGGGTTATGTGAGCACCTTGATTTAGATTTGAAGGAACAAAAGGAGGTTTTTTAATCTCTTCATGATGACCCTATTACAACTACATATTCATCAATAAGGAGTTAGACACAAGATATGACCCATTTTCTCCAAACTGGTGAGTGTCCACAAGGCCTAAATAGAGCTAAAACATGGTCCTTTAGATTACAATCTATTCCTCATGTACATTTTGATGGAGTATTATTTAATATGTACATATCAAGGGTGTTATTGAGGTTTTTTGAATCAGATCAGGTTGAGAAAATATTTCTTGAGTTTCATGATGGACCAGCTAGTGGTCACTTTGCTCTAAGAACCATAAGTACTAAGATTATGAGAGCTGGATATTTTTGGCCTAGTTTGTTCAAATACACTGATGCTTGGGTAATTAAATGTAAAAAATTTTCTCTCTTTGATGTTAAACAAAATATTAAATCCTTTCCTCTTCATCTAATACAAGTAGATAAAAATTTTATGCAATGGGGTCTAGATTTCATAGACCTAATTAACCACCTTCTAGTAATGGTCACAAGTGGGTGTTGACTATTAAAAATTAACTTAAAATATGGGTAAAGGATATATCTCTCAAGGAATAAAATGAAATTTCAGTTCTATACTTATATGAAGGCATAGTGACAAGGTTTATGGCTGCTTCAACAATAATTTTAGACAATGCATTGCCTTTCCTTGGAATGAAGACAAGTGAGTGGGCTCTTCCAACTATTATCCATAAGGGAATGGAATATTTGAGTCTAAAAATAAGAATCTAATTAATATTATCAAGAGGACAATGGAGGAGAATCAAATAGCTTGGCATTCTAAGTTGAATATAGTTCTTTGGGATAATAGAATCACCCCTAAGAGAGTAATTGGAAACTCACCATATATACTTGTTTATGGGAGAGAATCTAGACTTCCTATTTCACTAAAGCTACCAAACTTGGATCTCACTTATCATCTAGAGTTGATGTAAAATAAAAGCATGGAAGTGAGGTTATGTGGGTTGATGGAGCTTGAAGAGATAAGAGATCAAGCTATGCAAACTTACAATTTTTGATGATTGAATGCCTCAGGACCCCCTAAAGGCCCCATAAAACCTTATTAACCCTTAACTAACCCATCTTAACCTAGCCAAATCACTATCCTCTTATTCACATACTACTATTCAAAATTACTATTCATTATCACTATTCACTATGGGACCCACTATCACTATTCATAATGACATGGCAAGTGACATGGAATTTGACATGTTAAGTGACATTTAAGGTGATACAATAAGTGACATGGCTTCAAAGTGAGGTGGCTTGGAGTGGGACATCATACCCCACCTAAGACCCACCTCTAAGGTACCTAATGACATCATTAAACACCAAAGGGACACTCCTTTGAAGTATGACACATTTTTCCCTATGAGACCATCATTAAACATGTGTGTTTGTCCTAATGCATGGAGAATAATGCAAAAATTCATGGGGAACTTATCCAAAAGATGAAAGTGAGTGATGGAAAGTATTTTGGACTCATATGAGCCCATGTGCATGATTCCCACTCTATTTTGGACTCTTAAACAAGTTGGGAGACAAACCAACCAAGTGAGAGACCTATTGGCTAAGTGATAATCTCACCCCCTTGTCTTTTATGACCAATTATGCAACCACATGGAGAATGGTACCAAAATTCATGGGGTACTTCTCCAAAATACAAATTAGCTTGGTAAAAGGTCCTTTAGCCTCATTTAATCCCATGTGCATGATTCCCACTCCAAATTGGATTCATGTGCAAGGTGGGAGACAAAAAAAAAGGTTGTAATCCCACCAACCTTATCCCATTTTTCATTTATAATCCCACTTGAAAAATGGCACCATACTTCACTATTCCACTTCTTTCACATGTTTCTTGACAACAAATGCTATAAATATGACCCTCCCCCTTCACCCATGGTAAAGTGGTTTTTGGTTAAAGTAATCTTGTTGTTGGTTTTCTATTTTTTAAGGATTTCATCCACTTGAAAATGAGGTCATCATAATCTTTGAGAAAAATGCTTCAAATCAATGAAGCTCTACCATAATTACTGTAGGATTCCATCTTCAACAACATCATCAACTACACCATCAATAACCATCTTCAAGAAGGGAAAGTAACTTTGCTCTTATTTTTATTTTTGTATTTATTATTTTATTTTCCTTTGTACTTCTTCCTCCACATCCTTTCTCTCCTCCCCGCTTTCTCCCATTTATCCATTTGCCCTTTTGCTCCTCTACCATCATCACTATTTTGGCCAACTCATACCTTTGCCATCTTTACCTTCATTATCTCTTTATATTCCTACCATCTTGACCTTCATATTTTTGATTTATTACCATAATTTAACATTTCACGCATTATCCAAATTTTCCATTTATCAACCCCAAACCAAAACCACAACCTTGTCCTTTGACTAAATTTCAGCATTAGTTGCTTTTATCTAGTCATTATTTTAGCAAAGCATTTGACTTATTTATTTTAATTTTAGTTACTTGATATAATTTGTTGTTTTTAGTTTTAGTTTTTATTTTATTGTATGAAAATTATATCATTTTTATTTATCAAACTTAAGTGTTTAAAGTAGGTGGATTGACAACCTCCTAGGAAGCTTTCACTTCTAGGATCTAGCTCATGCTAGGCAATCCACCCATCTACTTGTCTAAAAAATAGGTGTATTTAAATGTTTTATTATTTGTGGGTCATCCTCCCAAGACAAAGATGAGGTCTCAAAAATCACTTGGATTCAATGTGTGCAAATTGTAATAATTTTTTTTACACACCCTTCTTCACTAGTTTCTTTCTTCCAAAATTAAGAAAAGCAAAACAAATTAGACAGAAACATTTTGGCATGCCTGATGGGACCCTTGAGTTTTCTTTGGTTCATAGATGTTTTAGGACATTTATAATTGCATTAGTAAAATTCATTTAGTTGAATTCTTATAAAATTAAGATTCCTTTCTTTCTTTACAAAACATAAGTTTTAGTTGAATTTTTTTAGGAAAGTTTAAATTTTATTTTCCTCGCATTTCTTAAAAAAATCAAAAATCAAAAACTAAAAATAAATAAAAGAGAATTCATCCTAGGATTAGGATTATATTTTCATGTTGCATTTAGGTGAAATTTGGTTGTTTTTGTTTTCATTGAAAATAAATCAAAAATTTTCTTTTGGTTAAAATTAATTGCATACATAATTTGATTGCTTATTTAATTATCTCATCTAGTTTAATTTAGGCAAATCAAATTAATTGTAGTGCACAAATGTTACACAAACCAAACCAATTGTACCAAAATAAATATCAAACACACTTAAGACAAGGCCTGACTAGGATTTCATCACCTAGTAAATCACCTTACCTTTTCTCGATTATCATACTTGGATTTAATCATCGAGGGGATAACCAACTCAGTTCTCTGATTGAGTATAAACTCTAGATAAATGGTATAAAGGCTAAGCACACACATTAGCTATAGTATTATGATATGAGGGGAGAAAGCCCCAAGTATCAATCCATGTAATCGATCCAATACAAACTTATTTTTAATCACCTAAACATAACCTGAAACCAAACATAGATTGTTTTCTATAACCTATTCAAGAAAATTTATTCTTCATACTTTTCTAGGGCATAACCCAAAAGAGATTAAAAATAATCCTAGGACTTAATACACTCTTAGTGAATGAATTGTTTGCCTTGAATATTTTTTTGATTTTTATTTGTTTTGAAGTGTGAGATCATATCATTCATTTCCCATTTTCTCATATGGTTCTTACTTACTAATAGCAAAAGGACCTTGAGGAACAAAAATCACCACCAAGTCAACCAAATTATTCCACCTCTTCACCCATAGAACACATTTTTGAACCTATAGACTCCCTTCACTCTCTAAGAAGTCATATTTGGGTAGTCCCAAAAGATACAAATTTTGCATTTTCCTAAACAACAATCACATAACATTACAATATTACCTTAGAACTACATCTCACCAAACCCCACTTTTGACCCCACCTATAGATAAACCTTATGGCATGCCTATCAACCTCATGGGGTTACCTCCACTACCATGGGTACTACTCAACCTTTAGTTACCCAAGCCCTATCATTGACCAATAATCCCCTTGAGCTACCACTCAAAATCAACCAACTCAAACTACCACTGCCCTTATATTGCCTACCAATCATTCCTCCACAATAGGAGTGCCTTCCTCTAACACTACCCATCTCACTATAATTACCTACAACCCATGAAACACTACCCTACTTAAAAGCCTTATGGTGTCTATACCCTTCCACTGATTAGTATAAAGGTCACCACCCTTCCATTGGCCACTAACCCAAATACCACTCCTACCCAACAAATGACCTTTAGTTACCTCCACAACCCAAAAGGAAATATGCCCACTACCCAACCAACTAGTCATATCCAACCATTGGCATACACATACTAATATATCTCTTCTACTCAACCATTGGCATCCACATACCAATATGTTAAAACCTCTCAACCTTCAACCCACTATCAACATGTTTCTCAACCACCACCATAATATGGATCTTATAACCTCCTGGGTACTCAACCCCAAATAGACTTCATGAATATGATCATGGATAATATGACTACCCTTGATTCATACATCTTTGGAGCCCATAATCTCTTGTCCTATGATCAAATTTGCAATGAGTGTATTCACCCTTCAATCTTTATCAGACCTTATTCAACCTAGTGGGAACTTCCAAAATTTACCTAGTTTAATAGTAAAGAAGACCCTCAAAACATTTAAGAGCATTTAGGCATTCATGCTACTAGATCTTCTATGATGTTTCTCTTCTCCTCCATATCTTTCCTATGTCATTATTCATATCAATATTGTATTGGTATAGTGCCATACCCAAAAATTTCATCTTCTCCTTCAACCAACTAGCCCAAAACTTATTGGATCACTTTTTGATCAATATATCCAAGAAATTTTCCATCACCAACCTCTACTCCATTCAACAATTTGAGGATGAATCCATTATTAATTTTTTGCCTCATTGGAGGAACCTAATTAGCCAAATTTCTTTTTCTTTGCCTAAAATCAAAATTATAAATATCTTTTCTTGGGCATGTGCCAATCATATCTCATCCACATTACATGTCCAAAGATTCTAGACCTTTGATGAATATTTTATCATGGCTCTAAGCTAGAGAACTGAGCTATTGACGAAAGAAAGCTCAAACTCAAAAACAAGAACTCAACCTATAAAACCAATGAGGCTTCTTCCTCCAAATCAAGAAACAAACCCAATATCAACACTAAGAACAAAGGAACTACAATGATATTGTCCTCAAATCCACACCTCCACCATCTACCAACCAATAAAACTTGAGGAACCAAACCTCTAACTCTTCAAACCAAAACCCAAGGAACCAAACTTGGATAAACTAGAAGTAATTAACTCCACTTGGTGAACCCTATGCTTCTATTTTGGAAAAGTTATTAAAAGCTAATATCATCCAACTTCCACTAATTAAGCCACCTCAATAGTTTGATGTTTCTTACCCTATGTTATTATGGTATAACAAAAATGACAATTGTACCTATCACTGAGTCATAGGATATGATATCAATAGGTGAAATACCTTCAAATACCTTCTTTAATCCCTCATTGACAAGGAGGGGCTTAGATTGGAAAAACCCAATGCACCACCTAACCAATCTCTTGAAATATTTAGGGAACCTTGTTTAAACCATGCTCCCACCAAAAATGAGAGCAACAATGTCGAATGCTCTCCTAACATCCATATCATTAACATGGTTCTTGACACACTCATTGATAAAGAACCCATTCACCAATCTACAAATCCCCCTTTACTTATTTAAATAGTAGAGTTACCTCTCACCCTTTTGTACATCCAAATAGAGGAATTAACCACATTCAAACCTTTAACAAGGGTTACCACACCTATCTCCCCTATTATAGAACCATCCATTCCATATTTGGAAGCTATCTTATAAGAAAAGATAACTTCACCCACCAAACCTCTTATTTTGGAACCTTCCTTTAAAAACCAAGACAAAGGTAAAGGAACCAAACCATACCCTCTAACCCCTTCTTTGGTGGACCAACTTAGCCCTTATAAACCAACTAAAACCTCCACCCAACCAACCAAAACCTCTTTCAAGTTAATCGACCCTTAAACACCTAAACCTACCAAGACAACTACAGTAACTAAACCCCTTCTAAAACTAACAACTAAAACAACCAAAGAGGTAAAACCACCCAAAGTCCAAAATCCTTGAATTTTACCTCCCTCAACATTACCCTCAATTTTGGGTCCTCATCCCTCTACCTTAAGCACAAAGCCTATTATTTTAACCAACCCCCACCACCTCGATTGGTTACACCTTCACACTTTCTGATGCACCTCTCTTTACTGCACCAATAATACCTAAGTTGCCTACCTTGCCATCCTCAACCTCTAGCTCATTGACCAATTACCTAAACCAAAACCATCAACCAAATGTACCACCTTACCTAAGATACCTATCACCAAACCTACTTCCAAACAACCTTCTACCTCAACACCCAAAACCAAAACCACTAAACCTTTACCACCCTTAATCGAATCTTACCTAACCATTCCCCAATGGTTATTGAAAAACTCTTCCTTGAGCTTACCACCCATCAAACCCTTTGACCCTTCACATCCCAAACCATCATGTTTCAATAACAATTTGATTTGTTTATACCATAGGACACCTGACCATGATATAGAGAATTGCGAAGCTATCCAAACTCTCATCCATTACCTTTACGATGAGGATGATCTATTAATAGACAGACCTATTATGTCACCCACACCAACCCAGACAATAGCCATTCATACCCAATGCTTACCCACTCCTCCACTCTCACCTAAGAATGAAGACAAGTCTGACCACTATACTACCTCACCCTCTCCTTTTATCCATACTATCAATGTGGTCACTAGATCATAGCAAAAGGATAAAGGGAAGGCTAAGGTTTCCATTCATTAAAATTACCCCTCTTAACATTCCAAATCAAATCACACCCAACCATATCCATATTAAATATATCTTAGGTGTCCCTAGTCTAAACCTTCACTCCCTAACCCATATGCAATATCTATCTAGAAAGCTATCCTTAAGCAACTTCACCAGACCCCCCAAAAAATGAGCGTGTATGAGTTGACTTCTAATTCTCCCCATCACTAGAAAACACTTATAAATTCCTTTCAATCCATCAAGTTCCAACCTAATGATCCTCAACCTCTAGCTACATTTGTTGGTTCCTTACAAACTTCCAACCTTGTCACCTTTAAGAATTTAGAAATACCTTCCATCCACCTTGAGAACTAAATCCCCCACTCTTTATTACCACTTAAATCAACCAAACCCATGTCAAAAGGGTGATGATTAATGGAGGAGATAGCATTAACATCATATCCTCCTATGATTATGACCAACTCAAATTACCAAACAATATCATGTTAAAATCTATAGTATTCCTTCAATCCTTTAACGACACTATGGACACTACCTTAGGAACCATCATCCTTCATATCCATGTAAGACCCCACACACTCCCTAAACTATTATATGTGGTAAAAGGATAATTATAATACAATATCTTATTGGTATGACCTTGGATTCTCTCCATGGAATGTGTTCCCTTTACCCTCCATCGATGCATTAAGTTTGAGCATGAGGGTTAGGTCATCAATAGTCAAGTAGACCCAAATATTTTTTCAACATGCAACATGAACTATCACCTCAATGATGTCCTCATACACCCATTCGATGCACCTTCAGATGTTACACCCCAACCTCTAACCATCAATGAAACATCAACTAGCTCATTCATCCCTTCTTCATAAATCCCCATAGAGAATCCCTTGGGAGCTATGTTTCAATTATTCTCATTAGTGGAGTATCTATTTCTAGCATTGGATGCTTTTCCTAATCCTAAAGAATATGAGAACTTCAAATATGACCCTTCCTAAAACCCTAACATCAGAACCATCATCCTTTTTAGTACCCCTAACCATCAAATGAACTTCATCTATGGGGGAATTGATCAGCCACTTCTTTCTCCCACCACTATCTCCTCTATCTGACCATTCACCTCTAAATTTTCCTACCTTGACAAACTAACATTCACTAAATTAAATCTTCATAGGTGTGTTTGGAAGGGATTTGTTCTAGGTCAATATGAACAAGGACCTCATGAGTTACCTTTGATCAAAACCCAAAAACCTCATGAGTCATTTGGCCTTAGGTTTGTACCACCAAAAGAACCCACCAATTCACCCAAACCTATTAACACCATCGAGGAAGGAATCCCATCCTCACCAACCCAACCTCATTTGAAGTATGAAGATTTTGATATCATTCATCCTAAATTTTTTTCAACACCATTATTTTATGCCCCCTAACCTATCAAAAGGATGGACAAATTCAAACCCTTCCTCTCATCCATCTTGAAATGATAGAGAAAGATTCTCCTACCATCAATACCATCCAATATCAAGATGATGATTCTATTATCACCTACCTTAGTTCCATATATTATTCAATCTATATATCCCTTCCTCCTAAATCCTTAACCATGTTGAATTAATCCACCATGGATATCAACTTGGGCACCATAGACAACCCCCGTGTTGTTAAATTAGGCCAATCAGTAAATGTCAAAAAACTTCAAGACTTCTCTTCTTTATTCCAAGACCATAACATAAAATTTTCTTGGTCTTAAAATGATATGCCAAACATTTACCCCACCATTTCTACCCATAACATAGTCACTCATCATGTCAATCTTGTTAAAAAAACTTTGATGCATGCATCCTTGCATAGCCCTTCTCATCAAAGAAGATATTTATTGTCTATTATCTATAAAATTAATTTAGCCCATTGATTACCCCCAATGGGTCTTTAATATCATACCTATCACCAAATCCACTAGTATTCTATGCATTTATGTGGACTTTCATAACCTTAACCTTGCCTACTCCAAGGGTGACTTTCCTCTACCTAGTATTGACTAGCTTATTAATCTTATAGCTAGCCATGAGATGTTATCTCTCATAAATAGGTTTTTTTGTTACAATCAGATCTTGATTCCTCTTAAAGATTAGAATAAAACCACCCTTATCACCCTTTAGGGAATTTTTTTTTTATAGAGTCATGAATTTCAAGTTAAATAATTTTGGTCCAACCTACCAGCAAGCCATGATCTACATCTTCTATGAACTCATCCACACCATCGTATAAGACTATGTTGATGATCTCTTGAGAAAATCCAAACTTCACTAAGATCATTTAAAAATTATCAACATTATCTTTGAATGACTAATCTATTTCCACGTTAGACTTAACCCCAAGAAATGTGTTTTAGGGTCCTTTAAGGAAAACTTCTTGGCTTTATCATATCTCTTTGAGGAATCAAAGTAGATCCTACCAAGGTCAAATTAATCTTAGAGATGACCCATCCTAACAACCTTAAACAACTTTTTAGCCTATGGGGAAATCTTTAATCCATTTGCCATTTCATTTCCTAGCTCTTAGATTGGTGCCAACCTTTCCACAACCTTCTAAAGAAGGATGTCTCTTTCAAATGGAATAGCGATTGTCAAAAGGCATTTAAATCACTCAAATAGTACCTTTTTTCATCACCTATCCTCATCCCTCCTAAGGATGACCACCCATTTCACATATAAATATCTACCACTAACCATTCCCTAAGGGTAATGTTGGCTCATTGAGATGAACAACATAAAGTGAAAGATATATACTACATTAGCCACATGCTTGTAGAATATGAAACCTAGAATACCCATACCAAGAAAATCTACTTAGCCTTGACTTTCATGGCCACTAAATTCTGCCACTACCTTATTAACCATAAAAATTATGTCATAACCAACACTGACCCACTCAAGTACATGCATTCTAAGCCATACCAAAACTAGCATATGGCCAAGTGGCTTATGCTCTTAGTAGAATTTGATCTTAAGTTCCTTCAACAAAATTCAATTAAAGGGTGATTCATTACTGACCAATTGGTTGAAGCACTTTTGATAGATCACCAACCTCCTCCTCTTGAATCCCTAAATGAATCCATCACTACCCTTTCCCAAGAGGACATAACCTACCAAATGACTATGTTATTTGATGGGTTAAAGTGTCAAAATGGTGGGGGAAATAGTATCATCCTTATCCCCTTTGATGGTGAACCCCTTCCTCTATCCCTCAAACTTGAATTTGAATGCACCAATAATATGGCTGAATATGCAGCCTTAGTCATAAGTCTCCAAACCACTCTAGCCTTGGGAATTAGGACAATCATGTTGGAATAAAGGATATTTAAGCTTACCTAGGGATAATAGGGTAAGTTATTTATTATCTAGGGTTAATTTTATTTACCTAGGATAATTTTTTTTATTGTTGATAATCTCTCAACAATATATTTGTTCGTAGTATTTGAAAACAAATAGTTTGTTTTCTCTATTTTGTAATCACAACAAATAGTTTGTTATCGTGAAACAAACTATTTGTATTATATATACTTTACAATCTATGAGAAAATAATGAGAGATTAATGAGAGAATATAGATAATTTATATGATTATCACCTATTTTTTACGTGTGAGAGAAACATATTTTATTCTCTAGTATTATTTTATAGGTTATTTGTTGTAGGTTCTTTCTCCTAGATTGATCCTGTGGATCTTGTGTATCTCCTGCTCATTCTTTCATGGTATCAGAGCATGGAGTCCCAGTTGAAGATCCTCTTCCCTAAAAATTTTTCATCATTTTTCATCTATTAACATAGTCAAAAACATTATTTTATTGATGTGTTATAGATATTTGTTATTCTCTCACATTCTAGTTCTTGTTTACAAGTTTTTTTGTAAATTTTTGTACTTTATGATCATTTATGACCGTATGGATTTCCAAAACCAGAATTTTTTTGCATAAGGGCATATAAAATCAAGTCAAGAATCCATTTAAACTTTAATTTTTTCATTCCATGCTAGTTGTATAGCTCTTTCATTCAAAAACTGGCTGACTAGTTCCTTTTGGCAGACTGCAGTACCTGTACGATTTTATGATGTGGCAGATCATACAGACATTTTTTTTGGAAATATGAAACATATTCATGAAATCTGACTGTGCTAGCTTTCATTCCATATAAATTAGTATGGATTTGGATCAGGCCGTACAACATTTTGGGAGGTTACAACAGGAATTTAAAAATCTATTTTTGGTCTGCAGCATAGCTGTACAATTTTCTCCATTTTGAATGCCTTATACTGCATAAAATCAAAATCTAAAATTTTTATGTGTTAGCAGACTTTCTAGGCTTTCATTTCTAGCTGATAAGTATGGATTTGGATCATGCTGTACAGTCCTTTGGGTAGATCCTATGGAGCCAATTTTGAATTTGCTTGGAGATTTTTTCCTTGGCTAGTATTTACAAAATTCTCCTTAGAATTTTCCCTGATCACCACGCCTTGCTGGAACAAGAGATTATTTCTGATAAAGCCAAAGATTATTCAACATTTATCTCACATGTGTGAGTCATTTTGGCTTATTTTTTATTAAGTTCTTAATTTTTAGTGGTTCAAATGCAAGTCTCTAGCTTTAAATGTACAAATTTGACTTTGCTAAAGTGGCTAGAGATATTTTGTTAAAAATTGGTAGGAAGGAAGTCTTGGGGTCAAATCCCCCTACATTTTTTTTACATAAAGCCATTTTTTTACTTTTGTATAAGCTAAGGCTAAAAAAAAATTCATCAAGAGACGTTCAATTGTAACGGGAGGGGTGTTTTGAGGAAAAATGAATGTCTAGGTTGTTCTTGTCAACATCATCGTCTTCTTTGGGAATGGAATCCTAATTGTTTGAACCCCTAAACTCCACAAATTACCATGTTTGGAAGCTGAAAATGCAACAACTCCTTCAATCAAAGGGCTTATGGAGATTTTTTTTTGAAGCAACACCTGCAGCATTCACCACTAAAAAGACAAATATGCATATGGTTGTAAGCAAGATGAGGCTCTTGGATTGATTTGCCTCAACATCTCAGATAATCTTCAATTTCACATTGCAGATGCTACAATGCCAAAAGAGGTATGGGAAAAAATTAAAAACCTATTTAGCAAAGCTAATGAGTTTAAAATTTTACAATTAGATGCAGAATTGAGTACTCTCTCTCCATCAAAGTTTCCTCGAATAGATGAATTCTTGGCAAAATTCAAATTTATTAGGTCACAGTTGAAAGATGGTGACAAGGATAAAACTGATCAGGAGTGCATTTTCATGATTTTTTCAAAGTTGAAAGGACCATATAGTATTTTTTCCTCTACTTTTTATACTATGATGGATACATTAGGTGATGAATTCAAATGGCCTTCCTTTGAAGTTTTTTGTGAAAGATTGACTAGGGAGCAAACAAAATTAATGGCCTTAAATGCTCTACCTGGTCCCAGTCATGTTCTAGTTGCTAATTCTTCTAAAGGAAAACCTTCACCTAAGTCTAAAAAAAAGAAAGCACCTTCAAATAACCCTCCAGAGTCCACCTAGACACCTCATCATTCTAAATCTACTAAGACCAAAAAGTCCTTTAAGCAAAAGAAGAAAACATTTGGTCCATGTAATTTTTTTGGTGGTCTTAATCATGATGAAATTAGATGTTTTAAGAAGATGGAAGCATTAGAGGTAGTGGTCAGACAACACAAAATTTCCATTTTGTCTCCATCTCCTTCTACTTCTCCTACAGGAAAAGGGAAAGCACTTTTAGCCAGGGCTATATCTTCATGTCATGATTAGTGGATTTTTGACTCAGGTGCTTCTCATCATCTCACACATTCTAAGGATCTATTGTCTTCTCTTAAAAATTGTAGTACATCACATATTATTGTGGGTAACTCCTCATAGATTGAAGTTTTGGGATCTGGTACTATTGACAAATAGGATGGATGTTTTAAGAATGTATTGCTTGTACCCCAAATCTCTTCTAATCTTCTCTCTATGTATCAAATATGTAATTCTAGTACTATTAAAACTATGGATTTTACTTCACATGATGTTGTAATAAGAGAATGTAATGATCCTAGTGAGATACTTGCTATAGGTACAGCAGACCATACTACAAGACTCTATACTTTTGATAAATTTGAGTCTTTTATGTCTTTTGGTTCTTCACTTATAACACATGATAATAGTCTCAACAAATTGTGGCATGAGAGATTAGGGAATTTGATTTATGGATATATGCAACAAATGAGTATAAAACATCTTGTAAAGGGCCTTCCTAAGGTCTCATGTATTGATGGGGTGAGTCCTGGTTGTCTAGTTGGTAAACAACACCAGGATCCATTTCTAATTAGTAAGGCCACATGTGTAAATGCACCCTTAGGGTTGGTTCATAGTGATTTGATGAATTTTCTAACTCGTTCTTTTTCAGGGGCTAAATATGCACTCACATTCATTGATGATTTCACTCATAAAACTTGGGTATATTTTCTCAAGTTGAAAAATGAAGTTTTTGAGACTTTTATGGCTTTCAAAACCTTTGTTGAAAAACAATCATCTCTTCCTCTTAAGAAGATATGCACTGACAATGGGGTGGAATATGATAGTAATGTTTTTCATGATTTTTGTATTAAGCATGGGATATAACACCAGTTCACTGTACCACACACTCCTCAACAAAATGGTGTAGCAGAGAGGAAAAATTGAACATTGAAAGAGATGGCTAATTGTATGATTCACTATAAAAATTTGGGTCCACAATATTGGACTGAAGTTATAAATTGTGCAAACTAAATTCAAAACCATATGCCTCACAAATCTGTGCAAAATATGACACTTGAAGAAGCTTGGTTTGGGATCAAGCCTGATATTTCAGATTTTCACATCTTTGGGAGTCAAGCATGGGCATTTGTTCCTGATGACAAATGTAAAGCATTGGAGAAGAAAATCCAACCACTCATTTGATTTGGCTATTGTGAAGATGTAAAATCCTACCATATTTTTGATCCTATCACACATGATGTGTTGTTTCGATGGGATGTTCAGGTTGATGAGCTACCCACTCCACAAGAGTGTGCATCTAGTTCTTCTTCTCCCCCTCCTTCTTCTACCAAGGATAGTGAGGATTTTCTTTCTATTGTTGATGATGATGTTGCACTTGTTCAGCCACCACAGCCATCTTCTTCACCACCTTTGCCCAAGTGGGCAAAGAGCACTCTATAGGTAGCTAGTTCTTTTGTTGGTGATCCATCTGATTCTCATCGCACTCGCTCATAGACATCTGGTGTTGCTCTTTTGGGAAAAGATTGTATAGATGATCCAGTGTTGTTTTTTGAGGCCATTGGTATACTCGAGTGGGATGTTGCAATGTATTATGAGTATTCTTCATTGATGAATAATGATACTTAGAATCTTGTCCCTCTTCCTAAGGGAAGAAAACTTGTAAAATGTAAATGGGTCTATAGGACCAAATATGCTACAAATGGATCAGTAGATAAGTACAAAGCTAGATTAGTAGCTAAGGGTTTTTCATAGATTGAAGGGGTTGATTACTCTGAGACCTTTTCCCCTGTAGCTAACATGGATTCTATTCAACTTGTACTCTCTCTTGTTGCTTCACATTCTTGGTCAGTTTTTCAGATGGATGTAAAGAGTGCTTTCTTGCATGGTGATCTCCATGAGGAGATCTATATGGAGAAACCTCTAGGATTTGTGCAGGAGTCATCATTGGTTTGTAGACTCTGTGATTCTCTTTATGGCTTTAAACAAGCTCCTAGAGCTTGGTATGAGAAGATGGATAGTTTTATTTTGAGTTCTGGTTTTATTCGTTGTGAGTTAGATCACAATGTATACATCCTGAAGCAAGGTGAGGAGCTTGTCATTTTGGTTTTGTATGTTGATGAGCTCATCGTCATTGGCAGTTTCGATTCTTTGATACATGACATTAAGGACAAGTTGGTAGATAGGTTTGATATGACAAATCTGGGACTTTTACATTATTTTCTTGGTCTTTAAGTTTTTCAGTCTTTTGAGGGCATCTCTATTAGACAGCAAAAGTATGCAACGGATCTTCTTCATCAATTTAGCATGGCTAATTGTAAGCCTGCCCCCACTCCATATCAATAAGGTATTGTGTTATCTGGCACTTGTATGACTCCTCTTTTTGATCCAACTTTGTATAGGCAACTTGTAGGAAGACTTTTATACCAGACTCATACCTATCCCGACATCACATTTGTTGTGAACCTTGTCTCTCAGTTCTCACATGAGCCTCATGAGAGTCATTGGCAAGTAGCCAAGTGTATTTTGTGCTACATTTGGGGCACCCCTCACTTTGGTATACATTACACACCACAGAGTTCTACATAGCTTGTTGGATACACTAACTCTGATTCAACTGGAGATGTTGACACTTTCAAGTCCACTTGTGGATTTGCTTTCACACTTGGTTCAAGTCCAGTTGCTTGGGCATGCAAAAACTAGACTACTATTGCATTGTCCTCTACTGAGGCTGAGTATCAAGGTGCTATCAAAGATAGTTAGGAGACACTTTGGCTTCGACAGTTGCTTGGATAGTTTGGCTTCACACAGTAGGGTCCTACTACTCTTTCGTGTGACAACCAAAGTGCGATTTCTATTTCACGCAATCCTATTGAGCGTCAATGGATAAAGCACATTGAGATTAACATGCACTTCATTCAACATCTTATTCAGGATGGAGTTCTTTCTTTGGAGTTTATGCCTACATCTAAGTAAATTGTAGACATCTTTACTAAACCTTTGGCTTTTCCTCATTATCTTCAGTTGTGAGTGATACTTGAGGTGAAGAAAGTTGCCCTTGGGGGGATTTCCCATGAAGTCCTTCCTTTATTTTTCATATATTTTGATTGGTTTGTACATGGGTACCTTATCAGGCCTAGTAGCTGGGACCCATATTTGTTTGTCATTCTCCCTATGTTTTGCTTAAGGGAGGGTGTTGGAATAATGGATATTTAAGCTTACCTAGGGATAATAGGGTAAGTTATTTATTACCTAGGGTTAATTTTATTTACCTAGGATAATTTTTTTTATTGTTGAGAATCTCTCAAAAATATATTTGTTCGTAGTATTTGAAAACAAATAGTTTGTTTTCTTTATTTTGTAATCACAACAAATAGTTTGTTGTCGTGAAACAAACTATTTGTATTATATATACTTTACAATCTATGAGAAAATAATGAAAGATTAATGACAGAATACAGAGAATTTATAGCATTATCACCTATTTTTTAGGTGTGAGAGAAACATATTTTATTCTCTGGTGTTATTTTGCAGGTTATTTGTTATGGGTTCTTTCTCCTAGATTGATCCTATGGATCTTGTGTATCTCCTGCTCGTTCTTTCAAATCAATGTCTTTGGTGATTTATATCTTGTAGTCAACTAGGTCAATGGCTCTTATCAATGTAAGAATGATGTCTTATAAAAATACAAACTTTTAATTGATAAAATATTAGCATCATTTAAACGTTACCTAGTCCAATCTATTCCATAATCTACCAAAAAATATGATAACACAATGGCTTGTCTTTCTTTTCAAATCCCTTCTCAACATTCCAATTCCAAAATATTTATCACCATTCACAACTTTACACACCCTATTATAACCAATCTAACCCCCTACCATTTGTAATGTGGGGGAATCCCCATTTGGCATTTGGTTTGACCAAACTTTTAACTACCCCAACCTAGGAAGCATTACTCCCAACCTCTTTAGGAACACCTGAAGAACCTTTGTTCAGAGTACCTCTCATTACACCATACTAGGGTGAATACTTGAAAAATGAGGTTTCAACAGTCTCCTTCTTCGTTGCCTACATAGCCGTGAAGCTTCCCATGCCATCATGGAAATGCATGATGGGATCTATGGGGGAAAATTTAGCATTCTAGCGATCACTAAACATATCCTTTACATTGTCTAATATTGACCCACCCTCATATAAAACTATTATGATTATGTAAAAAAGTGTATTAAATGTCAACAACATGCTAATTTACATCACGTACTAGTCAATGGTCTCCAAGTATCTAAGGAATTTTGGCCTTTCTCATAATTGGAGCTCGATCTCATTGGGGAAATCAACCCTAATTATTTACAATGACATATCTCCATAATTACAACTATTGAATATTTCACCAAATGGGTGGAATCTATCCTACTTATCTTGACCAAAGTAGAGAATATTGTCAACTTTATCAGCCATCATATCAACTGTTGCTTCGGTGTTCCTCATTAGAGCATCATTGATAATGGAAAATATTTCAAAAATAAGCAAGTCAAAGGTGTATGTCATGCATTTGGAATCAATTTAATATTTTGTTCATCTTATGATCCATAAGAAAATAAATAGGTGGAAGCCTCTAACAAAATCCTTAACAAAATACTAACAAAAGTTGTCAGTGCTTCAAGTCAGGATTGGAAATTACACATCTCATTCACTTTATGGGACTATCACACTAGCATTTAAACCTCTATAGGTGTTACCCCTTTCTCTCTAATCTTTGGAGCAGAGGCAGTCTTTCCTCTTGAAGTCTAAATCCCCTCTCTTCACATATCTTTGTAAGATCGTATTTTTGAAGAAAATTATTGTCAACATTATTTAGCTCAACTTGAGCTACTTGATGAGCATTGTTTAGCAGCCCTCACCCACCTATATATATATATCAAGAGAGTATCAAACATACTTATAAAAAATGCCTCAAATAATGAGACTTAAATATTAGAGACCTCATCCTAAAAGAAAACCAACATGTGACCAACATGGAGAAGAGTAAACGAGGTAAGTTTGTTTTTAATTAGCTTGGACCCTACATCATTACCCATAAGTATGGATCAAGAGCTTATCATTTTTCCTATCTCGAAGGCCTTTCAAAACTTGAACCTCTCAATACTTTGCATCTATGTCCTTTTTTTTGTTAAAGAAAGATCAAGATCACTACTTTTCCTAACTTAAGATCATGCCTTGATTATGAGATTTTAACCTTCACCCATCTTCCTCCCCTTCTTTTAAAGACAATTGATTATGAAATAGAAACCATGTGATTAACTATCACAGTCATAGCCTAATCCTAAATATGGGTACCATGGCTCTAACCATGGCATGGTTCTCCTGGATACTTTTCATCTCTAATAAGATGGAATCCCATGGTCATTATCTCTCAAATCCACACCTCGTCACATATCATTAACCTTCTTATGTTAAAGTTTTTCCCTCATCACAATAAACCTATGAGCTTAATTAGACTTGTCCATGTCTAAAAAAATCACATCCAAAAATAATTTGAACAACAAAATATTACTTGGGTCAATATCTTAAGCATTATAGATTACTCCCTTGAAGGACAGTTGCCCACAAATAATATAAAAATTGCCAAGTATAAGGTAGATTACTCCCTTCAAGGACAAATATCAAGAGCATTAAACAAAGATAATAAACTTATACCACTCCCTTTAAGGATGGCTAAGTTAATAGAATAATTTTTTGAAAGCTTACCCCATTGATCAACTTCCCATAGACAACAATAAAACAAATGACCCACTACAAACAACAAAAGCTAAAGATGCAATCAAATCTCAAGTAGCATAATAAGTTGGGAGCCGTAATTAAATTTCACATGTAGACTTATTGCATTAATTAGTTTACATATATAATATGACATGGAATTTTCTATTATCGCTCCTAGGTCACCTATATAAGGGGAAAACTTACCCACATAAGGTTACCATACATATTACCCTTTATCCTTCACACCACCTATCATCCATCTTCATTTTATACTATCTATAAATCAAGGGTTTAGAGATCACTTGGCACACTATGATCAATAAACTTATTTTACCAACCAACACATGATAATATGAAGCATTTAAAAGACTTATGTTCCTTAAGTCAATCCAACTTTGGGTTTTGTTTTACTATGTCCTTGTCAAAAAATAGGCATTACACCTCATTTATTATTCTCTCCTCATTGAGTCATGTATATTTCATGTCTTTTTCCAAATCTAGTATGGTCATCTAACATACTTATGTGCCACCAATATCATCCATCCAAAACATAAACAAAATCAAAATAGCATTAGCATCAATAAACCCACCTTCTAGGGATACCTTTCTCCACAACCCCAACTTGTTTCGACACACACTTTCTTTGTAAACCTTCAATAAAACTAAACCATGTGGCTCATAAAATTGAGGAAACTTATTTGAGCACCATTCTCCAACACTTGTTGAACTACATTGGCCTGATGTTCATGGACTATATAGGTATTTCTTGACTTCTAAGGGTAGTTTGGCCACTAAAAACTAATTACCCTCCCCCTTTTATTCTCATTAATTTTTATTGTTAACAATGCCCTCTTACTTAGGACGTCCTATGTTAGGGAAGCTTTGGATTCTTCCTATCTACCTTTTATTTTAACATCATCTAATAATTTTTATTTGTTTTTACCCCATTACTAGGAGAACTACATTGGCCTAAGGTCTTTTGGACTATGTAGGTCACGCAGTTACTGAGGTTAGCTTGGCCACATCCTTTATTTTCCCTTTTCACCTAGTATATTTCCTCACCACCTCCCTTCCTTCAACTTTTCAATCTCTTTTAACCACTTTTATAGTTTGTCAATCTCTTTTAACACAAAGATTGATAGCCTTCCTCATTGTCCCTTCTTATCTCCCATAAAGCCACCACCTACTTTGCTTTGTTGGGCTCCTTTTCACCTTTCCTTGCACATACTTCATGTCCCACTCCCCCACCCACTTTTCATGTTTTTTATCCCCCTCTCCACTTCTTACCAACCATGCCCTTTATGCCCTTTGTCTTCTTCCACCATTCTCATCTTTACCCCTTGCCCTTGGCAACCTATCATACCCTCTTTCTTACTCTCTTTTCCTTACCAATTCCACATCATCATGTTCCCTTCCACACCAATGGATAATTTTACCTCCTTTTCTTCTTTTATACCACATTCTTACTACCCTTCTATTGCTTTTAAATCACCTTCATTTCAATTCTTAGTTCTTATTTTCCTCTTTCCCATATTTTTAATTTGGCATGCTTTCTATTTCTTATGTTCCTTCTAGCATCCCTTTTTTCTTACGTGTTTCACCACTCTCTGCCAATTTTCCACTCTCCCTACCTTTTCCATTTTTTTCCTCCATAACTAGATTATAACTAGGTTTTTATCCTTTGAGAAGCCTTCTATAATTTCCCTTTTTTTCTTATTAGTCCTAACCTTTTACACTTTGCATTCCCTTTTTCCTCTTTCCATCTCAGTACTCACTTGTCTTTTGCATCTGTGTGAGTGTCCATGCTTTATATCCCTGATTCAATTCTTCCTTTTCCTTCTTATCATTCTTGAATTTCATCCCTTATTTTTATGTCATACCCTTTCATTGTGTTCCCCTATTTCTTCACCACCTCACCATTTTTTAGCTTGTCAATATCTTATAATCAACCATTTAGCTTGTCAATCACTTCTAACAAGTTGATTATCACATATTGTATCTCTTCAGCTTCTTATACACCCATCCTTTACTTCCCATCATTTTTATTAACCCCTTTCCCATTTTACATCCCATTCTCATGTCCAATACCACCTCTGATTTGCTTCATTGTTCTTCTCCTTGCCTATCTTTATCCATGCTTACTCTATCACGTCTTCACCTACTTATTCACTCTCATATAATCATTTTTGTGTCTTAGTTTCACTCTTTTTATCTCATATTTCTTTTTCTTATGTGTACTTCCTTTTTTTTCATTTTCATCACCAAATTATTTTCTCCTTGGTCATTTTTAGACTTATTTTCAAACCTTTCATGGCCTCCCATATTTCTCATCCTCCCCTTACCCTTCATGATTGATATACTTCTTTCCCCATCCTTTTCAATTCTCCAATATGTCATTCTTTAATGCATTCCTCAAACCCCCATCTTCTACCTTTTATTTTTCTTCTCTTTTCTCCATTTCATTTAATTTTTTCCATCTCCCTTGATGACACTCCTTGTTCTTCCTAGCCTTCTATTTCTCCTCATCCATATCCATGTTTAGCTCCTTCCATCCTTCTCCACCTTCATCTTTATTTGTGACCTCATTATTTTCTCTACCTATCTCTTCATCCATATCTTGGTCCACCTTCACCTCATCCCTTGTTGGATCTCCTTTATTTTCTACCATTAGCACTCCATCTTCTCACTCATTAGAGTGCAGTCACTAGTCACCTTATTTATACGTGCATGTACATGTTTACTTCTTTGTGTCTTCTACTCTCTTGATTTAATACATGAAATCTTGTCAAGTTCATTTCTTTAGGGCATCCATTTCTCCCTTCAATATCTTTGTTTTTTAATCATGAGTCCTCCTTTTGTCCCTCTCCAACTACTACCTTCACCCTATCCATCACCTCTTCAACCTTTAAACCCTCTACACATTTTGAGTGTACTTGATAGAGTGTGATCAACACACCTTTTTCTATCCTTCAAAGCATGCTCATGTGATGCATTTACAGGCCTTATGTTCATTAAACCAAGACCACTTCAAGTCCTTTTTTAGTCCTCATCATAGAAGAAACATCATGCCCTCTTCTCATCCTAATGTGCTTAGTTGATATTTTCATTATGAAATTTATCTATTGATTATATTCTTCAATTTACTACTAGTGTTGTTAATTTCCTTATCTCATTTGTTTTACCTTAAGTGAGATTACAATAACCATAACCATAACCATAACATTCATAAGTATCCACATAACCCTAAGCATGATAACATTCAAACAATAACATCTAACACATTTTGTACATGTTTACAAAAAATTGCACAATATTTTATTTAAGGTTACAAGGAGTCACACAATGCATACAAAGTTATCAAACTATCCACACCTCACCTAAGTCCCCTACATACATTATTTTCCTATCTAAGCACTAGGATAATTATCTGGTGACTTTGGATTTTTGTTCATCCATCCTTTTACTTGATTGTTCCCTAGACTAACATCCATAAAATTCCCTATATTAGCAACTGCTAAAGCATATACTCTATTCTCTTCTTCCACATTCATCTCTAAATGGAAAGAATCATATTTCTCTCTAGGTATTTCACCCTACTCACCCATCATAGCCATTACATCCATTGATTCTATTTTTTTAACTCGCATAGGTACCACCTATTGTTGCCTTAGCATGCATCCCCTTGGAAAATGAGGGCTACCTCCATGGACAGGCTGAAGGTCATGTTCTCTATCCCTACACTTACATAATGGAAGTCTCACCTTATTTTTTACTAAGGAGGTAATATTTTAGACTCAAGCTGAGGTTGTGGGTGTCTTTCCTCTTGCTATTGGTTTAAAAGTGCTTCCATTATCACCATTACATGTATTATTTGGTAGATATGCACATTCACCATGTATATTAGTTTGGGTCATGGGGGTTGTTGATTATCTCTACTATTGCTCCCATTATTCACCCTCTTCAATCTCTGGTATTTTTATGCACCCTATACAACCTAAAAAACTAAATGACTTCATGATAGGTATTTGTTCTTACCATGATTCTTTAAATAAAATACCCAAATATTATTCCTTACCAACATGATTATTAAGTCCATTGATAGGGAGGGTCCTATGATGTCATTGATTCCCTTAAACATTCTTCCCACTTGAAATGGTCATGTCTACTTACCTTTTCATATGGACACATAGCCCTTAATCCAACTAGTCATCTTAATATAGAAATTATGTGCTATCATGATGTCTTTTTATTTCCCTTATCATTTGATCTACATCTGATGTCTCTACTTGCTTTGTCATCTTACATTCATTTTCACCTTCAACCTAGTTGATGTAAATTGGATTCTAGCCATGGGCCACTATAATGATCACACCTTTGAAACTATCACTATTACTAGTGGTGGTATCTCCCAAATACTTGCCATTATATGATCTCCCCCATCTTATCCAACTATATAACCAATATCTAAGACCACATATCTCCCTACTAGCAGGGCCTCTTCTAAGTAGAACCCAAAGTCATTAGTTCTAAGGAACTAGGATAGAGGATGCAAACATGGCCACCTTTCATCTATCCTACCCATGTAAATCTTGGGTCAGGCATGGTCTATCCTCTATCACTCACCACACTACCAAATTTTTAACTCATATAATCTACTTAGCCATCAAAGAAATTCCTTATAAATAGTCACTTTGCTACTTCTCATAAAACTTAGCTCATAGTGGTGATGAACCTTTGTCAAAGAGACTATTTAAACCCTGATAGATGCCCATCTCCTAAAACTTGGTTTGTAGTAATATATACCATCACTATGCTTATACCCTCACATAATTTTAGAAGGCATAACCTCCTCATGAAGGCACCTCTTCTTTGGCTTAGCTCCATCATAGGACATTTATGATGCTTAGCCTTTTATTACCCACTTATTTATCCTACCTTACCCATCTATGTCTTCTCCTCCTAATGCATGTGGGATTATTATGGTGACTATTCACTAATCTACACCATAACACCTCACTGTTACCAAACTATCACCCCAAACCTAGTTATGTGGTATATCACATTAGGGTAACCCATCTAAACTCCACTGAGAACTATATTTGGCCTAAAGTTTTGTTGGATATCAAATCCATGAAACTAAATAGGTAGCATCCACTTGACTAGTGCATATGGAGTTAGCTTAGCCACCCCCTACCTGAACCCTTGCCAACCACTCTCTCTGACCAATTGACCATTTGACCATGTCCACCTCGATATTGGTTGTTTAGACCCAAACTACTACATATCTTTGTGATGACCTTCCCTAGGCCATTTTAACCTCACCAACCAACCTTGTCATGTTGAATTTTTGCATGACCTGACCATTTGGGTTATTTTTTAGGAACACTGTCATTTCCCCTTTTTTAGTGGACATCGACAGACTTGATGATTAGCCTATTATACGACCTTCATAGGTTGATAAGGTGGATAGAGGGTCTTGATGGAGCTTGGCTTGGCTTCGATTAGCAAAATTTCTATAATTGGCTTTCATTTAGGCTCTTTCAAAGATGTTTGCCTCAGCTCCTATTATTTAGGGATATTTGACATGCAACAGAGTGCCCTTATTTTAGTATGGTCATGTGCAAAATCACTCTCTAATTCACCAGCTATAGTCAGTTTGAGGATTTGACATATATTAAGGGAGATATTAATATTTGATTGATTTAATCAAATATTAATTATTTGGTCTAATTTTAATTTAGAAACCCTAATTCTAATTTAAGAAAACCCTAATTAGAGCAAGCACATATTTTTAAGGGTATAATGGTTTTTCATGGAGGCCATTATTGAATTATGATTGATTATTGATATTGATATTGAAGAATTCTTCTGTGAAGACTGAGCTAAGGGTTCCAGGATTCTTTTTGCGTTGGAAAACGTCAACTCTCCAGTGTGTGCAATTCAAAGGCTATGAAATATCAGCTAATTTATTGCCAATTTGAGAGATAGCTTCATACAAAATTTATCACAGAGATTTATAGGTTTGAGAGATAATTCGCACAGAAGTTATCACAATATTGCAGATGATTTGAGAGATAACTTCACACAGAAGTTATCACAGCATTTTAGGTATTTATTTTATTAGGTTTTTGATTCAATAAATTATACAAATAGAGATCTTCTATATTAGAGCCATATATCTTCAGATCAAGGGTCCAATAGACAGGTTGTGCTTTATTGGTGGTCGTACGAAGTCCATACAGGTCTGTACAGATCCACGCAAATACCAACCTTGATAAATAGAGATCCCTAGTGATCAACATCGGCCGACTGAAGATCGACGTCGGCAAAGAAGGACCGACAGAGACCGACATCAGCAGTATATCGACCGATGCCAGCAATTGTGTGTTCGACACAGCAGGCTGAGACATCTAGATTCAAGCTTAATTTCTAGATTTGCAAAAGCCCAGGGTTTTAAGATAGAATATTTCATATTATTTTATTTGTATGATAGATACTTAATTATGTAATCATCTAGAAGAACAAGTGATAAGATCTTTAATTTGCTATTGAGAGATTATATTATGATTTATTTATTTATTGGAAAACTATTTTGGTAAAATTTGTAACTTTGTTCAGTGTTTTTATTTTGGTATCCAAAGGGATATTATAGTGGTATCAGAGCTTTGTTAAAAAAAAGGGAGCCCCTAAGTAAGGGACATTACAGTGGTATCAGAGCCAAATTCCTGCCATCCTATTGGTTAGATCAAAGCTAATGTCCTACCATCCTATTGGGTAGCTTGGTCATTGAATCAATGAAGTAATCATGGGCATTCCAAGTACTTTAAGTACTCAAAAATAGTGGGACAAGGATATGAAGAAGTTGAAACAAAGTTTGAATATGTTGGCTGAAACCTAGAGGAGGATGAATGAAATTATTTTAGACCCTACATTCGAAGACAAATTAGTACGATATATGGCATCCATTCGTAAAAGGTCCACATCACAAAATAGAAAGAAGGAGAAACAAGAGGTCTCTACAGGGATTGAGGGTAGCCCTACACCAGTTGTTAAACATGTTGATTTGACTCAAGAGGATATGAGGGCAGCCATGGGGAATGAGTTGTCTATATCATCTTTGCATGAAGTTTCACTTGAGACTTCTACATTAGAAACCAGCATAGAGCATGCTAATGATATGGATAATAAGAGTATGGATTATTTGCATGATCATATTGCTCCTTCATCTTCACATCAAGAACATCAAACTTGGATAGATATGGAAAGGACCCAAAATTTATGTGATATGTGGTCACAAAAGGCCAAGGAGGCTAGATTAGTGGCTGCCAATGCAAGACAACATCTTCAAGCCATGAAAGGAAAGGTCAATCTCTCCCACAAGGAGAGACAGAAAGGAGTCACTGTAGGGTCTTCTTGTGATGACTTACAGTAAGATCTACAGGAGTCACAGTTTCAGTCAGAGGAGGTGACCGTGGAGTTGGATCATTTGTGGTCTTCACCAGCCCTAGACCCACTTCATTTGTATAGTGAAGTGGTTGGTGGTGAGTACATTCCTGCAGTTATTGATAAGGAACATATTATCGAGGCTGACACACATGTGTAGGATTTGGGAGTACCCAGTCTTGATGAGTTTGGGATACCAATGGAGTCGAGTCTCCAAATTGATTCTTCTCACATAGATGACAGTGTGGTCTAGTTGGTTGTGCCATCTTTATAGAGAGATCAGTTGTGGTGTGTGGGGGAGTATGTTGATGCTTGCTCATATAATTTTTACTACACTGAATCATTCATGGAGTATTTGCTGGATAGTGCAAGTGTTCATCTAGACTCGCATAAGGTGATGGAAGGTGTTCTCATCTGAGGTACTACTGCTATTAGTAGATTGGGTGGAGAGATTATACTGATCCTTTCTACTATGCTTCCTCACAAGGATTTTGAGGTGGGGTTTGTTGAGTAGATTGCATAAGGTCTTATCCAGCCTATAGCCACTTGGAGTTAGATATTGGAGCCATTTGCTGATTCCCAATTCAATGATGGTGAGCCAGTAGTAGAGTTTGGGGGTTCCTATCAGCATTATACGGTGATATATGCTCATTATTTTTATTTTGACCTAGAGTTAGATGATTTGATTTCACACAGGTGTGGATTGGATCTAGTTTCTTACCATCCATTATGGGATGGATTGGCACCATCTTTTGTAGATGGAATTGGTAGTTGCAAGTTACACAGCCTGCATTATCGACACATCCAGGGCAGTTGTGATTTTAGAGATTAGTTGAGTTGCATTCACCAGTTTCATTGTGGACTCCTCTTGGTTATACTACAGAGGATATTGCAGGGACTTACATTGATTAATAGTAGTACAAAGCATAAATACATATGGGATCTAGGAGGATTGATCGGTTCATTGTTTTGAGATTACTTGGGGACAAGCAATTTCAGGAGGGGTAGATTGTCATGTCCCCTTTTTTTTTAGTGGACATCGACAGACTTGATGATTAGCCTATTATACGACCTTCGTAGGCTGATAGGGTGGATAGAGGGTCTTGATGGAGCTCGGCTTGGCTTTAATTAGCAAAATTTCTACAGTTGGCTTTCATTCATGTTCTTTCAAAGATGTTTGCCTGAGCTCCTATTATTTAGGGATATTTAACATGTAGCAGAGTGCCCTTATTTTGGTATGGTCATGTGCAAAATCACTCTCTGATTCACCAGCTTCAGTCAGTTCGAGGATCTAACATATATTAAGGGAGATATTAATATTTGATTGATTTAATCAAATATTAATTATTTGGTCTAATTTTAATTTAGAAACCCTAATTCTAATTTAAGAAAACCCTAATTAGGGTAAGCACATATTTTTGAGGGTATAAGGGTTTCTCATGGAGGCCATTATTAAATTATGATTGATTATTGATTTTGATATTGAAGAATTCTTCTGTGAAGACTGAGCCAAGGGTTCCAGGATTCCTTTTGCATTGGAGAACGTCAACTCTCTAGTGTGTGCGATTCAGAGGCTGTGAAATATCAGCTGATTTATTGCCAATTTGAGAGATAGCTTCATATAAAAGTTATCATAGAGATTTATAGGTTTAAGAGATAACTTCACACAGAAGATATCACAGCATTTCAGGTATTTATTTTATTAGGTTTTTGATTTAATAAATTATACAAATAGAGATCTTTTGTATTAAAGCCATATATCTTCAGATCAAGGGTCCAACAGACAGGTTGTGCTTTATTGGTGGCTGTACAAAGTCCATACATGTCCATACAAATCCATGTAGATACCAACCTCAGTAGATAGAGATCCCTAGTGACTGACATCAACCGACTGAAGACTGACGTCGACAGAGAAGGACCAATAGAGACTGACATCGGTAGTATATCGACCGACGTCGGCGACTGTGTGTTTGACACAGTAGGCTGAGACATCTAGATTCAAGCTTAATTTATAGATTTGCAAAAGCCCAAGGTTTTAAGATAGAATATTTCAGATTATTTTATTTGTATGACAGAGACTCAATTGTGTAATCATCTAGAAGAACAAGTGATAAGATCTTTGATTTACTATCGAGAGATTATATTGTGATTTATTTATTTATTGGAAAACTATTTTGGCAAAATTTGTATCTTTGTTCAGAGTTTTTGTTTTGGTATCCAAAGGGATATTATAGTGGTATCAGAGATTTGTTAAAAAAAAGGGAGCCCCTAAGTAAGGGACATTACAAACACTTCCTACCTTAGATACCTATAACCAACCCTGAGCCTATCTAGATCGCTTGATAGGATGATCCAATCAACTATGACTAATATTGTGGACTAATTACCCCAAATATATGTCCCTTTAGACCTAAACTTAAATTAACCAACATTGGCAACTTTAGTTCATGTGTGATCTTGGCTACCACACTTAGTCACATTTTGTGCACATGTTTGTGTCTCGTATACCTAACTACCTTGTGGTACCACCTAGTGCCTCCCACTAACTAATTATCCAACTTGTACCTAATTTTGCTTTACCTCATCAACTTCTAGTTTGAGGGGGAACACCTCCTCCCATATTTGAGGCATCCTAAGATTTGACCAATTGGTCCATTTTTTAATTTTGTAGCTTGTTAATTCAAAGTTGCATAATAAAAGGGGCAAAATGTAAACACTAGAAAATTGCACACTTGTATTTTTTGATGGTTGAATGCCTTGAGACACCCTAAAGACCCCTTAAAATCTTCTTAACCTTTAACCAACCCCTCTTAACCTTACCAAATCACTATTATCCTATTCACATATTACTATTCAAAAGTAATATTCAAAAGTACTATTCAAAAGTACTATTTAAAAGTACTGTTCAAAATTACTATTCACTATTACTATTTATGATGGGAGCCACTATCAATATTCATCATGACATAGCATGTGACATGGTAAGTGACATAGGAAGTGACATAGAAGGTGATATGGTAAGTGACATGGATTGAAATTGAGGTGGCTTGAAGTGGGACATCATACCCCACCTAGGACCTCCCTCCAAGGTACCTAATGACATCATTAAGCAACAAAGGGCCCCTCCTTTTAATTATGGTACATTTTATCCTATGAGACCATCATTCAACATGTGTTTTTATCCTCATGCATGGATAATAATTCCAAAATTCATGGGCTACTTAGCTAAAATATGGAAGTGAGTGATGGGAAGTATTTTGGACTCATATGAGCCCATGTTCATGATTCCCACTCCATTTTAGACTCTTTAGCAAGTCAGGAGATAAACCAACCAAGAGGGAGACCTATTGGCTAAGTGATAATATCACCCCCTTGTCTTTCATGACCACTCATGTACCCACATGGAGAATGGTGCCAAAATTTATGGTATACTTAGCCAAAAGACAAATTAGCTTGGTGAAAGGTCCTTTGGCCTCATTTAAGCCCATGTACATGATTCCCACTCCAAATTAGACTCATGTGAAAGATGGGAGATAAAAAAAAAAGGTTTTAATCCCACCACCATTATCCCCTTTGTCATTTATAGTCCCACTTGAAAAATGGTGCCATAATTCACTATTCTACTTCTTTGGCATGTTCCTTGACAACAAATGCTATAAATATGACCCTCCCCATTCACCCATGGTAAAGTGGTTTTTGGTTAAATAATTATTATTTCAGGTTTTATAATTTTGAATGATGTCATACACTTTATAATTAGGTCATAATCATCTTTGAGAAAAGGAATTCAAAGAAATGAAGCTTTACCGGAATTGCTACAGGATTCCATCTTCAACAACCATCTTCAAGAAGGCAAGGTAACTTTGTTTTTATTTTATTTTATTTTATTTATTACTTTATTTTCCTTTTTACTTCTTCCTCCACCTCCTTTCTCTCCTCCCCCACTTTTCCCATTTACCATTCTTATCCATTTATCCATTTGCCCTTTTTCCCCTTTGCCATCATCACCCTTTTGGCCAACTCATACCTTTGTCATCTTTACCTTCCTTATCTCTTTGGAATCCTAAAATTTTGAAATTAATAAATTTTATTTATTACCATAATTTACCCTTTCACACATTATCCAATTTTTTCATTTATCAACCCCAAACAAAAACCACAACCTTGTTTTTTGACTAAATTTCAACATTAGCTTCTTTTATCTAGTCATTGTTTTAACAAAGCATTTGACTTATTTGTTTTAATTTTAGTTACTTGCTATAATTTGTTGTTTTTAGTTTTTTTTCTTTTTATTTTTTTTCATTTTATTAAAATTATATCATTTTTATTTATTTAACTTAAGTTTTTAAATCAGGTGGATTGATAGACTCCTAAAAATCTTTCGCTTTTAGGATCTAGCTCACACTAGGCAATTCACCCATCTACTTGTCTAACAGACAAGTGTATTTAAGTGTTTTTTTATGTACAGGTCATCCTCCCAAGCCAAAAATTAGTTATAAAAAATCACTTAGATTCAATGCATGCACATTGTAATAGGTTTTTCTACACACCCTTCTTCACTAGTTTCTTTCTTCCAAAATTAAGAAAAGCAAAAAAAAAGACAAAAACACTATGAGAGCTCACCAGGATTAAAAAAATAGAGATAATTTGAAAATAAAACCATTCCAAGAAGCTTCCAAGAGGGGGAAATTATTATAAAATGGTATGAAGATAGGTCTAAGAGTAGAAAACACACAGAGTTTGATGCTTTGAGGAGTGGCCCTTATGTTATCACCCAATGCAAGAAACAAAATGCTTTCCAACTCTTAAAGTTATATGGAGAGGACATTCATATCCAATTCAATGGGATATATCTCAAAAATTTCTACTAAGGTTCTCCTCTCCCCTTGTACATAGTTGTTTATTTCCTTGTTTTCCCTAAGTGCTTATGCACATGTGTGAGTCTTGTTTGTGTCTTTCTTTGTCATGTGTTTGTCTGGTGTGTTGTGGTTATTTTGTCAGCATTTTAGGCAATTATTTTCTAGTTTTCTTCAAGAATTCATTGAATCCCTTATCCCTTGATAGGAGAAATCTATTGGTCCTTAGTATAGTAGGCATACTACCCCTATGAGTCACTAATTTGTTGACCAAATTTAACTTTTAGATCAAATTTAGACCCCTTTAAGTTAAAAACTTAGTTTTTTAGATGTTTTAAGGTTATAAATCTTTTTAATAGGCTATATTATGGTTCAATTGATGTTATTTAATTTATTTCTAGCCTTAGTCATGGTTTCATTAGTTTATTTATCATTTTAGGTCATTTAGTGGGCTTTAAGAGTCATAAATGCAAGTGGCATGGTTCCAAAAGTGATGAAGTGTCTAATTTTCCTTAAAAACATCCAAGAAGTCAGTTTAACTATCAAGGATGTTAGTTACATTAGAACATTGTAGGTTGTCTAATTAAAATCCAATAAACCAACTAAAAGGGAGAAAATGACATTTATACGGCCCATGGAGAAGTGTGCCACATGGGAGAAGATCATGTAATGCCTCTTCACCTTCTTAACACTCATCTCAATGTTTGGTTTGCTTTAGAAGTGCCATTTTAAATCCAAAACCATTTTTACCTTTTCCTACTTTTTTAAACAAATAAAAGTGACTTGTAGGTTTGTGCTTAGTATGGATAGATCAATAAATTTTAATTAAAATTATTTTTGGAGGTGATATTTCACTCATATACTTTCATTTCCATAGTAAGAGTGTAAGGATTGATTAACTATGCTTTATGAATCATCCTTTATAAGCTAATTATATGTTTTTCCTAGTTATTTCATGCACCCCATAGGTTTTGATCCATTTTGGTCAAATCCATAAAAACTAGTTGGTGATGTTGACTACATAATATGTTGGATACATCCTTAGATGGTCTCCATTATTAGTTTCATGTTTTGTAGTGTGTTTATGAGCAAGTTAGTCTATGCTGCAAGAAGGGGCCATCATGTGTAATCTCAATCAAAGCTATTCTTGTTCGTAGAGTGTTTTTTTACTATAGAGGTCTCATGTAGTTGGGTAATTATGTTACATAGGTCTGATGGTCATATTAATACCTCCTTCTATGTTTTAGTTTCATTATTACTTGTTTTGGGTAGCTTGGAATCTTGTCATTCTCCATTGTCAACTATTTTCCCAACTTCACTTGCAGTCTAATGTTTAGATATTGTTCACATTGCTCATGGGATGGTAATTAGGGTGTATTAGTTGTCCAATCTATTAGGATTTGATAATATTTCATTAATATGTTTGGGAAACCACAAATTTAATCACATGCTCATTCACCATGCCAAACAGTCATGAGATGCATTTGCTTTCTCTATTTCAGATATCTGCAAGTGGTTTTCACATTGGATAAGATGTGTTGTAATTTTTTTCAAGGTGTTATTGGTGGAGATAATACATTTGAAGAAGTTGAAAATGATTTTGGCTTCCTATGTGGCCTTTCATCCATCCTTATTACTCTATTTCACACTATTTTATTATTTTTGGGGAAATTAGTTTTTAATTCCTAAATAATAAAGGGTTTGAGTAAGATAAAACCAATAAATAATATAAAATAAATAAGATAATAATTTGTGAAATTTATTTTTAATTAGATATTTTCTAAAAATATTAATAAAAGGGAGAAAATAAGACTTGGCTTAAACTATGTTGATCAGACTGAGACAAGGTTTGATATTTACTATGCAAGCCTAAGATACTATTGCAAATAGGATTATAGATTTTATTTTTTGATTTTATAGGAGTGTTGAAAGTGGATAGGAGTGGTATAAACATTGCAGTCCTTGTTTGGCACTGTTGTCCTAAGGAGATAAGCTTTTTGGGTTTTGTTCAGTAGGTGTGTGTGACACTGTCTCTAGATTTTCAAAGCCTCATTGTCAATAGTGCTCCCTATAGATCTGATTTTATTTATTTGTATGACTTGAATTCATTGTTAGTAGTTATCACACCTCATGTATGGGAATACTACCTACATACCAATACTTTGAAGAGGGATCAAGCCATATATACTTCTCCCTTTGAAAGTGCTTAGTACAATTGTGATATGAAAATGTAAGAAATGATAAACTAGATGTGCTTGAGGATGGCTAGGGACTAATGTGTAGATTTATATGTGTTTAGGACTATATTAGATGGCCATATGTAGAGAATATGGAAGATTTCATGAGTGGTTTCACTTGTATTCTTGCTTTCTTGATAATATTTTCCAACCCTTTCCAAATGATCTTTAAATGGGATTTTATAAGGATCTATTGGTTATGGGTTAAATGCAATCATGCTAGGATGACACAATGACAAAAAGGATTAAGGGGAAAATGGTCATTTTAGATTGAAAGGTTATTTGACAAGAATACTAGAAAGGGGACACCCTAGGTTGTAGCAATGTAGTCCAACCTAGGCACTATTGTCCTGGAGGTTCTGGACCTGGAGGGATGGAAAGAAAATGGAAAATGGGTTCTAGCTATGCTGAAATGAGGTCTTGAAATCCTATAGGTGATTGAGAATCAGTTAAAAGGTGCATATAAGGGTCATGAGAGAAATCAAGAGGGACCTATTGGTTGGGTGTCATTAACCATGCTCAATTTAACAATTTTAGCATTTTTTATGACTACATTTGCCCCCCTTATTCTATTAATGCAACAAAATGAAATACTAGGATAAAAGACAAATAGAAAGCATACCTAAACTTACGTGTAAGGGTGAAGCCCATGAAGCTATGTGATGTTGGGTGTGTATAGAGAGCATGATATGAAGTATGAATCTAAAGGAGAAAATAAAGAGTAGATTAGTTCTTACTAGATACTCTATATCCAAAATAAGAATGTACAAATCTAGAAAAAAGAAAGAGGAAGGAAAAAGAATGAATATACCTCACTGAGTATGTGAACCATTATAGAACCTATTTTGATACTGAATAATGTTAAATGATGTTAGATGTGTGATTTACCAAGAGTAATATCATGAACAAAGCTGAGTGCTCAATTCCCTGAAAGGTGGCTCAAGAATGTAAAGGCTGACCCTTTGGCTCCATCATCACCCACTAAGTGAATCTATGTGGTTATGTGTGTGTTGATCAATTTTTGGACTATGTTTCCAATCCCTCTAAATAGGTGGCTCAAAAATACAAAGGCTAGCTAAACCTTTGGCTCCATTGCTTCCCCATGAAGTGAAGCAGTAAACTGATACCAGTATGGAATGTGTGTCATATGAGATGGATCTTAGAGCCCATGAATGTACTATGATTTGACTAATGTTTACATGGATAGCCAAATATATCCTAGAAACTAGGCCAATCTTGGCCATTTCTAAAGAAGTAGATTAGACTTATATGAAAGCCACTCCAAAACTAAAAATATAGCTTATGTGAAAGCCACTCAATAACTCAAAAACTTGGGAACCCAGAAGTTAGGATTGTTTAAAATCCAAACCAAAATAATTTCAACCACCTATAGGTGGAGTAAGTCATGAAAATGCTAAGAATTCTTGGGTAATACTAAACTCAAAAAGAAAGAAAATAAATGTGCTGCACACATTGCCTCTAATCCCTGGTGTCTAAAACATGGATTCTGATTTGGAAGTTATACCAATTGCCTTATCTAAAATTGGAAGTGAGATCCATCATGATCCACATGATGCCCCCTATATATAAATATATTATTTTAGTAAACTATACTAAAACTACTACCTTTGGTCTCAATTGTAGCTAGCAAAACTATAATCAAACTTACCTTTCTATCTATTTTTGGAAAATTTAGTTTTTATGTTGTTTGGATAGGAACACTAGAAATAGATAGTAATGCCACCAACACTATAGTCTAGTCTCAAAACTATTATCTTGGGAGAAATTTGATGACTATTTTGTATTCTTGACTATCTACCTAGTCTATTTTGATTGGTTTGATGTCTGGTTGCTATTCTAGGTGTTTTGAAACTAGATTTTTCGATTGATAGGAGCTTTAAACTTTGTGATAAAACCCCTATTTTTTGCCCCCTCTTTTAAAGGTAGGAATGTAGACCCTACAATTATTTCCATCAAAATAAAGATCCCTTCAAGTGTGTTATGTTTCATGGATACATGATATATCAATGATAATCAATAAAATATCTCAAGATATAACATGTATTATAGTGAGAGATTGTTAGATCAACAAGGGTATGCCTAGATAGATATAAAAATGTAAGAACATGTGAAATATAATAAAATAGAATGTAAAGTGTAGTTATTTTTTAGTTGTTAGTTGGAGGGATGGAGCATGATGTCCATCATGGCATCCAAGAAAACATAAATAATGCATGATATGGATCATGGCATTGCAAACAATCAAAAGCAATCAAGTAATAAGCACACAAAGCAAGAAGCATACAAGGGTGGCTAAGGGACCAATTAAACAAGGGACATGGGCACATATCACTCAAACTAGAAAGAAAGAATAAAAGACATGTTCAAATTCCACATACACATACAATTGAAACAAGCAAGTTGGCATGAAAGCCATAATCACATGGAAGAGTACAGACAAATGACATTGGCAAGTAGATATTATAGATGTAAGGTGATATCTCACAAGCAATAGAACATAGTGTATGTAGCTAGGCTTTGGAATAAAATAAATATATTGACAATTACTATTGATTTTTTAATTTTGAATGGATTTTTTGATTTAAATATGATAGTAAAAATTTAGAAAATGATTAGAAAATTACTGGGACCTAGTATGGGAAACTAGGGTTTGAAAGAAAATTATTTTAAAGTTTACTACTAAATTTTAAAACTTGACATGAATTTATGATTTAAATATTTAGGTAAAAAATTAGAAAACTACTTGAAAATTTAGCTAGGAATTTACCCTAGGGTTTCTAAGGTTTTTATGCGCAAATGAAGTAAGTTAGGTTCACCAATTTTTTTATTTTTTTATTTTTTTGGGAAATTAGTGTTTAATTATTAAATAATAAAGGGTCTAATTAAGATAAAATCAATAAATAATATGCAACAAATAAGTTACTAATTTGTGAAATTTATTTATAATTAGAGATTTTCTAAAAATAGTAATAAAAGGGAGAAAATAAGATTTAGCTTAAACTGCGTTGATCTGACTGAGACAAGGTCTTATAGTCACTATGAAAGCCTAGGATAATATCACAAAAATGATTATGGATTTCATTTTTTTATTAGATAGGAACACTAAAAGTGGATAGGAGTGGCATTGACACTTTATCCTTATCTAGTGTTGTTGTTCTAATGAGATAAGCTTTATGGGTTTTGTTCAGTAGGTCTATGTGACATTGATTATAAATTTTTAAAGCCTTTTTGTTATAAGTGCTCCCTATAAAGATGATTTTATTAATTTTTATGCTTCCAATGCAATTTAATAAAACTTTGGAAAATAGGTAAAAGGGGTTAATGTATGTAAGATGCAATGGACATATTTCATACCCTGTGTGTGGGCACGTTGCCTACATACCAATACTATGAAGAGGGATCAATCCATATGTAGTTATCCTTTTGAAATTTATTGGCATCATTGTGATAAGATAAATCAAGAAATACTAAAATATATGTGCTTGAGGATGGTTAGGGATTGATGTAGATATTTAGATGTGCTTAAGATAGTACTAGATGGTCATATGCAGAGAATAGAGAAGATTATCTAAGTGGTTTCACTTGTATTCTTTCTTTCTTGATAATATTTTCCAACCCTTTCTAAATGATCTTTGAATGGGATTTTATAAGGATCTATTGGTCATGGGTTAAATTTAATCATGCTAAGATGACATAATGACAAAGAGGATTTGTGGAAAATGTTTATTTTTGCTCTAAAGGTGATTAAATAGGAGTGATGGAAAAGGGACACCCTAGGTTATAGCACTATAGTCCAATTTTGGTGCTATTGTCTTAGAGGTTTAGGACCTAGGGGGATGGAAAGAGCATGGAAAATAGGTCAAAACTAAGCTAAAATGAGGTCTTGAAAGCCTACAGGTGACTAAGAATTAGTGAAAAGGTGCCTAGAAGGGTCATGACAACAAGCAAGAGGGAATTATGGGTTGGGTGTCATTAGCCATGCTCAAGTTACCATTTTTTTAATTTTATATGACTACACACACCCACTACATATATACAACCAATAATCACCTATAGGAGTCTTTGTTGACATCATACTAAGGTTGAGGATCTTAGTGAAGATGTTTTAAACCTTTGAAACATGAAGAATACATCTAGAGTGTTGAGAATGACTCATAATTCATTAAATACTAAAAGCATGTACATTGTTCACATTCTCCCTTGTTGCCTAAGTATGTTGATGACCACCTACAGGTGGTACCTTAGGGATGTGAAGGTTTTTATATGGGAGATTTAAGGCATGGTAGCCCATTTTGTAAGTTTTAGTAGGTGGTGGACTCATTAAAAACATATTTGAAGGGTCAAAAGGGCAAAAATTGTGTAAACAATGTTGTAAGGTGAGGAATATAACCTTAAAGAAGCTTTCCCTAAAATGTAAAAATAGAGGTCTACGGGCTTCTTGTGGACATCTAAAAATATGGGGGTAAAGGGTGTTAAGGCATCCAACTAGGTGAATATTATAGTCCATAATAGGGAGAGGTTATATGATAAAGATGAGGATACAAAATGAAGAGAAGATGGAAATTTAGGTCCTTAAATATGCTCTTGAAAACACTAATGTCTACAGGTTTGAAGTTGTAAATGGTCTTTTGACATCTTAAGGAGCAATAATGAATAGTGCCTCATGACTAATATGTTTCAATTAGTTGGATGGAAAAAAATGGAATAAAGGTTATTAATATGGGATTGATACATGTCTATACAAGCATTATGGACACCTATAGGTGTCCACATAGGAAATAGACACCTACAATAGGGTCTAAAGGTAAGTTTCTTAATCTAAGCAAGAAAACCCAATTTGTGAATCCAAAAAGCATACAAAGTGATTTAAATGTATTAAATTATATAATATGGTTCTCATGCTTCATTAATATTCTCTCTTACTAGGAAAACTCATTTGAGCAAAATTCGCACCTATAGGGATCATATAGGCAGGGTATATAGATAGTGAGCTAACACGAGGGTTTAGGTTTTATTTTATGACACTCAAAATGGTTTTAGGGTAGAAATTTTTTGTGTGAAATTAGGGGGGTTCAAGGTAATACTTTTGACATCATAACCCAAGTCTCAATAATCAATATAACTTACAGGTAGGGTCAAAAAGTAGGGTTTCTTAGTCAGGTATGGAGGGATTTAGTTTTGAGGGTCAAAGTGTAATTCAAGGGTTAAAGAGAAATTAGACATGATGAAATGACATATGATAATATATATTAGTATATTTATGGAAGTTATAATCTCTAAACATGATGAAACACACCTACACATACCTCCCTAAACCCTTGTATGCACTTATAATAGGGGGCAGTCTTGGTGAAGGTAAGGTAAAGAGAAGGACTTGTTTGGGAAGAAAGTGAGTGTTTCATAGAAAATTATAATTGTTTATGAATAATAAACAATATTTTTTCACAAATTCCAAGACTCTATTAAGACGATCATCTACCTTCCCTACTTGGTCAAAGCCAACAATCTATACTATGAGCTAGGAAACCATGTTACTTAATAGGCAAGTATGAGGAATCCATGGAAGAAGAGTGTTTTTGGATGAATTAAAAGATTAATAATCATTATTTTAGGATAAATATTATTTTTAAGGATCATATAAGATTTTTTTTATCTTTAAGAGGTCACTCTTAGGAGGATTTGAGAAAAAACAAGAAAATAGGCATTTCAGAAGCCTTTTTTTGGGCATTTTGCATTGGTTAGGCACCTAAATCAAGGAGTCCAGATAACCATTTGGTAAAAATAATAATAAAAAACTTAAAAAATAAAAAAATATTTAATTTTCCTTATATAAGAGGGATGTACCTCACTATTTTTTCTTAGAGATCAGCTAGTCAAGGAAAATCAAGTATTAACAAAGCAAGCTAATGAGGCCAAAAAGGGCTAAAGAACTTGATGGAAGGTTTGGTAAATATATATAAGAAGGTTTTGAGGTGTATGAAATAAAAATAGGTTATAAATAATAATATTTTAGGTTTATACCTCCCAAGATGACCACAATACCCCTGCACACAGTCCATCTACGTAAGCTTTCACTAGGCCTAGTTGGTGGATAAGAGAAAATGAAGAAGAGGAGTGTTTGGAAAGTTTTTTGGTGATATTATAAGTTTTAATGAGGTTTAAATATTAATAATAAACCGAAACAACAATTGAAAAATTATTCCAAGTAGCCAAAGATAGCTGGGTACAGGTTAGGCCTATTAGGCCTTCAAAGGACCTAGAGCTAATTGGGGGTCTATCTTCATTTCTAGCCCTTCATGAGATATAAAAATTATTTTTACATGATAGGGAGATGGAATTAGACATTTTTTAACTTTTAGTATGCATAGGAACCTATAGGAAATCTGATTTCATCTCATAAGGAGTTTAAACATGTAAGAAAGGCAGAAACAAGCTTGATGGGGTGATTTCAAGTGTTCATATCTCCTACAAGAGTTTTCATGGGAAAAAAAGGATTTTTTATGGTTATTATGGTCCATAAACATCAGGTTTGTGGATTTTTTTGGAAATTTCAATGCCATAACTTTATGAACAATGTTGAAGACTAAAAACTATCTAAAACCCTACTAAACCTTGAGTCAAGACTTGATGGAGAAAACAAGCTTGGAGAGATATCTAGATGAAATGTTTTGACAATGAAATATATTTTAAATTATAGAGGACTCAATTATTATTCCTCCCATTCTTTTTATCTATACATAATTATATGGATATGGTACAAAATAGGGTATTTTTACCATTTTGCATGTTTTTTAGGTTCTAGGAGGTTCCAAGAGATGAAATAATGTTTGGAAGGAATATATGGAAATGTAAAAACTACCTATGGTCATTTTATTTGAATGAAAAAATATTAAGTGTCCAAAATAAAGCTCTCATCTTAGCCAGTTAAAACTGGCATAGTGAACATAAGGGTGAGACATGTGAAAACCTTAAGTGGATGTCCTTTTACGGTGCACCTAAGTAGTCTTAGGCCATGGAGGGTATTTAAAAGTGTCATATACTCCATATCATGGACTTTAATGTAAAATTTATGCTATTTTTGAGGCCAAGTGTGAGGGGTGATAGAATTTATGAGTGTTTTAGGCTGTAGGTAGTAATGGCTTCCATCTAAGAGTTTTTAGATGAGTAGGACTACAACCAATACATAGAGAGGCATGTCTAAAAGTCTTACCTCTCATAATAATTATCATAACTATCCCTATTTAGTTTTATGATGTTAAAATAGGTTCAAATCATGAAGGTAGTTTTCTGATCCAAAATGAGGAGTTTCATGCCATTAAGTTTCTTGACTTGTATAGACACTTGGACTTCCTAAGATTGCATGGTTCATTTAAAATATATTTATCATTAGAATTTAACCTCTTTTATTATCTTTATATGTTTTCAAGTGACCTTTGTACTTCATTTTTCTTGCCCCTCTTCCAAATTCTATAAATATTGATCTTTTTGTCTCTTTTGATCAGCCTCCATTGGTTGATGGTGAAACCCTAACCTATTTTGTACTTGAATGACTATTGTAGAAATAAAAAATTTATTTTTTATACTTAAATTCTTCATATTTGAGTTTGGTTTCAAATATTATTGATCTTGTCTAGTGAAAGCTAATCTTTTCTAGCATGTTGTCTTTGATTGTCAACCAAGTATGCAGAAGAGTAATTATTGCAGGTTTTTGTTAGTGTTCCTTCTTAGTGTATGAGCTTTTATAAGTGATTTATGAATTTATTAATCAAATTATAATTCATTATCCTTATTATATATCAAAATAAATATTGAACCTAGTAAATGAAACATTGATGTAATAATCTGTCCTGAGTTATGAGTTTTGTGTGAAAGAAGATTTGTTGTGCTCTAAGTAGTATAAGTTCAGTAAGTAGGGGGAAATTAAATAATGATGAATCACCTTTTAGTTTTATTATTTTTTCTTATTAGCCATTTTCATGTCAAGTTGATAAATATGAGAGTGTTTTAAAGAGTGTATTAAGGAAACTAGCCTTTCTAGAGATTCATCTCACTAAATTGTTACCCATAGTAAGAGAGATGTTTCCATTGTGCCACTTGGATAAGAAGAGATAGGAATATCCTCAAGGGGTGAAAATAAAATTTAAAATATTTAGGTTTTAATTTAATTTTTTTATAAATGTACAATATATAGTCAACTTGAAGGTAGAACCCTCTTTGGACAGTCAATACCCCTATTTTACTTGTCAAATACTAAGCAAGGAATGTATGTTTTTAAGAAAGTAATGGGTTATTGATTTTGTTGTGTATTATTAAAAATTTAAGGATAAAATTTCTTTAAAATATCCCTTTAAAATTTTATTTACTTCTTTGAATTTTAAACAGATCAATAAAACCATTACATTGCACCCTAAGAGTACACATATTTCTATGTTTTGCTTATTATAATCCATAATAGGATTGAATAAGTTTCCTTAACTATTTGGAGATGTGTAAATTGTTATTATAGACATTTTTAAGGTTTTATAATAGTTTTAAATTCTCTCAATCAAAAAATATTACATTTTGACCTCTCTTAGTCTACACAGTCAAGCCCATTAGCCTAGCTAGGGTTTCATTATTAAAAATTCAATATCTTTTATTCTAATCATGGGAATGTTCTAAGACATTTAAATTTGGTATTTTTTTATTTATATAATTATTAAATAGTTTTTTATTGGGTAAAATATGGTTTGGTATGGATTTGAAATCTGAGCAAGTACAAGAAGGGCTAGAAGGCCTAATTGGCAAAGAAGTTACAAAGGAAAGAGTATCTAAACAAAGAGTTAAGTTATGAAAATTATTATAAATTAGGATGAATATATATGGTGATAAAATATGGTATTATATATTATTAAATACTAACATAATGTCCTAACTAAGGATATTTTTAAAAAAAGGCTATAAGGAAGTAGTCTCACTAGCGATTTTGAAGTGGCAAGTGAATGTTGGAGAGTGGGTGAGAGGTTCAAATGGGTTTGAGGTAAGTATGTTATGCCCAAGATAGGTCATATGTAGTGTTACATTATATTCATGATATCAATAACAATAGTTGATTTTTTGAGTCTTAAAGAACTATTAACTAGTGTGAAGCTAGTGAGTGAGTGAATGAGAAGAGATGGTAAAATGAAGGAACTAAGATGAGTGTACAAGTGTGAGGAATATGAAAGGTCTAATGAAATTAATAAATTTATCAAAGGTGTTTGTAAATAGGTTCATTAAATAGGATGCTATCAATACTATTGAAAGTTGAAAGATTATTGATGAAGCTTCAAACTTATGGAAAAAGCAAGGCCTTTGTAGTTGAGATCAATGATCAAGGTCAAAGCTAGTGATGGTGAAATTTTATTTTTATCATAACACTCTAAATCAAAGGTGTTTACCTAATATGTCTAATAAAATGTGAATCAACTAAAGTAATTATATATTTTAATGAAAAGTATGGAAGTGGCCATAGTTTAGGATATGTTATAGCTCACCAAATCTTTCAAGAAGGTTACTATTAGCCACACATTTTTGAGGATGATCATGAACATGTGAGAAGTTATCACACATTTCAAGTTGTATCACATAGAGAAAATCTACTTACTATGCCTTTGCACCATGTTATTGAAGTTTGGATTTTTCAAAAGTGGGCACTAGACTTATTGGAGCTATAAATTCCAATTCATCAGTTGGACATAATTTTTTATTAACAATAAAAAATTATCATAATCACTATATTGAAGCTCAATATCTCAAAAAATTCACACATAAAATGGTAATCAACTTCCTTGAGGATCATATCATCACTAGGTTTAGAATGTCATTTATATTGGTATGCGATATAATGGTCTTACATGATCTTCTTTGAAATTCGTATAATGGGCATACTATAAAAAGGTTATCATTAAATTATTTTATAATTATTATCTATAGGGTAATAATTTGGATGGATCTAAAAATATTAATTTTCTTATTGTGATTGAGAAAGTTTTGGATAAGAATCCTAGAGATTAGCATAACATGTTAAAATTTACAGTTTGGGCTAACATACTTAGAGTCAAGCCATCCCTAGGAGCTTATCTATACCATTTAGTATATGGTCAAGAACTAGTATTCCCCATGCATTTGAAAATCCCTACTTTACAATTCATGAAAATTTATCTTGAAATGATAAGAAAATTGAAACTAGGGTCCTGAACCTAATACAATTAGAAAAAATAATAGATGCAACATTTGGCCATTTTGTCCCACATATGTAGATTTTGCATGGTTCATGTGAAGTAGTGGATCAAAGGCTTAGAAAAAGGGGTATTAGATTATAAAGTAGGAAATTCCAAGTAGGTTTTCATGGTGATTGAGCATTTGGGAACATGAACCAGGTTGCATAAGACTTAGAAAATTGTCAAAGCCTTGAAGGAATGATCAAGAAATGAATTTATGCAAGTTTAATGTTTTATTATTTTCAAAATAATAGAGTTTTATTCCTAGTTAAACAAACAAGTTAGATAAAATTAAATTAGTAAATAATATGCAAGAATTAAGCTAATAATCTATGTAAACAAATTTGTATTTTTGACTTTTCTAAATATAGTAATAAATAAGAGAAAAATAACTTATCTTATTCTGAATTATCTAGACTGAGATAGGGTCTAATACTAGAGAAGCAAGATAGGAAACTATCAAAAATTAGAACTTGAGGTTCATTTATATATTGGAGAAGAGCACCAAAAGTGGGACACCTTACTATCCAGGACTATAGTGCTTTTTTGGCACTATTGTCTAGGTGGTTTGATATTTATAAGTTTTGTTCAATAGGCCTGTGTTACCCTAATAATGAAATATCAAATACTAAGAGCCTGTAGAGCTCACCATGCATCTATTTTAAATCTACAACGCCTTAGGAGATATTTATGCTTGAACTTGAATAGAAACTTGAAAATATAGAGAAGGGGTTAGTGTGTAAAAAATATGTTGGATGCACTTCACACCCTATGTGTGGGCATATTTCCTACATACCAATACTCTGAGGACAAATCAAGCTAATGTAATTATCCCATTAAATTTATTGGGGAAATTATGTATGATAAATGCAACTAAATGCAAAACTAGATGTACTTCAGATGGGTAAGGATAGGTGTAAGGGTTTGAGTAAGCTTGAAATGATCTTGGAAGGCTGTATGTAGATAATAAGGAAGAGTGCTTGAGTGTACTTGCTTGTATTCTTGATTCTCTCTTGTAAATGAGTACCAACCGTTATAAATAAATTTTGAATGTCCTTTTATAGGGGAATTAATGATCATGGTTTATATGAATTCACATTTGGCTAATAAATAAAAGGATAAATATCTAAAAGAATCTGACTGTTAGGACCAAAAATGACCTTGGACAATAATGCCAAAATTAGGACACCCTGGGTTTTAGCACTCCTATCCAAGTTGGGCACTATTTTCTAAAGGGAATGAGACCTAGGGGATGGCTTTGGGCTTGGAAGAACTACTTGGGTTTATAAGATTTAAGTTTGAAAGGCTGTAGATGACTAGGAATTAGTGAAAGCATAGTCTAGAAGAGTTGTGTAAGTAAGTAGGAAGACCTATAGATTGGGTGTCATTAATCATACTTAGTTCATCGAACTTTACATCTTATATGACTAAATTTTCACCCTTTATTCTAATGATATATAAAAGCAAAATACTAGGATAAAGGAAAGTAATACCTAAAATTACCTATAAGGGAGAATATTATGAAGTTGTGTGATGATGGATGTACATAGAGAGAGAGAGTATGTTATGAAATGTGAATCTAAAATGAAAACATAAAAATAGATCAGTTCTTACTAGATACACTATATCTAAAATAAGAACATTCAAAATCTGAGTAAAAGGAACAAAAAAGAATGAATACACCTCATCTAGTACATGAACCAATATAAAACCTATTGTGATGCTATATTGTGCTAGATTATGTTGTGTATGTGTTGAATCAAGAGTAATATCATGAACAAAGTTGAGTGCTTAATTCTTTAAAAAGTAGATCAAGAATGCAAAGGCTGGCCCTTTAACTCTATCATCACCAAGTGAAGTTAATGAATCATGCATGTGTTAATTGATGTCTGGACTATGTGTCTAATCCCTCTAAATAGGTGGCTCAAGAATGTAAAGGTTGACCCTTTGGCTCCATCATTTCCCCATGAAGTGAAGCTATGAAGTGATATTGGTATAAAATAGATATCATATGAGATGGCTCATAGAACCCATGGATGTTTTGAAAATTTGATAATGTGGCATGGATAACCTGAATATATGCTAGAAACTATGCCATTCTTGGCCATTTTAAAAGAAGGAGGTTAGGCTTGTATGAAATCCACTCTGAAATTGATGTACTAGGCTTATATGAAAGCCAACATAGGAAATTGGGTACTCAAAAAGTTAAACTTGTATAAAATTTCAACTTGAAAGTGATGCCAACCACCTATAGATGGAGTAAGGCATGCAGTTACTGAGAATGCTTGGATAATAAACTAAACTTGGAAATAAAAAAAGACCAATGTGTCTTACACATTTCCCCCAATAACTAGTGTTTCAAACATGGATTCTAATCTAGAAGTTATTTCAACTACCTAATCTAAAATTGGAAGTGAGAGTCATCATGCCACACATGATACCCCTTATATCTAGATTCTGTAAGAAAACTATATTCAAACTATTGATTTTAACTGATTTGGATATGCAAAAATTGTAGTGGAGCTAAATTTTTTACATATTACTAGAAGACCTGAGTGTTTTTTTCTTGGACAAGAGTGAAAAAATGAGGACACCCTTATGTTTGGTGTTACTATCCATTTTTGACACTATTGTCATGTGATAAAATTGGTTGTCGTTATGGAATTATCATTATTTTCTATTTTATTCTGACTGGCTTGACCTCTCAATTTTGAACTAGGTGATTTGAATTCTACTATTTTGACTATTAAGAGCCTTGATCTCTATGATAAAACCCTTTTTTATGTCTCGCTTTTATGAGGGTAGGAATAATGAACCTATAATGACTACCCTTAGAAGAAAGAGTCCTATAAGTGTGTTAAGTTACATAGATACATGATATAGCAATGATATTTGACAAGATATCTATCGATATAACAATTCTTATATTGAGAGATTATTATCAATAGGGGTATGCCTAGATACATATAATAATGGAAAATCATGTACAAAGTAATGAACTAAAACTGGAAGTGTTATATGTTAGTTATTAGCTATAGGGATGGAACATGATGTCCATCATGGCATCTAAGAAAGTAAGAGAAGATGCATGATGTGGATTATGGCATTAAACACATTGAGAAGAAAACAAGAAATCAAGAAAACAATTAAGAAGAAAGAAGCATATTGGGATGGCCAAGGGGATATGGGCACATGTCTTTCAAACTAGAAAGCAAACATACAAGGTATGTTCAAATGCCACATACACATACAAGTGAAATAAATAAAGTTAGCATAGCAGCCATAGGCACATGGATGCGTACAAGCAAAAGACATTGGAAAATTTCCTAAGGCACTCACATGAATAGAAATAATAACACACAAATAGGAGACAAGAAAGAATTAGAAATTCAATCACATAAGCTACGCTAAGCAAGAGGAAAAAGCATTCAATAACTACAAAGGTAAAATCACATCTAACTAATCAAAGTAAATATGAAAGTATGCAAAACTTGTGTATTACAAGACTAGGTATATGTTAAGAAATACACAAGTGTTATATACTAGTGAAATATCAATATAGTAATCTATGTAATCTAGAAAGGAATGTATGTCAACATGATAACTCATAGTGTGTAGTGTGGGAATGATATAACCTAGATGGTGTAGTCATCTTAATATGCCCCTAGTAGGTAGGTATATTGATGTGTATCTTGAATGTATAATTAGGAATACCCCCTCAAATGGTAGAGTGAAGCAATCAAGTGGTTGGATGTCACTGCACACACTCAAAGAAGATCAAGTGAAGCATGGTAATGTAGAAAAATTGACATACAATAGCATGAAATAACAAATTTAAGTCCTAACATGATAATAGTAATGAAAAGTATGAATGATGCATACAATTGAAATGTTTTTTTGTATTTTTTACATATTTGAATGTTTTTTATATTTTGAAATAGGCTATGTATAATCAAGTAGAAGAGATTATGTACAATCAATGCTGAAAAGAACATTATGTACAAAAATTGTGTAGAAATAACATATTATCCATGATATCTGTGTAGAAGCATAATGTTCATGATATTTTTGAGTTTTTTTCCTTGAAGTGAGGCTATATATTACACTTTAGGGACAAGTTTTTTATTAATGATGTAAGGACCTAGCCAATTAGGTTTGAATTTTCCTTTGGTTTCTTCTTTGGCATTGACAGTGCAAAGGTTTTCTTTGAGAACAAGATCATTAACTTTGAATTATTTGATGTGAACTCACTTTTTGTAGGATAATTGTATACATTATTGGTAAATTTTGAGGTGTTCTACAACTTGAATGCATGTATGATATAACTATTTGAGATGGTGTAGATGCTTTTCTCAATACTGGTCATTAGTGAGAATACCTTTAAGGGAGACACGAAGGGATGGAATTTATAATTCTAGTGGTAGAACTACTTTTTTGTCATAAATGAGTGAATAAGGAGTATCCCCCATGGGCATACTAGTACTTGTGTGATAGGACCATAATGTGAAAACTAGCTAATTATGCCTATCATCACCAAACTTGGTTACTATTTTCCTCAAAATATTATTAATTGTTTTATTAGTGGCTTATGCTTAACCATTTCCTTGTGCATAATATGGAGTGGAGAATGTGTGTTTAATTTTGTATTTGGTACATTTTTTTTTATAGTTTTATTATTGAATGATGTTCCTTTATCAAAAATTATAGCTGCAGCTAGGTCGAAGCATGGAATAATATGAGTCATGATAAAACTACAAATGTCTTCACCTATGGTAGATTGAAGTGGAACTACTTCCACCCATTTGGTGAAGTATTATGTGTTTGTGATTATGAACTTATGTCCATCAGCAGACTCGGGGTTGATTTTTCCAATGAAATCAAATCCTCATAACATGTATGACCATTAAAAGATGATAGGTTGTAATTATTATGATAGTGCATGTTGAAAATTACTATGTCATTGACATTTATTTCATAGATTCACATATTTTAAACAATCATCTTCCATGGTAGGCTAGTAGTACCCCTATCAGAGGAGTTTGTATGACATGGATTTTCTACTAAAATGACCACCACACTCACTATCATGTATTTGAGCTAGAGCAATTTTGGCTTCTGATGAGGTTAATCACCATATTAAGTGTCCATCAAAGGATCATTTGAAAATGTCTTCACAATGATGACATAATAAAGTACTTACTATTGTAACTTATGTTTATCATTTTAGGAGAAAGTGTCTAGTGTAATAGATTTATTGAAAAAGTTATAAATGTTAGAGAACCATTCTAGGGTTGCAAAGCTACATGTAGTAGCTAAGATGGAAAGAGTGATCATGTTTACATTGGTTATTGATAGTGATTATAATAATTTAATTATCAAAATTTATTGATCATCATTGATGTCAATGGGGATTAAAGATGAAACACTATCCACGTCATCTATGTATTTATTGTCTTTCTAGGGAATTCTCTCAATGGAAAAATAATCAAAGTGTGATGATAGACATTGTACCATGTTGTGGTATGGGATAAGGTGTTATTTTATTTGATAAACATCATTGAATTGATTGACCATAAGTTGGGAATCAATGAAGACTTGAATAGATTTGATTTAGAGGAATTGTGTAACAAACAGTCCTAATATAATTGTATATTCTATTGTTATATTAGTGCATGAGAAAATTAATCGATATGTTATAGGAATTGTATGGCTAGAAGGATCGATAAAGACAATGCCTACCCCTGTACCAGATGCACATTGGGAACCAATAAATAACATGGTCTAAGTATCTAAATTAGTAGAATATGTAGTGAAATCATCTTTGAATGTGTCACTTAAAGGGTTGGTATCTAACACTGGTGTTTCTACCAAATGGCCTGCAATGATTTGGCCCTTTATCATTTTTTAGAGGACTATTTTTAAGTCAAATTTTGTTAAAAACATAACCCATTTTGTGATGTAGCCAAAAATATGTGGTTTGGCTAGTAGGAACTTTAAAGGGACTAATTTTGTGATAACTTGAATCTCATTATTGACCATGTAATGTCAGAGTTTTTGTGTAGAAAAAACTAATGCTAGACATAATTTTTATATTGGGGAATAATATTTTTCACAATCAACCAGTGTGTGACTAATGTAATAAACTACTCATTCGATATTTTGATCATCATGTTATGCTAAGACTGCTCCTAATGCATGATCTATTGCTAAGATATAAAGCAAGAAAGGCTTGTCTAGGATAGGTGGTACTAAAATAAGTGGATTAAGGAGATATTATTTGATTATGTCAAAGCTATTTTGATAAGTTTGGTCCCAAATAAACTTTGTATCTTTCTTTAATAAGTGAGTAAAGGATTGAGTTTTATTAAAAAGTTGAGGTACAAAATGGTGGATTGCTTGGATCTTACCTTGGAGGGATTGATGTTTTTTTAAGTTGGTAGGAGGTGGCATGTTGATAATTGATTTGACTTTATTAGGATCAACTTCAATTCCATGTTGAGATATAATGAAACCTAAGAGTTTCCCTAATGTAACTCTGAACACACATTACTTTAGGTTTAATCAAACATTGTATTGCCTAATTTGTGTAAAAATATTTTGTAAATCAATAGTGTGATGCTATTATTGTTTGGATTTAACTAGTATATCATCAACGTAATCCTCAACAGTATGGTGAATTAAGTCATGAAAAATATGCATCGCACTACACTGATATGTGGCTCTAGCATTCTTTAATCTAAAAGGCATGACAATTTAACAAAATGTACCCCATGGTATTGTAAAAGATGTTTTTTCTTGATCTTATTTAGTAATTTTGATTTGATTATAATTGGCAAAACCATCCATAAATGATAGCATTTCATATCCAGCTGTGGAGACGACTATCACATTGATATTTGTTAAGGGGAAATCATCTTTGGGTATTCTTTATTTATATATTATGCATTAAAAAAATATCAAATTTATCTATTAGGTTTGACTATGGGAACTATATTAGAAATCCATTAAAGATGTGTTACTAGGAAAATGAAACTAGCATCTAAGAGGCATTGGATTTCATCCTTGATTAAGAGAGCCACTATAAGATGCATTTTTCAATTTTTTTGTATAACTGGTTTAGCATCGGGGTATAAAAGAATCTAATGTAATTCTATAGATGTATCAATTCTTATTATATATGAATATGACCAAGAAATGTTTTTTATAAAATTTGTTAAATCTTGATGAATATTTGCATCCTCTTCCTTTCTTAGGGTAGCAACTAATTAGACAATGCGGGGATCCGTGTCAGTTTTGAAATTGAAATTTATTATTTCTTTGTTAATTAATGTGGAATGATCTATTGTATATAGAGTTGTATGAATAGTATTATCTAAGTCAACTAGTATATAAAGGAAGGAGTTTATACTTTCTCTAAAGTAGACGTGGGCATTTGTGTGGTTTGGAAATCTATTTTTATGGTAAAAAGATGGTAGGTCCTCATATGCACCAATAAATTATAAGAGGGATGCATCACTATAGAATTCATCTAATGTAAACATGTCATATGAAGTCATGTTGTGAATAAGATTAGGGTAGATCAATGATAATGTATAAGTATGATTAATTGTATTTTCAGTGTGTGTAATTGGTGGACAAAATTTTGTGTTGTGAAAGTGTGGGAGAGGTTTTATCATGATTAATTTGAAATTTGTATCCTATCCCTTGTAATTTATGTTGTGTGGATGCATCAATAGGATTGACTATTCATTTTTCATGCTTTCCAAGTCCTTTGCCCTGATAGCCCATCTTATTATGATATTTAAGTGTAAAGGGTGAGGAAAATTGGTAATCTGCTGCTTGTGTTGAAACAAAATTTAGAATTGTCTAATTTTGTATATGGTATAAGGGTGCATTATGAGTGATGGGTTGTGTAGGTATACTACCTATATTAAAGTGTAGGATATAATTTCATAGAGATTTAGCCACTTGACAATATTTAAAAGGTTCATGGTCTATTGGGAACATGTATATATAACCTTTGTGACTAAATTTTAGACAAGCATGGAGGTGGAAGGGATTTCATGCATATCATTAATCTAATGTTGAACAAATAATAAATTATAATTAAGTTCATTTGGCATGACTTGGCAGATTGTTGGTAGTGTCTTAGGCCCTAGGGTAAGATTTAGTGTTATTTGACCCATTAATTTTCATGGAATGTTGTCAAAACATCTGATGTTCATATCAAAATCATCTATATCTTGAGGTTCTATGTTAATACATGAAAGAAAAGATATGTTAAGTCTTAAAACATTAATAACTAGTACTCTTTTGACTCCCACATCATTAATTCATAATTAAATGTATAAAGGTAGATGTTGTTAAATGATGTGTTGTCAGGGTAAATCCTCTTTTTCAAAAGAGATATGCTCTTTGGTCCATTGCATTGTATTGAGGATGGATGCAATATAGGTTGGTTCAGTGGAAATAGGAATTCTATTATTATGAAGGGTTGCATACAATACATCTTTGTAAGTATCTGATCACTAAAGGATCTCAAGAATAGAAACTATATCTGGAAGGGTGCTAGCCTGAGCAGTAAAGCTATGGCCTTGGGTGTAATAAACCTACCTATCTTCATAAACTTGGGTGATAGCATGGACCACATGATTTACTATAGGCATAAAGCTAGTCATAGGTGTAGGATAAGATCTAGATGTACCAAGTTTGAAGGAAGGAGGGATGGATATAACTGCTAGTGTTTGTTGACATCTAGTAATGATAAGGAGATACTCAAAAATAGCCAATGAGTTATATGAATTGAGGTAAAAGTCATGAATGTGGAGTGAAATGCATGTAATTTGAATGATAATTGGTGCAAAGATATACTTATAAAGAGTATTCCATAGGCAAGATAGCAAGTAAGAGATAGAAAATGTGACATTGTGCATGAATACATAGAAAATTTTGATATGCAACATAACATTTTGTATGTATTGAGTATAATGAATCTGAAGACATTTCCATATGAATAAATAGAGAGTAATGGAGAGAGAATATGATTTTATGCCTAAATGCATAAAGAGCTTTGAGTTGTAACATAATATAGCTAACATGTTTAGCATGATAAACTTAAATATTTGTCCATATGAGAGATAGAGAGTATGAAAAAGGCATATTGAAATCTTGTGTCATTTTAGCCATAAATTTTGTAATATTATCTATTAGTATGAAGAATAAGCATGAAATGCAAAGAATGAAGCTTTGTAATAACATATGATAAAATTCATCATTCATGTACATGATGGGGCCTATTATGGTTTACTTATTATTTACATAAAATGTAATAAAAGTTCATAAATAAATGAGCATCATTTTTGTAATTTGGCTATGGATGTAAGGTGATACCTCAAAAACTAGAGGAGATAGTACATGCAACTAGAGGTTTTGCATGAATTTTTAAAATTAATGTAATATTTTTAAAAATTAGAGATAATTTGTAACATTTTTCTTGAAAAATTTAGAATTTTTTTCTAGAATTAGTAATATATTTTTCCTAGTGTTAGAAATGTGTTTGTATGCAAGGACTTAGTATGTGAAAACTAAGGTTTTAACAAAATATGTGATATTTTTGCAATTAATTTGTAGATTTTTTATTTTTAAATGTAGGAAAAATCATAAAATTATGGAAAAAATCAGAAATAATTATCCCTAGGGTTTTTAGGGTTTTATGCAAAGTTTGAAGTAAGTCAGGTCTACCAAATGTTTTATTGTTTTTAGAATAATGGAGTTTTATTCCTAATTAAATAAACAGGTCTAAGAAAAGTAAATCAATAAATAATATGTAGGAATTAAGCTACTAATTTGTCTAAATGGATTTGTATTTTTGAATTTTATAAATATAGCAATAAATAAGATAAATCTAACTTAGCTTATTTTGAATGATCCAGACTGAGATAGGGTCTAATACTAGAGGACCAGGACTAAAAAACTATCAAAAACTAGATCTTGAGGTTAGTTTCTAGATTTGATAAGAGAATTAAAAGTGGGACACCTTGTTGTCCAACATTGTAGTCCTTTTTTGGTGTTATTATCTAGGTGGTCTAAGCTTTTTGGGTTTTGTTTGATAGGCCTATGTTACCCTATAGTGAAATATCAAAGCTTAAAAGGTTGTGGAGCTCATTGTGCATCTATTTTAAATATTCAAAGCCCTAGGATCTCTTTGTGATTGAACTTGAATGGAAAATTAGAAAATATAGAGAAGGGGATAATGTGTAAAGGATACATTAGATGCACTTCACACCTTATGTGTGGGCACACTACCTACATACTAATATTTAAAATAAGGATCAAGCTAATGTAGTTATCCCATTAAAGTGTTTGGTAAAATTGTGTATGATAAATGCAACTAGATGTACTTTAGATGTCTATGGATAGGTACATGGATTTAAATAATCTTGAAATGATCTTGGAAGGCTATATGTAGAGAATAGGAAAGAGTGCTTGAGTGTACTTGATTGTATTCTTACTTCTCTTTTGTAAATGAGTGGAAACCCTTCTAAATGGACTTTGAATGACATTTTATATGGGAATTAATTATCATGAGTTAAATTAATTTGTGTTAGGTCAACAAGGAAAAGGATCAAGATTCAAAAAAAGTTAATCTTTAGGACCAAAAATGAACTTGGATAATAACACCAAAATTAGTACACCCTAGGTTTCAGTGATCCTATCCAAGTTGGGCACTATTATCTAGAGGGAATGAGACTTGGGGGGATGGATCTGGGTGTAAAATAACTACTTGGGTCTATAAGGGTTAAGTATAGAAGGTTTTAATTGACTAGGAATCAGTGAAAGAATAGCCTAGAAGGGTTATATAAGCAAGTAGGAAGACATATACATTGGGTGTCACTATCCAAGCTTAAGTCATATAATTTCACATATTGTATGACTATATTTAATAACTATACCATCACTAAGATGTTATGCAAGAGAAAATGGACCATCTAACTTACACATTTAATATTTTTAGTTAGGAAGCCCCCATGAGATAGCACATCACATGTAATTGTAGTTATACATACCAAGATCATCCTCTAAAATGTTCATGCATGTGTGAGCTTTTTGGCTTAAGTTATAAGCTTCTAAATTTAGACCTAAAATATAAGACATTCGTGCTAACATCAATTTTAAGCTTAAGCAAAACAAATCTTTTTGATCTTAAACTTGATGGTCACATGAACATCAATGATGGTCATGCAAATGTCATTTTATAGGAGCATGGACATTAGTTTCAAGCCCATGAAATAGCCATTAGTTTTCAAATAGTTGGTTCCAACAAATGTAATAGTCTATCACTAGTAGAATTTGGCAAATAAATGACTATGTGACTAAAACTTTTAGTCATGACAACTAAAAATGACTAAATTCTACTAATTTTTATGACATATCTATAATTTATTAATTTGATCATCAAGTAAAAAACACAACTAAATAATTAGTCACATAAATAAAATTTAGAAAATATGATATTAAAGTGGGTCATTAAGAAAAATATTTCAAATCGGGAAATTATTGACAGGAGTGAGGAGTATAGTAGAATGCAAAATTTGGTAGAGGTAATTCGATGGGGGAGTGGGAAGTATAATTGGCATTATTTGTGCAATGTACCTCTAAAAATAGAAAGAGGGTTTGTTAATTATAAATGGAACTAGAGCCGACCAAAGAGGGTTTATGTGCCAATTTGATGGCATGAGGCATTTTTGGTTTTAGCATATAAGTATATAAACTACTTACGTGGGAGATAAAGTTTGTTTAGAGAGGACCTGAAGACTTCTTAAAAGGTAGGAAAGGAATTTAAAGTTTTCTTAAATGAATTTGAAGTCAATGAGGCCCTATGTAGAGAATTAAAATTTGGGGATACCCTTTATAGTGAATTCAAAGGTAATTCAAAACCCTCATTACATTAAACACAAAATTTATAGCTTCTAATTGCCAATTGTATCTAGATAGGAGAACAAAATTAGTGTATTATAAGAGATGAGTTACATAAATAGGAGGGTATCTTGTCATAATACATTGAATACCATGTAACAATTTTGAGTTCTTGAGATTATGAAAGAATTGGATGCTTTTATTCATTGTATAATCAATACAATATAGTGACCATATCTTGAATTTTTCTATTTGTGATCTATGTTATCATGTATAGGTATGGTATTAATTTTTAATTTTGTAACCAATTCAACAACCTAATCCCTAAAGATTCTTTTCACTAAGGAGGTTTTGTTAATTATTAATGGAGCCAGAGATGACTAGAGAGGGTTTGTGTGCCAATTTTATGGCATGAAACATTTTGGGTTTTAACATATAAGTATAACAACTACTTGCATGGGAGATAAAGCTGTTTGGAGAGGACCTAGAGACTTTTGAAAAGGTGGGCAAAAAATTTAGAGTTTATTGCAACAAATTTGAAGTTGGTGAGGCCCTCTATAATGAATTCAAATTTGGGGATGCCATCTATAGTGAATTTAGAGGTAATTCAAAACCCTTGTTACATTAAACACAAAATCTATAGCTTTCGGATTGGCTACTATATCTAGCTAGGAGAATAAAATCAATGTATTATAAGAGATGAGTTACATAAATAAGAGGGTATCTTGTCATAATACATTGACTACCATGTAACAATTTGGAGTTCTTGAGATTGTGAAAGAATTGGATGATTTTATTTGTTGTATAATCAACACAATGTAGTGACCATATCTTGAAGTTGTCTATTTGTGTTCCATGCTATCATGCATGGATATTGTATTAATTTCTAATTTTGTAACCAATTCACCAACCTAATCTCTGAGTCTCCTTTTCATGAAGGAGGGTTTGTTAATTATTAATGGAGATGAAGCTGACTAGAGAGGGTTTGTGTGCCAATTTGATGGCATGAGGCATTTTGCATTTTAGCATATAAGTATATCAGCTACTTGCATGGGTGATAAATCTTGTTTAGAGAGGACCTAAAGACTTCTAAAAAGGTGAGCAAGGAATTTGGATTTTGCTAAAATGAATTTGAATTCAATGAGGCCCTCTATAGTGAAGTTGAATTTGGGGATGCCCTCTATAGTGAATTTAGAAGTAATTTGAAACCTTCATTACATTACACACAAAATCTAAAGCTTTCAAATTGGCAATTATATCTAGATAAAATAACAAAATTAGTGTATTATAAGAGATGAGTTACATACATAAGAGGATACCCTATCGTAAGACATTGACTACCATGTAAAAATTTGGAGTTCTTGAGATTATGAAAGAATTGGATGCTTTTATTCATTGTATAATCAATACAATGTAGTGACCATCTCTTGAAGTTATCTATTTGTGTTCCATGTTATCATGCATGGGTATGGTATTAATTTCTAATTTTGTAACCAATTCATCAACCTAATCCCTAAGGCTCCTTTTCACTAAGGAGGGTTTTTTAATTATTAACAGATCTAGAGCCAACTAGAGAGGGTTTGTGTCCTAATTTGATGGCATGAGGCATTTTAGGTTTTAGTATATACTATAGAAGCTACATGGGTGATAAAGCTTGTTTGGAGAGGACTTGGAGACTTCTAAAAAGGTAGTCAAGGAATTTGAAGTTTGTTATAATGAATTTCAAGTTAGTGAGGCCTTATAAAATGAATTTAAATTTTGGGATTCCCTCTATAATGAATTCAAAGGTAATTTGAAACCCTCATTATATTAAACACAAAATCTATAGCTTTTTAATCGGTGGCTGTATCTAGCTAGGATAATAAAATTGGTGTATTATAAGAGATGAGTTACATAAATAGGAGGTTATCTTTTCATAAGACATTGACTACCATTAAACAATTTGGAGTTATTGAGATTTTGAAAGAATTATATGCTTTTATTCATTGTATAATAAATACAATGTAGTGACCATATCTTGAAGTTGTCTATTTGTGTTCCATGTTATCATGCATGGGTATGGTATTAATTTCTAATTTTGTAACTAATTCACCAACATAATCCTTGAGGCTTCTTTTCAATAACGAGGGTTTGTTCATTACTTATGGAGCCAAAACCAACCAAAGAGGGTTTATGTGCCAATTTGATGGCATTAGGCATTTTGAGGTTTAACATATAAGTATATCATCTACTTGCATGGGCAATAAAGCTTTTTTGGAGAGGACTTGGATACTTTTGAAAAAGTGGGAAAGGAATTCGATGTTTGTTGAAATAAATTTAAATTTGGTGAGACCCTATGTAGTGAAGTCAAATTTGGGGATACCCTTTGTAGTAAATTTAGAGGTAATTTGAAATGCTCATTATATTAAACACAAAATCTATAACTTTCTGATTGGTAACTATATCTAGCTAAGAGAATAAAATCAGTGTATTATAAGAGATGAATTACATAAATAGAAGGATATCTTGTCATAATACATTGACTACCATGTAAAAATTTGGAGTTCTTGAGATTGTGAAAGAATTGGATGATTTTATTCATTGTATAATCAATACAATGTAGTGACCATATCTTGAATTTATCTATTTTTGTTATATGTTATCATGCATGGGTATGGTATTAATTTCTAATTTTGTAACCAATTCACTAACCTAATCCTTAAGGCTAATTTTCACTAAGGAGGTTTTGTTAATTATTAATAGAGTTGGAGCTGACTAGAGAGAGTTTGTGTGCCAATTTGATGGCACGAGCATTTTGGGTTTTAGCATATAAGTATAACAGCTACTTGCATGGCTGATAAAGCTTATTTGGAGAGAACCTGGAGACTTCTAAAAAGGTAGGAAAGGAATTCAGAGTTTGTTGTAATGAATTTGATGTCAGTGAGGCCCTTTGTAGTGAAGTCAAATTTGGAGACATCCTTTGAAATGAATTCAGAGGTAATTCAAAACCCTCATTACATTAAACACAAAATCTATAGCTTTTTTGATTGGCAATTGTATCTAGCTAGGAGAACAAAATTGGTGTATTATAAGAGACGAGTTACATAAATAGGAGGGTATCTCATCATAAGACATTAAATACCATGTAAAAATTTGGAGTTCTTTAGATTGTGAAAGAATTGGATGCTTTTATTTATTGTATAATAAATACAATGTAGTGACCATATCTTGAAGTTGTCTATTTGTGTTCATGTTATCATGCATGGGTATGGCATTAATTTCTAATTTTTTAACCAATTCACCAATCTAATCCTTGATGATCCTTTTCACTAAGGAAGGTTTGTTAATTATTAATAGAGTTGGACCTGATCAAAGAGGGTTTGTGTGCCAATTTGATGGCATGAGGCATTTTGGATTTTATCATATAAGTATAGAAGCTACTTGCATGGGTGATAAAGCTTGTTTGGAGAGGACCTGGAGACTTCTAAAAAGGTGAGAAAAGAATTCAAAGTTTGCTACAATAAATTTGAAGTCAATGAGGCCCTCTATTATGAAATCAAATTTGGAGATGCCCTCTATATCAAATTCAAAGGTAGTTTAAAACCCTCATTATATTAAACAAAAAATCTATGGCTTTTTGATTGGCAACTATATCTAGTTAGGAGAACAAAATCAATGTATTATAAGAGATGAGTTACATAAATAAGAGGGTATCTTGTCATAAGACATTGAATACCATGTAACATTATGGAGTTCTTGAGGTTGTGAAAGAATTGGATGCTTTTATTCATTGTATAATCAATACAATGTTTTCTTTAAGTTTTCTATTTGTGTTCCATGTTATCATACATGGTTATGGTATTTATTTCTATTTTTTTAACCAATTCACAAACCTAATCTTTGAGGCTCCTTTTCACTAAGGAGGGTTTGTTAATTATTAATGGAGCTAGAGCCAACCAAAGAGGGTTTGTGTGCCAATTTGATGGCATGAGGAATTTTGGGTTTTAGCATATAAGTATAGAAACTACTTGCATGGGAGATAAATATTGTTTGGAGAGGACCTAGAGAATTCTAAAAAGGTGGGCAAGAAATTCAAAGTTTTCTATAATGAATTTGAAGTTGGCAAGGCCCTCTCCAGTGAATTTGAATTTGGGGATGCCCACTACAATGAATTCATAGGTAATTCAAAATCCTCATTAAATTAAACATAAAATCTATAACTTTATGATTGGCAACTGTATCTAGATAGGAAAATAAAATCGGTGTATTATAAGAGATGAGTTACATAAATAGGATGGTATATTATCATAAAACATTGACTACCATGTAACAATTTATATTTCTTGATATTGTGAAAGAATTGGATGATTTTGTTCATTGTATAATCACTACAATGTAGTGACCATATCTTGAAGTTGTCTATTTGTGTTCCTTGTTATCATGCATGGGTATGGTATTAATTTCTAATTTTTTAACCAATTCCCCAAACTAATCCTTGAGGCTCATTTTCACTAAGGAGGGTTTGTTAATTGTTAATTGTTTTAGAGTAATTTATATCCTATAGAGTGCTATAATTATAATTCTATAGAGTTCTCTGTATCCTAGTTTTATGAAGTGCTTTGAATTCTAGGAAAGTGCTGAAGAGAATGAGTCACTATCTTATTTTTCTTATTTTTATCCTTTCCATTGTCCTTATCTTATTAATCTTTTGGTATCACATCTATGTTTCTATGAATGTGAGGAATCTATATAGCTATTATGGAGGATCCTCTTCAATCATTGACTTTATTTCTATGATAGTTGGATATGTCCTTAAAAACCAATTACTTATTATCACAATAATAGTTGGTTCTGTACAATGGTTATGGGCTCCTATAGGTGAAATTTTGTAGTTTATATGGGCAACCTATAGGTGGAAATATTTTAGATTGATAGTTTCTATGGGAAACCTATAGGTGGAATCTTGCAGTTATTACAAGCAACATGTAGGTGCAAAGCTGTAGGTTGACATTTGCTATGGGCTAGAAGCCTCTTTTGCTGTGGGCTTCTCTATAAGTGTTGTGACCAAATAAGATTCTTGTAGTCTTATTCTACCCTTAAAATATCTATTAAATAAGGTTACATGATTATAATATAATCAAATAAAGATCATCATTAATCCATAACACAACATGTATATATTAATGCACAAATATAATCATTAATTCATTCATTTACATGAGTCATGGATAGTTCTAGGGATTCATATAGGAAAAAGATATACAACTGGTTATGGATGAGGCTATAAATAGAATAATTAGTGGCCTTATTACACCCCCTACTTAATCTCATAGTTGTCCTTGAGCAAGCCTTCTTTGTATTTTGAATCCACAATATTACCTATAATATAAGTGCTCAATACATCCCATCCCTTTGAAGATATAAACAACTTTAACATCATCTATGCTTTTCCACCTTTTATTTTTTACCCCTATGTTAGTTGGAAAATTCCCTTATTGTAATTATCCTTGATCTCAATGACTAAAACACTGATTCATATGCTAAAAGTCTATCTAGCTGACTAAGCCTCTTCATTGCAAACAAATAAATGATCTCTTCGATCTAACTAACACTAAAAACTAAAACTAAGAGACTTTAAAATTATAAAATTATTCAATATTTTTAATAAAATGATATCTAAAACACTACATTCATAATATACCCCTAATTCCCACCTAAAATACATAAAAAACCTAATACCACAATAGTCAACAGAGGTATGCATGAGATGGTGGGACATATAGGTCAATCTACAAATGCTTATCATAATACCATGGAAAATATATATGAATAACATAGGGTGGTAGTGAGAACATCCTAACAACTAAAGTAAACTACAACCCCATAAAGGGTAAATAGTGACACTATGGTATGGTGGTGAACAATCACTAAACTACTAGAATTAACACATCATCCAATGAGAGTTCAAAGGGGTATGTGTAGGGTGGCATCATGAAACTATCTAACCCACTATATCATAACAAGCAAAGTGAAGGTGTGTGGTATAGTGGGGAGATTAAAATTCTAACTGTACCATACCACTACCCTACAGTGGTCTTGATATGATAGAGTGGTATTGCAGTATAAGCTATTAAAGCATTTAAATCATCAGTGGTAATGATTACACCTTTAAACATGAACTATTTGATTTCTCAAGATTAAAGGGATGTATTCAAACTCAAATTATGGATACATTATGAAATATTTTGCACAAATTGACATTAATAGTGAGGCGATTGAGCTAAAAATCAAATAGTTTATTATAAAATCAAAACCCCATTTGATGTCCAAAATATAATATGATAGGACCTAAGTTTCCCAAAGCTCTGACACAACTTGTCAAATTTAAGAGCACATATGATTACCTTTGTATAAGCAACTTAAACATGCGAAAATAACCAAAAGAACAAATAACTATCAATGAGAAATAGCACAGAATATGAGAGGCAACACACAATTGTATTCAACTCAGTTAGAAGGAAATTACAACAAAGAGACCACACTCTTTCTTCCACTTCATGGGATTATATTAATCTTCCCTCAAGGGTAATCTTCTCTCAATAGGTCACAACACACAGCTAACACAAGCTATTGTTCACCTCATTATATGCCTATACAATCGAGTACGAACCGGTACTCCAAGTAGATCTCACCATGATCTTTCTCCTTGATGTATTTATATCACCTTGGATCTTGCTCCCCCGCTGATCTCTTTTCTGACCCTCACATACACACACCCCTGCAAACCAACCCTGATCTTACTTATCACATGTAGATCTCCTCCATGATCTAGCAACACCCTGCAGACCAACCCTGATCTTACATACATGAAGAATCCTACTTGATTCTACCATGGGAAGAACTCTCCAAGTTCTACACTTGAGTTCTACACTTAACAATATAGCCCATGAGTCTATTATATAGATCTCATGCATATAATGATTAGACTTGTGGCTCAAGACTCGAACTAGTCTTCATCATGCAAACAACCTGTTCACTTAACTGACTATTTGTCAACAACAGTTCTGGAACCACCACAAGCAACTGACATTGGTCCCTGTCTACTTGGAGGTGACTGACGCTGATCGACTACTGCCGAGGTCAGTTTCCTTTTGCACTATCAACTAACCGATGTCGGTGATCCTGCCAATGCTAGCGACTATCACTTAGCACCTCCATGTTTGCATTAAGGTGAAGCTTTTAGTTCCACACCCTAACAATCTCCCACTTGGAGATAAATAGTTGCACTTGTACCTATACCAGTACTTTGTCTAATCTGCATCCTAGCTTGTATTCCTCTTCAAGCTCAATCTTGAAGACTACCCACCACACTCCTTATGGTGTTAATCTTGTGCCTAAATTTCTTCATTCTCAGCTTACCTTCTTCTGCCATTGCTATACTCCCACTCAAACAAAAACCCCTGTGAGTAACCTATAATCAAAAAACCACTAACCAAATCTGGGCCATTTGTTAGTCAAACTCACTCTGAGAACGTCCAACCTCGCTCTGATACTAATTGATAGGACCTAAGTTCCCCAAAGCTCTTACACAACTTGTCAGATTTAAGAGCACATATGATTACCTTTGTATAAGCAACTTAAACATGTGGAAATAACTAGAAGAACAAATAACTATCAATGAGAAATAGCACAGAATATGAGAGGCAACACACAATTGTATTCAACTCAGTTAGAAGGAAATTACAACAAAGAGATCACACTCTTTCTTCCACTTCATGGGCTTCTAGTAATCTTCCCTCAAGAGTAATCTTCTCTCAATAGGTCACAACACACAGCTAACACAAGCTATTGTTCACCTAATTGTATGCCTATACAATCGAGTACGAACTGGTACTCCATGTAGATCTCACCATGATCTTGCTCCTTGATGTATTGTTGTCACCTTGGATCTTGCTCCCCCGCCAATCTCCTTTCTGACCCTCACATACACACACCCCTATAGACCAACCCTAATCTTACTTATCACATGTAGATCTCCTCCATGATCTAGCAACACCCTGTAGACCAACCCTGATCTTACATATATGAAGAATCCTACTTGATTCTACTATGGGAAGAACTCTTCAAGTTCTACACTGAACAATACATCCCATGAGTCTATTATATATATCTCATGCATACAATTATTAGACTTGTGGCTCAAGACTCAAACTAGTCTTCATCATGCAAACAACCCATTCACTTAACTGACTATTCATCAATAGCAGTTCTGGAACTGCCACAGGTGACTGATGTCGGTCCCTGTCTGCCTGGAGGTGACCGACATTGGTCGACTACGATCGAGGTTAGTTTCCTTCTACACTATCAACTAACCGATGTCAGTGACTATCACTCAGCACCTCCATGTTTGTATTAAGGTGAAGCTTTTAGCTCCACACCCTAAAAATCTCCCACTTGGAGATAAACAGTTGCACCTGTACCTATACTAGTACTTTGGCTAATCTGCGTCCTAGCTTGTATTCCTCTTCAAGCTTAATCTTGAAGACTACCCACCACACTCCTTGTGGTGTTAATCATGTGCCTGAATTTCTTCATTCTCAGCTTACCTTCTTCTGCCATTGCTATACTCCCACTCAAATAGAAACCCCTATGAGTAACCTATAATCAAAAAACCACTAACCAGATCTGGGCCATTTGTTAGTCAAACTCACTCTAAGAACATCTAACCTCGCTCTGATACAAATTGATAGGACCTAAGTTCCCCAAAGCTCTGACACAACTTGTTATATTTAAGAGCACATATGATTACCTTTGTATAGGCAACTTAAACATGTGGAAATAACCAGAAGAACAAATAACTATCAATGAGAAATAGCATAGAATATGAGAGGCAACACATAATTGTATTCAACTCAGTTAGAAGGAAATTACAACAAAGAGATCACACTCTTTCTTCCACTTCGTGGGCTTATAGTAATCTTCCCTCAAGAGTAATCTTCTCTCAATAGGTCACAACACATAGCTAACACAAGTTGTTGTTCACCTCATTATACGCCTATACAATCGAGTACGAACCGGTACTCCAAGTAGATCTCACCATGATCTTGCTCCTTGATGTATTGCTGTCACCTTGGATCTTTCTCCCCTGCTGATCTCCTTTCTGACCCTTACATACACACACCCCTGCAGACCAACCCTGATCTTACTTATCACATGTAGATCTCCTCCATGATCTAGCAACACCCTGCAGACCAACCATGATCTTACATACATGAAGAATCCTACTTGATTCTACCATGGGAAGAACTCTCCAAGTTCTACACTTGAATTCTACACTTAACAATACAGCCCATGAGTCTATTATATAGATCTCATGCATATAGTGATTAGACTTGTGGCTCAAGACTCAAACTAGTCCTTATCATGCAAACAACCCGTTCACTTAACTGACTGTTCATCAACAGTAGTTCTGGAACCGCCACAGGCGATCGACGTCGGTCCCTATCTGCCTGGAGGTGACTGATACCAGCCGACTGCTGCCAAGGTCAGTTTCCTTTTGCACTATCAACTAACCGACGTCGGTGATCCTATCGATGCCAGCGACTGTCACTCAAGACCTCCATGTTTGCGTTAAGGTGAAGCTTTTAGATCCACACCCTAACATAATATTCAAACTCATATTCCACAATATCACATGAGGAAAGTTCATCTCCTGATAGGGCTTCCTCTCATGGGAAATCTTTACAAGCTTCCCTACATGTACAATCATTACTTGATTAGCTTGTAAAATATGAAAAAATGGGTTGGGGATTCAATTTACATTAAAGGATGGTTATCTAATGATATCCTTTTTAGTACTTCTAGAATATTTGACACTATTTTGTATAAGCATCAGTGGTTGATTTTAATCTTGGTCTCATTTGAGTCTATTAGTAATTTAGAGAAGCTTTCAGTCATGGGAGGTGACAAGGTAAAAATGGAGCCATTATCCTATGATGAGACCAAAATAAACACCATGATTTAGAGTATTTGTTATGGAGGCATTTCCCCATTCTTGGAATGCCTCAATGGATATGATGAGAGTATCTCTACCTAGTTTGCCTTGAGCTGGGATAAGGACTGCAAAGGCTAGGTTGGTGGAATTAAATTTGAAATTAGTGAAGAATCTATATCAAAGGTAATGTAATTATGTTACGAGGGTATAATATTGAAGATACTCACCAAAGTCTAAGACTCGATGGGGATGAAAATATTTTTCAAAGAAGGGGAGTCTTTGGTGAATTTTTATGGAGGTTTTGATAGGGAAAGTTTGATTTATCCTTGGGATAATTTATGCTTTACTATCATGAATTATTTCACCCTTGAGGGTCATTTTAAATCTTTTTATCTTACCATTTTTCTCTTCTTAACCACTTTCATCACAAGTTACTGGTCAACTTTCCTTTCTTCCCATTGTTGTCTTCTAGTCTATATAGTTTCTGATTGACTTTTGTCTTTTTGTTATTAGTCTATTGTTTGTGGCCTTTGGCCTATCCTGCTATGCTTTGGTATTTTTTTTATGAGCTCTACACCATTTTTGTAGACTTATCAAAAACATCATAGAATTCATCAAAATTTTATTTTATTTTGTTATTGCAGATTACCTTTAATTATCATGATGTTGAATCAATCTTTTAACTTCTAACATGTCTTATCTTGTTCTTATATGTCATATTTTCATTTGATTTTACATTTTAATTCATTTTTAATATGTTTATTTCTACATTATAAAATTTATGGTATTTAATAAGTTATTTATATCATATAAATGAAAATTTACTACTAAACTAGTAGTAAATATAATGATTATGCAATTAATAAATAATGTATCAATATACTACTAGTTGATAGAAATCAGTGATAAATAATAATTAAACAAACTACCAAATAATGAAAATTAAAAATGAAAATGAATAAATGGTCAAATAGCTAGGGATAATAAGAGATTGACATATGGCATAAGTGCATGGGGCTAGTAGAGTGATAGCAGATCCTAAAATCAAATGTAGGGATACCACGTGGCATAAGATTGGATAGAGTTTATAGGTCAAGAGTAGGATCAATGACTCATGATAATTCATAATGAGCAGGATCAATAGTGTGAGATGGGTTAATGATTAAATGATCTAGGTCAGTATTGACAACCAATAAAAATTAAGGTTCAAAAGCCAAGGCTAGGTTTTGTCAAAAAAAACATAGGTATTGTAGGGTCATCCTGTTTCCATTGAAGCTTGATCAAACACCATTAAAAATCCATAAGCTATGCATTAAATTATAAAGAACATAAAGGGACTACCAATGGGGCTAAATATAAACCTCAAGCTTGAGGGTTTGTGTCAAAAAGGGATTTTTTTTTTGTGACTGTGTTCACCATTTTAAGGAGGAGCTAGCTTTTCAAAGGGTGCCATGAAGGCATACTTGTAACCATCAATAGTTTCATGTCTAGGACCAAATACATGAAAATGACCCCTTCTCTTTAATACACATACCATAATGAACCATTTAGGAACAATTAATAACAAGACAAGATTCTAACAAACTAGCCTAATTATTGTAACTACATGGATGGTGGAACAAAGCTCAAAACAAATTGAATTTGTCATTACAACAAGAAGGAACATCAATGTAACTGTGAAACCACTTGAAGTAACCCAAATCAACCAAAAGGGTTCAAATGAGCATAATATATGGAGGTAGTTGTAAAAACATTTCAAATGAATTTGAGCTCATTTGATTCCCTTTTTTAGCACCAAAATTCCCTCTCTCTTGTTTCATTTCTTCTATAAATATAGTATTTCATCTTTTAATGAGAATTTCTAAGGCTGGTATGACTAGAATCTACCATAATTATATTCTACACCTCTTGGAGTAATGAATAAAGCATTTTTTAGTTATTTGCTAATGTTTATTTAGTATTTTGTGTTTGTTTGATATATAAATATGGTTGTTATCTTCCTTTTTCATGTCCAATCTCAACCTAAGTGCTCGAAAATTTCTTTACAAGTCATATAATATGCCATAACATTGATTTCTCAAGGATATAGTGGATAGAAAAATTTAAATATCTTCAACTAGACCTTATTTTCATTGCTTCCTAGTATGAGTGCATCAAATTGACCTCTATATGAAATATTGTTGTATAAAGACTATAATAAGTACTACATTAATTTATTTCATATCCTGTTAGTATTTTAAACAGTTCAAGCTTAAGAGTGGATCTGACAAATTCAAGGTGCATCAACACATATTAGAATAGGTCTTACTTTTTGCAAATTTCTTGACTCTTTTAATCCCAACCAGTGTTAGGTTTTAGACATAAAGGTCCAAATTAAAAAATATGAGGAGCTAGCATCATAAATAATCCTAGAGGTTTGGTCTAGATATAGGCATCCCACAGCCTTGTATCATTCCCATGTTAGTCCAGGTGTAGGTTAGACTTGAGCAAATATGGCCTCTATTGGGTTTTATCTAGAGAGATAATAGTTCTAGCATGCTCGATGAGACCACCTATTTGCATAATTTTTCATATTTGAGTATAATAGCAAATTCTAGAGTTTCATTTCCAAATTTACATATTTTTCATACCCCCAAGAGTTATCACAAGATCCCCTACAAAATTGAAAGGGATAGATTTATTTGAGCTATCTTTCCAATCAATAAAGAATAATAAATCCTCTTAGTCAAATCCTACACCTATACCTCTTTTTCCTCCTATTCAGTCCAATATTGTTTATCCAAACATTGTTATAAATCCCATACCTTAGATGGTTGTTCTTAGAAGACAAGCCTTTGTGCCATTCAATGGTGGTAGTACTTGGAACCTTACCCAATGGGATGATATTCCATTCTTAGCTTTAAAGACTCTTCTTTATTTTGTAGGAGAAAATAAAGTTAATCCTATATAACATATTGTAGATATTGTTAACCTATGTTTAGTGAATAATGTGACTTAGTAAAATGTATCAATGAGGTTATTAGTAATTTCTTTCGAAGATAAATTAGTTCAATGGTACAAAATATTGGCTCCTACATCAATCAATAGCTAGGATGAATTTGGAGAGGTCCTATGTAAATAATTTAAAGACAAAGTCACCACCTCTCACTGCTGGAACAATTTAGAATAATCAAGAGATTCAATCATGAATTCATGGTGGATTTTAACTATAGTTCTAAAATACTTGGGATAGAATTCTTGTAGTTATCAAGCCTACACCCAACTATGCTTTTCTATACTATCTAAATGCTCTAAATCTAGATGTAGCTATGATGATTTAATATATGGGAGGGAACACTCTACTTGAAGCTTTTGAATTAATAATTAAGGCTAAAAATTGCCTTATATAAGCAAGCAAGTTATCTCGAAGGCCATCGATGCATTTATTTCTAGAGATACATCCTCCTACTCTAATTATTGTTCCATTTTTAGGTTCAAATTTTTTATCAAATAAAAGGTGATCAGCTGATAGATTGGGGAAGATAGAGAGTCTTCTCAAAGCTTAGAACAACAATTTGGTTGTAATGGAGAGGAAACAAGCTCCACCATATAGGCCATATCAAAATACTAATCATAATTATCAGTGTAATAGGGCACCTTATCAAACCAATCAGCAAGGACAAAGGCAAAATCCTTAGTCAAGGAAATAGAATCCTAATGTTCCAAGTAATTCTAGAGCTATTATGCCAAATCAGAACAATTATGCTCAAGAAGGTGAATGTTAGTCAAGGGGAGTGTCTAGTGAGATGGTGATGGCCACTACTAGAGACATGTATCAAGACCTTAGTTGGAAACATGCTCCTTCATTCCAAGGTCATGATATGATGCCTCCTCCATCATAAGCCCCCCCAAAAGAGTCAAGAAAACATGCATACCATGTCACTATCATAAGCTCAAAGCCAAGAATAAGGGAACATGGGAAAAGCACCAGTTGATACCACATGCATGAATTTTCAAGAAGGGGAACATGTGTTTGATCATGTAGAAACTAATATGGAAAAACCTTCACAAAAGATTAATGAACCAATTAAAACTTAGACAAGGGCTAAGATGATGATGTTGGGGGATAACTTGGGGCAACCTAAGATTTATTCATCATCTCCATAGGCTAGTAAACAACATAATTATTCAAATATAGATTTTAAAGCTATTGAAAACCAATAAGTTCCCCAACCTCACAGATAATATTATAATTCCCCATTTGTTCCTCATGTTACTCAAATGCCAAGTGATGCTTCTACTTCCAAGCTATAGTCCAAAGGCTTTAATCTTCCCTTTAATATTATCAATCGTTTGAAGAAGGATAATGTAACTATATCCATGTATGATGATCTATCTATTTCAAGGCAAAAGGAGATTCCCCAATAAGATCTATCCAAACATTCTGATGTGGAAAATGATAGTTGATAAGGTGAACACTATGCTTATCAATAATAGTCATCCTAATTAAGCCCCTATCCAAGTTCCTAATCAAATTCCAAGTAAAAGTCAATTTCAAAATATTTTTCATCCTTCTAAGGTTTCTTAAGCCCCCCCCCCCATTTTATCTATTAGTCATCATAGGGGACTATTTAGTACATAATTACATGATATATTCAAGTGCTTCAACTTCAGTGATGCTTAAAGACATAATAGATAGGTTTGGGTTAAAATATGTACCTAAAAAAAAGGTGTTCTTAAATTGGATGGCTCGCCCACTAAGATAGTAAGCATCTTGAAATATCTTCATATCACATTGGCAACCTACCCAAATTGTGTCAGTAATCAAGATGTAATGGTGGTAGACCTACCTTTATATTTTCCCCTATGCTTGTCTAGAGAATTTACTATAAATATTGGAGGAAATTTATCATCTGATTGGTTATACATGGTTTTTAGAACTAGATATGGAACCAAAGTTACTATAACATTTGATCCTATCTCCATGATCCACCTAGAACCATATATGCCTAATCTTACAAATACTAATTGTGCCATATTTGAAGAATTTTAAGAGTTTAATAAACAGGAACCCCATGATCATCTTGAAGGCATCTCAAATCTATACTTGGATGAATAGGTAGATGATAATCATAGATTTTATTTTATAAAACCATTGAAGAGGTAGACTTAAGATTGTTTTGTATTCATGAGGAAGGTGTTTCTATACCTTAACTAAAATTTCTCAAGAAGAGGATGGTATATGGACTTTATTCTTTGATGGCTCAAGGTCAAAGAATGGAAGTGGAGTGGAAGCCATGCTAATTTCACCATCAGGTCAAAAGTACCATTTATCTATAAGACACCCATTTAGTTATACCTCAAATATAGTTGAATATGAAGCTCTTTTGCATGGATTATAAGAAGCAAGAAAGATAGGTGTTAATCTCCTCCAAGTCAAGGGTGATGGTGAGTTTGTAGTGCAACAAGTGAGAAGAATAAGTGAAATAAAAAATCACCATTTGAAATCCTATAAAAACTGCATATGAGACCTCATAGAGGATTTCTTGGAATTTAATATCTAGTCCATACCAAGAGAAGTAAACTAACATGCAAATAGACTTGCAACCATTGGTGCCTAATATGTGATTATAGAAGGAGTCGAAGGAAACCAAAGCTAAGATAATATCAAGGTTATATATAAACTAGTTGTACTTGAAAATGAGGTTAGTTGCCAAGTCTTTGATAATGATGATCAAATCATATGTTTTCTAATGTAAGAGATAGAAATTTGTCATAAGAATCAAGACAAGTTCTAAAATCAATATGATGGTCAGATAGAAAAATTGAGGTCTAATAATCTTCCCAAAGGGATTGTGAATTAGAGATCATATTAAATGTAAATGACCAAATAAGAAAAAGGAAATAATACATCTTAGGTAAGGAAGAAAACTATGAAAAGATAAAGATCTTTAAGGATAAATTGCTAAAACTAGGAAAGTTAAATATAACAGAGGAAAGAGCTACATTTGTTTCTTTGTGCTAGGAATTTTTTGATGCATTTTCTTGGGAGTAAAAATAATTTAAGGGATTTGAACCTAAGATTTCACAACACACCATTGAATTACAAAGTAATGCCAAGTTAGTCAGGTAGAAACAAAGGCCTATCAGTCTAAGAATGGAGAACCTCATGAGAAAAGAACTCTATAAATTGAATGAATCAAAGATAATATTTCTAATTAAGCATTCCTCATTGGTGGAAAACCTTATGATAGTGATAAAAAATAATGGAGAGATTCATTTATGTGTTGACTTCAAGGACCTAAATAAGGTGTCCCTAAAGGACCATTACCCACTACCCTCCATGGATTAGATTCTGCAAAAGGTGGCAAGTTCTCAAAGGTTCTCATTGCTTGATGGTTATTCTGGCTATAATCAGATCTTGGTCAAAGAAGAAGATAGGCATAAGAAAACCTTCACTACAAAATGAGTAACCTATGCATATGTTAAAATGACCTTTAGACTCTCCAATGCTAGAACCACCTTCCAAAAAGAAATGGATGTTGATTTTCATGGTCTTTTGAATGATATGGTTTTAGTTTATCTTGATGATATAATAATATTTTAAAATAATTTAATGATCATCTAACACACTTGAGATATTTTTTTGATAGATGTAGATAATTTGGAGTTTTGTTGAATCTAAAGAAATGTATTTTTTTATTTCATGAAAGAAGACTTATTGGGCATGCAATATCCAAAGCTAGTATTTCCATTGGCCCAAAGAAGATAGAAGCAATTCTTGCCCTATCATTACCTAAACACAAGAAAGAATTACAGAGCTTATTAAGTAAGATCAATTTCATCAAGAGGTTCATTCTAGGCTTTGTATAATTAGTCAATCCCCTCACTAATATGTTGAGAAAAGGAAAATAATTTACATGGAAAAGAGAAGGTAAGAGAAGATTTGAGGCCATTAAGGAGGCCATATCTCATGCCTACACACTTGTAAATATAAATTTCAATAAGGAATTTTATTTGTATGCATTCTCTACATTAGATTCAATTTATCCATGCTTATGCATCAAAATGATGAAGGTATGGGGTAACCTATTGCTTTGTTTAGTCAAGATTTGGAAGGTTATGAGGAAATATATTGATTTGTTGAAAAACATGTACTTTCTATTTTAAGAAGTTTGAAGAAATTCAGACATCTAGTTTCAAATAATAAGATTATATTAATGGTAGCTCATCTAAATGTGAAGGATTTTATCCTAAAAAAAGACTTAAATGAAAAGAGAGTAGGATGGGTCACTAAGTGAATGGATTATGAAATTTAAGTTGAGGTCACAAAGATAGTCTAAGGTAAAGGATTGTATGAATATCTTACATAAGATGTGAGAGAAGAAAAGGAGATAATTTTGGTAATTCATGACACTCAACATGGACCTAAAAATACTCCTCCTACAAGTTGGACATAGAATATTTATAGATGTATTCAAATATAAGAGTGTCTAATGGGTTTTAATGCATCACAAAGAATACACTTTATGCTACAATCAATGCTATATATTATTATTGATGGAGTGTTATTCATAAAAGACATTGGAGGTATGATCTTAAGATGTGTTAAAATTAACCAATTTGATAAGCTTCTCAATAAATTTTATGATAGTCCTTTTGGAGGCCATTTTGAAACCAAGACCACATCTAAAATAATCATTAGATCTGGTTATTTTTTGCCCAATTTATTAAAATATGCACATGCATGGGTTAGGAAGCATGTCATTGAAGCCTATTTAGGTTGAATAACCTTTCATGTAATGGGGTTTAGACTTCATTATAATGATTTAGATTCTATCCAATGCTATCCAAAAGTGAGTCTTGACAACTATAAACTACTTCACTAGGTGGGTGGAAGCAGTTCCCTTGAAGGAGGTAAATGATAACTTTGTGCTTGAGTTATATGAGAGTTTAGTCACCCATTTTGGATCAACTTCCACTATAATATTATAAAATTCTTTGGAAGTTAGAAATAAAAAGGTATATGAGTGGGATCTTGAGCAAGGTATCTATCTAAGATCTTCATCAAATTACTATCCACAGGGTAATGAACTAGCTGAGTCCATTAATAAGACCCTGATTCAGATTATGAAGAGAACAATGAAAGATAATAAAAGATCTTGGAATTCATTGTTGAAGACTACCCTATGAGCTAATAATATCACCCCAAAGAAAGACACTAGTCATTCACCTTATCTCTTATTTTATGGAATAGAAGTAAGGCTGCCAATTTCGTTAGAGCTTCCAACTTTAGAGCTTGCAGACCAACTAGATCCTCTAGAAAGTGATGCAGTGGAGGTTAGGATGAATGAAATGAGATAATTATAGGAAATAAGAGATGATGCCATGAATACCATGTTGTCCAACCAAAACCAAGTGAATAATTCATTTAAAAAAAATAGCTTCTTTAAGAAAATTTTAACAAGGTGACATAGTCCTCAAATGGGATGAGGATCATGTAAAACCAAGAAAACACTCCAAGTTTGATAGCCTTTAGAGTGGAGCCTATATCATCACAAGTTGAAAAGAGATCAATACCTTTGAGCTTTCCATATTGAATGGAGATAATCTTCGCATCCCTATCAATGGGAGGTATCTCAAGTTTTGATACTAGTTTTATATCTTGCCCCTTATACATAGCTAGATAGATCTATTTCTCCTCTAAGTGATTTTTCACATTTTTTTATTATTATTTAGGTTATTATTTTATTTTTTTGTTGATTTTTTATTGTTTGATCCCCCATTACTCCCAAAAAGTGTTTTTAATAGAGTGTTTTTGTAAGTAGAATTTTGTTTGTATATTCATATTGAACAAGCTTGATCAATGTCTAGGTCCCATGACCAATAAGATGGTCAAGCTAGCTGAGTTGCTAGAAGTGTTGGCCATTTTGGCCTGCTTATGAAGTTTTTGCATGGTTCATATGAAGCAATGGATCAAAGGTTTATAAAAATGGGTATATGATTTCAAAGCACGAAAGTTGAAGCAAATTTTCATGGCACCCAAACATTTAGGAGCATGGACCAGGTTGCACAAGATTTAAAAAATCATCAAAGCCTTGAAGGAATGATCAAGAGATGAATTTATGAAATTTTAATAACCAGACCATCACTAGGATGTCATGCAGGATAAAATGGACTAGATAACTTATGAATTTAATATATTCACTTAGGAATCCCCCATGAGCCATTGGATCATGTATAATTATAGTTATACATACTAGGATCATCCTTTACAATATTCATGATCACACAAGCTTTCTATCTCAAGTTATAAGATTCTAAATTTTGACCTATAACATAAGACATTTTTACTAATGTCAAGTTTAAGCTTGAGCAAAACAAATCCTTTTGAGCTTAAATTTGATGATTGCACAAACATCATTTGATATGAGCATGGACATCAATTATAAGACCATGAAATAGCTTTTAGTTTTTAAATAGTGGGTCTCAGTAGATCTAATGGTATGTGTTTCATCATACACCTTGATCTAATGGTGTGAGATGAGTCAAATAGTTAGGGAGCTTAAGAGATTAACACATGACATAAGCATGTGGGGATGGTAGACTAATAGTGGATCCTGACATTAAATGTGGGGCTACCATGTGGTGTACACTTGGACATTGTTGATAGGTCAAGGGAAATATCAATGACTCATGATAATTTATACCAAGTAAGAATAATGGTGTGAGATGGGGCAATGAATAAATGATCCAGGTTAGTATCGACAACAAATAAAAATAAAGGTCAAGAATCCAAGGCCATTTTTTGATGAAAGCAAACATAGGTATTGCAGGGTCATCTTACCACCATTTAAGCTTGATTAAACACCAATAAAATGCCATAAGCTATATAGTAAAGTATAAAGAACATAAAGGGACTACCAATGGGGCTAAATACGGACCTCTAGATTGAGGGTTTATGTCATAGAGTGATTTTTCTATGAATTTATTCTCCATTGTAAGAAGGAGGATCTAGATTTTCAAAGGGTTACATGAAGGTATACATTTATCCCTCAATGATTTCATATCTAGGACCAACTACAGGAAAAGGACCCCTTCTCTTCATTGTACACACCATGATGAACTAGTTAAGAATAATTAACAATAAGATAATATTTTAATAGACTAGCCTAGTTGTTGTAACTACATGGATGGTGGAAAAAAGCTCAGAAAAACTTTATTTCACCACTGCAATAAGAAGGAACACCAATGTAACTATGAAACCACTTGAAGTAACCTGAATCAATCAAAAGGGTTTAAACGAGCATAATTTGTGGATGTAGTTTTAACAAGATTTTAAATGAATTTGAGCTCATTTGATTCCCTTTTTGAGTGCCAAAACTCCCTCTCTCTTGTTTCCTTTATTATATAAATATAGCTTTTGAGCTATTAATGAGCATCCCTTAGGATGGTATGAGTAGACTCTACCATAATTGTATTCTACACCTATTAGAGTAATGAATAGAGCATTTTATAGTTATTCACTAGTCTGTATTTAGTGTTTTCTATTTTTTTGATATGTAAATATGATTTTTATCTTCTTTTTGCATGTCCAAGCTCAACTTAAGTGCTAGTAAATTTATTATTAGATCATATAATGTATCTTAGCATTGATATCTCAAGGATAAAATGGAAAGTCAAATTTAAATGTCTTCAACTAGACCTTATTTTCATTACTCCCTCATTTGAGTGCATTAAACTAACCTCTATATGAAATATTATTACATAGAAACTATAGTAAGTACTACCTTAACTTATTTCATATCCTGTTAGCATTTTAAAGAGTTTGACCTTAAGATTGGATGTGACAAATTCATGGTGCATCACCACATATTAGAATAGGTCTTACTTTATGAAAATTTCTTGACTCTTTTCATCTAAACCAATTTTAGGTTCTACAAATAAAGGTCCAAATTATGAAATTTGAGGAGCTATCCTCATAAAAAATCTTTAGAGGTTTGGTCTAGATATAGGCATCTCATAGCCTTAGATCATTCCTCTGTTAGTCTAGGTATGGGTTAGAATTGAGTAAATCTGACCTCTATTGGGTTCTATCTAGATAGCTAAAAACAACTTTATTATACTTTAACAAACATCAAGTAATTATAAAAATATCATTTGATGAGAGAGCTAAAATAAAATACTTTATGATTATTGATCTTATCTTATTATCAGACAAAGTTCATGAGAAAAAGGGAAAACATAACAAATTTGATGCCCTTTAGTTGGCTCCATTCCAAATATCTATGATTATAGGTGAGAATACTTTTAATCTAAAGAGTTTGGTTGGGGAGGATGCCCCACTACCTGTTAATGGAAAATTCCTCAAGCACTATTTCCAAGCATAAACCAACATATTGTAGCCTTGTACATAGTTTTATGATTTTTCTTTTGTTTTTTTCTATGTTTTTATTTATTGTACATAGTTGGTTTTCGGTTTGACCTCAAGATTTTCCTTAGTTTTGGTCTTGTCTAGTCCTACGTCAGGTGGTACATGCAAATCATGAAAGGGAAAGTGATATGTTGGTAAACAACCTCAATCATGTTTTATTATTTAAATATTCTTCTTTTTTATTATGTTAGATTGTGTTTATGAATTTAGTTTTAAAGACTTGGACTATTACATATGTTGAATGTCTTCATGTTTTTGGATCTTAGGGTAAATATTTTGACTTTTGAAGGATATTCTCAAGAAACCTTACACAAAAGATAAATATTTTTGGATTTACTTGGATGAAAATGTTGTAGCCAAGATCTAGATTGAAAAATATATAATTTTACTCCTTATTTTCCATGGTGATTCCCAACCCAAAAGTGAGATACTAAAAATAAATTAAATATATTGTCTAAAGTAAATAATTTTTTATGTGATTCAAGTAACCTCTATTAGGCTATTGGATGCTTGGATAGTAGTAGAGAAAGGGTTTGAGTGGTATTATAGATAATTTTTTTGGGGATATAAATTCCTAACTAGTAGTAGAGCAATAACTAGGTATCATCCTAACATAAAATTCACTAGATTTATGGTCTTAGCTATAATAAATAGTCCATGTAAATTCCATAAAAGGAATGAAAACATTTTTACAAATTAGTCAATGTGAAAATCTAATTTTGTTTTACAATAATTTCCTTCTTGTCCTTTCATGATTTCTTTCCAATTTTTATGCATTTTTAAATCCAAATATTCTAGGTTCATAAACACATTTATTTGTTTTAAAGTACTTAGGATTATTTCCTAGTAGATTCACCATTTGTTAGTTCTTGCATAACACACCCTAATTTCACCTTGATAAATCAGGGAACCTCTTCTTTTTCTTTAGATCTTAATTTTTCTTGAATTAATCTGGTTTTCTCCTTGGGTACGTTTTAGTTGTTGATCTAATTTGAAAAGGGATCCTTGACAAGTTGGAGTTGTGATATGGCATTGACTTTATTCTTTGAACTAAATCTAAATTTAAGATGTCTTTTGTAGGCATTTGGTTTAAAGAATTCTCAAGTGAGGCTTCATTGATGAAATTATTTGAGTTTTCATAAATACCAATACTTTATTGATTTTCACTAATGTTCTAAATTGTATTTAAATCTTCTATTTTGTATCCCATTTTAGCTTATTTTTAGGAAAATTACCTGATTATTTCAAGGTTTTCATTGTCACTTTTCTTGTAATCTAGTTCATATTTTCCCTTGTATCGAATTATAATGACTAATTATTGTTACGGTTTCAATTTGAATCTATTTCAATTTTAAAATAATGGGTTGGTTTCATATTTATGTTAAGACAAAGGACTATTTTTCATGTATGAGTTTGTTTCCTTTAGTCCTTTATTTTATTTTGCCTTAGTCTCTTTTTCTCAAGTTTTAAATTTCAAAATAAACATCTATGTGATTTTATATAAAAATATTCACCTAATTTCCCCATGAGTACCCAACAAGAAAGGAACTTTTTATTTTCTCACTTTCTCAAGCCTTTCTTTTTCCTTAGTCATTAAGTTGGATCTTTAGGGTAAGTAGGATCATGCTACATGGCACAATCCCATGTTCTCACTTCCCTAGGCCCTTTTTATTTTTTTTAATAACCATAAACGTCCCAAGAAAATTATATTTGGACATGTGTCATGATCCTAGTTACTTTATTCTCATTGACTTCTAGATCTGAGTGCTTGGCCCTTTAACCTCCTCAATGCATGATATCATGTCATATGGCATGATCCTATTTATTTGGGCCTAAAGGTGGTTAATATACTTTCTGATGATAGTCAACCCTCTATATGCCTAGTGTATACTAGGGAAAGTGAATTTGATTTACAAATCATTCCTATCTCAAAGAAGATAAATCACACTTACCCTTTTGCTTGTTGGTATATTTAGACAATCAAGTTCATAACCAAGATGGTTCTACTAGACCTAACCAAGGGGTAACTTACCACAATAATATCACTAGAGATGGTTCTAAAGCCTCTATTCAAGCACTACTATTCAATAACCCTAGTTAGGTCCTATGTTTTTTATTATTTCCAAAGTAAATGACAAAGTAAAGTAAAAATATCACCTAGTGCTCACCAAAGCATGTGACACAAAATGGGGGTAATAAACATAAAAGTAAACATACATATAATAATTCTAAATAAATAAATATAGATATAAACCTAATTCATGGAGGGAGAAATGAATTCAAAATCCATTACTTATGCTACTTCTATCTACTAAAATAGAGGAGTAAGAGTTAGAGATACTTACCTTAAAGATGAACCCATCAAGACTCAATCTCTCCCTTGGCCAATGGTGATGTGAAAGAGGTTCTTGTGGTTTATAAGGATCACTAAGATAGGCTAATGAATCTGATAATTTTCCACAAGATAAGATTAGTTTCCAAGTTTAAACCCTAAGCAATGACTCCTCAATTAGAATAGTGTAAGAGTATATTGTAAATAAGTATAAATGAATGATTAACTCTTTGTCTCTCTCTATGAAATGATATAAATAGATGTGTATTTATATTTAGATCTAACCTTAAACCCTTCCAAATGTTTATCTAATAGATTTAAATCAATTTAACCTATATCATTAATTAATAAAAGCAGTTAGGTCCTAAACTGGGTCAGTCGAGGCCCACCTATTCTCATAATGTGCTCATATATTTTAAGTATAGGGTTGGCCTAGGCTAACTTTATTTGATAAATGTCAAAAAGATTTTTTGGCTTAGGTAAGGGTTGTTTAAGTTAGTGAATTATTTGGAGTAGTGTGTAAGGGAGGTGTCAAATCTTAGGGAAGTGTATAGAAGTTTTTTGTGTGGGTTTCAAGTGGTGGTATAGGGGACAACAATCTTATGAAGCACCAATGGTTTGACCACCCATTTATTTATGCACCCTTTAATTTGTTCACCCTTTAATGTGTGCACTTAGAGATATTGAGACTCAATGGTTTCCTATAATAGAGAAATAATTAGTAATTGATAAAGTTAGAAAATTTTATGTGTATGTATATGTGCCACTTGAAGGTCATCATGTATCATATAGGTATTTTTTTTTGGGTTAAAGATTTAGTAGTTGGAATTTTTCCAAAAAAATTATCATGTCAAATTCTAACTCCTTGCCCATTCCAGAATTTGATGGAAATGAGCATGATTATTGGTGTTTCAAAATGATGAATTTTTTGATAGGAAAAGATTTGTGGGAGATTATTGAATCAAGTTATGTAGAGCCAGCTGATTGGAATGACCTCACATCAAATGATAAAATAGCTAAGAAGGAGGCTAAGAAGAAGAATGCTCAAGCCTTATTTCATATTCAAATAGCTCTATATAAAATCCTATTTCTATGAATTACAAGAGCAAAGACAATAGAGGATGCTTGGAAGACTCTAAAAGAAGCTTACCAAGGTAGTGATCAAGTCAAAGTTGTCAAGTTACAGACATTGAAGAGAGAATTCTAGAATTTAAAGATGAAAGAAGCTGAAAGTGTGAGTACCTATTGTGTCAGAGCAAAAGATGTGGTCAATAAGATGGCTACACTTGGTGAAATTATGAACAATGAGGTTGTGATCAAAAAGGTGTTGAGGACTCTCACACCAAGGTGGAACCATGTTGCCATAATCATATAAGAAAGTAATGCACAACACTAAAGATAAATAAATTTCAATATTTTTAAAGCATAAAATAACTGAAATTAAATGACTAAAAGGAAATAACTAAAAAAACAAATAATGTATCGTACCTTGACCTACCTTTATCACTGGATGGTTGTCTATTGTGTTTTCATTATGGAAGGTACAAAGACTACTTTGGACAAACCCAAGGATATAAAACTAAAGAGAAAAAACAAATAAATGCAACAAAGTCAAGATAATTTAAATGCATAGACATGAAGTACTTGTAAATTTGGTAAGCTAGGGTGATAAATGCAAAGTTAGGACCAAATGACCAAGCCAAAAATTTAGATTAAATTGGGTAACCAAAAAGACAAGGCTACTAAATGACCAAAAAAATCAAACAAGCATATCTTAGGTAAAAAGGGTAATAAACCAAATCAAACTAAAGATACATGAAAAATTAAAATCTAACATCAGTGTGAAATTAGTAACAATCCTTACTCAAAAAAGATGGGCAATAAATTGTAAAATGACATTGATGAGTGAGCAGTAAAAATCTTTACTTAATCCTCAATATAAAATGTACATAAAAGGGTAAAATAATATTGGTGAGTGAGAAGTAACAATCTAAACTCACTCAATAATGAAAAAAGTAATAAAAAATGGAAATAGATGTAGTTGTCTAAAAAATAAAGCATGGAAAAAATATAGAAACAAATGTAGTTGTTTGAAAAAGGAATTATAATGAAACTTTTTCAAATAAAACCAAGACAATTCTAAAAATGTAAAGTAATGGTATAAATAAAATAATCTATGTTCACTCAAACATATGGTTTTGTTCTAAGGATAGATAAAACCAAAAAACAATAGTGCTAATATGTTTTAAAATGTGAAGAAGAGGGAATATAGAATTAGAGAAATAGATTTAGAATCAAACTTGCTCATTAAGGGGGGATTGAAATGATTAGTGGGGAAATGAAGGAAAAATCAAAGTAGAAAAACTCTATCAAATTCAAGACACTAAAATTAGGTTTTTTATTTTAAATGATTTAAATTTTAAATTTTTATGGATTTTTATATTCCTCCTCCATACAGATTCAGAGAACCAAACATGGGTGCTAAAAGTGACTCATTTGAAAACATTGGACTTGGTTGCTAAAAAAGAGAACTTAGAGATCATGGTTTCTAAGAGTCTTGTTTATTCATGTGAAATAAAAGTGATATATTGAATTCAACCTTGTTTCGTCTAAAGTGGAATGAAAGGAAAGAAAATCAAGAGGAATGAACATGAAACAATTTTATTTACTTTAGATCATAAAAAAAGTGATAAAATGAACATGGATACAATGACAGGTAAATTTGATTCCTTATCATGAGAATATAAGTAAGTGTTGGGAGACAAGCTAACATAATTTTTTTTACAAGTTTTATCTACAAAAGGAAAAAAAAACTCAAGATGAGATATGAGATTACAAACTTGTAACCATTTCTTAACATTCTAAGAAAAAAAAACACTCAATTTAGTAAAGGTGGTTTGAAAAAATATGCTAAGTTTATGAGGAGAGCCTAGTCCTATCCATGATATTACATTACAACTCATAAAATAGAAACCTAAGAGGATGCAAAAAAGACAAAAATGGTATTTTTGAGGAGATCATGGTCTTATCCATAGTCTTACACTACAATCACAACTCACAATAGAGAAACCCAAGTGGGTGAATAAAGTACTATAAAATAAAAAACTTGATATCAAAAATAAAGGTATGAATGGAAACATAAATCATGAGGAAAACTAGGTCCTATCCATGGTATTATAATGTAACTCATGAAATAAATAAACCAAAGGACCAAGGGAAGGAACTAAGGTTTGTGTAAAAATAGACTTATGTAGAGGGTGATATCCTTTTAAAAATATTGAAAAAAGTGTTAATAGGATAATATAGATAAGTATGATAAAAAGGGAAATATTTTAGCAAAGTATTTATTTAAAAATTATGCATTGGTGGGTTCTTTAAAAATATGACCTTCATTAGTTTGTAGGCAATAGGTACTAGGACCAAGAATGTCTTTCACTAAATAAGGGACCCACCATTTTTGGGTATATTTGCCTTCTTTATCATGGGTATATTCTAACTCAAAGACTAGATCACTAATTATTATGTTGTTTGGTGATGTGAGCCTTGTATTGGTAGTTATATTGAAGAACAACTAAATGGTGTTCATTAAGAATATTGAGGGCATGAACATGAGCTTCAATAATTATTCATTAGGAATGATATCATGAAGAGATATACATAAGGAGGAGATTTTAAATTCTAATGGTAATAGAGACTCATAACCATAAACTAGTGAGAATGGTGTTTCTTCAATGGTAATACATATGATAGTATGAGAGGCCCAAAGTGTGGGATATAAGTGAAGATGCCAATCAATGGAGGTTTATTAGATGGTCTTTTGAAGAATTTTATTGATAATTTTGTTAGTGGCCTTAGTTTGGTCATTGTATTATGGATGGTAAGGTGTGGAAAATTTGTGGGATATTTTAAATTTAGCACATAATTGTCTCATGTCCTTTTTGAATTTGCTACCATTATCAAAAATGATAGTATGGGGAATTTCAAAGTGACAAATGATTTTATTAAGGATAAATTTACAAATATTGGTTCCCATGACATTGACAAGAGGCATGGCTTCTACCCATTTCATAAAATATTCAATAGAAGTAATGATAAAAACATGACCATCTTATGACCAAGGTAATTTTACAATGAGATATGATACTCACATGAAAAATGGATAAGGAGACTCTACAGTTTGGAGTTCATATGGTGGTGAATATATTAAATAATCATGAAGTCAGAAAGAAATTTTATAATTTAGGCCAAAAGTATCCCATATATAATTATTTATGTGTTGTAGAATGTACAATATAGTGAATACTATAAATGCCCCCATTTACTTGTTTGAGGAGAGGAGGGACCTCTTTTTGCATTACACATTAGAGTAGGGTAACTTATGTATTATGGTAATAAAATGTGTTATATCAAGAGACATATTTAAAGGATTGTTTATGTATTTTATTCTTTTCACAAGAATCTATGTTTGGAGGATAGGTTTGATGTTTAAGGAATTGGGTGATGTTTTTGTACCATGGGCTTTATCAAATATTTACAACCTCAATATGATAAATGAGTGATCCTATGCTTAGATTTAATATGGTGAATTTATTATTTGAATAATAAATTGGGAATCATTAATTACTTGATGAGGATGAAATATATATGTTGAAGAATCAAGAGAATGAGAAATAGAGTTAGGATCTCCTAGAATTGGTTCAATGGTAAAGGAGGAAAAATATTTGGTGAGTGTTGATGACATTTTATTATAAGCAATAATATTTTCACTTTTACATTGGTAATCACTATTAAAATAGTGACAGATAAGTTGATAATCACCCAAAGTGTGTAGATATGGGATATCTAAGTCAAGTGTCGCATTCATACTTCAAATTAGAGCTTCATATTATGCCATGTTATTATTGACATCAAAGGTTAGCCTAAATTACAAAGGGATGATCTTACCATGATGGTTAGTTATAATAAAACCTTCTATAACTCCTTGGAGGCATTCGGTGCCATCAAATTGGAAGCTCCAAGTGTCTTCATGCAAATCAATGGTAACTTCAAGAAGCTCTTTGATAACTACTTTGGATTTAGTAGTATTTCAATTGATATTGATATATTATTGACTATTTTCCTCTAAATGAGAAATGAAATTATGAAAATAATATTTAAGGGAGATATCCTGATCAAGACCTTTAATATATAAAATGTCATCATCAAAGAGATTATCTTGAATATGATTTAAAACGGGTATGGGTGCCACTACAAGTTGGTCAGTAATGACTTGCCCTTTGACATAATTTTATTTTATGATTTAAAGGTTAAATTACATATTAAAAAAAACATCCATTTTCCAATTCTATCTCCAAGTTGAAATGATTTGGAGAAAAAATGAAGTGGATCAAAATGGCCAATGACATAAGTGGATTGATAAAGCATATAGTGATGGATCTTTTTTGTTACGAAGTAGATAAAAAGGAAATCACATTCTAATTTATTATAATGCTTTATTTAATTAATGATGCCTTTAATAATATAGTAAATAACATATTCTCTTCCTATATCATCTTTTTGGGAAAGCATTGCCCCAACTAATATGGGATTAAAATAGGTGTACAAAATTAAAAGACAATCATTAGAAGGTGGGAAAAGGGTGGGAGGATGGAGAAAATATTCTTTCATGTTTTAAAATGCTTTCTAATAGGGATCAATACATTCTAGAGCATTACCATTTTTGAGAAGGTAATTAACAAAGTATATACAATAAGTGATTTCTAGGATGAATTGTCAAATTTTCCCAATATTACCAAGGTAAGTTCAAATGTGTGGAATGGAGCGAGGAATGGGAATATTGACTATAACATTTATTTTAGTGGGATTGAAGTAAATACCATGAAGAGAAACTAAAAACCCTAGTGGTTTACCAAATGTAATGCCAAAGACACACTTGTATAGGTTAAGTCAAAATTTGTACTTGATTAATTGATAGAAAAAATGATAACTATAATAGTGAGATGTGTTGGATGATTTATTGATTTGGAAATGAGGTAATCCACATAAGTTTTCATAATTTTGTTTATAAGATCATGAAAAATGTGATTTATGGCACATTGATAAGTAAATAAAACATTTTTAAGGATGAAAGGCATTTTAACATAGAAATAGGTTCCCCATTCTACAATGAATGTTGTTTTGTGTTTGTTTTAAAGGGCTTTGTGAATTTGATTGTAGCCATAAAAATAGTAAATGAGTGAAAACATTTCATATACATCAATGGAATCTATGATGACATTTATTGAAGGTATTTAAAAATTATCTTTGGGATATGTGATGTTAAGATTGTAAAATTTGATGCATATATGAATGACCATTGTGACTTTTTTGCAAATAGGAATAATGCTTTACACCCATTCAGAATAGTCAATAGGTTTAATAAACTTGGAATTCAAGAGTTTGATAAAAAATTTATGGCATAGGGTGGAAATTCCAAGTGGAATGTTTTGTTGTTTTATCAGATAGGTTTGTCATCTAGGTATGTGTTGATGCTATACACAATGATACTAGGGTCGATACTTGGCATGTCCTCATATGAACAAGTGAAAGTTTCATGATATTTATTAAAGAATAGGCTAACATTATCATGCTTGGTTGGTGTGATTTAGTTATTTAGTGACTATTATGGGTCGACGACATGAGGGTGGACCACATTTTATTCTCATAGTTTTTTCAATGAGAATAACATTTCCATATTGAAAATGATATGGTGCATTGGGAAGAGAATAAATGGGATTTGTTTTGGAATATACACTAGAAATTAAGTTATTAAAATGAGGATATTTGCATTTCAAATTTCTAAGTTTATGATTTTGTCATGGAAATTAAGGTTCTCTAGCATGGAGTAATTCAAGTATGGCTTCATCGCTAGGAAGCATGGGTAAGGATACATCGTATTCCATGTATAATTCAAGTTCATTGATTTTATTACCATGGATATCATATTTAGAATGTATCTGATGTACATCTATCACCTTAGCATCAACTGTATGTTTAGGTGTAGGTGGAATTGTTGATGAAGGTTAATTGGAGTCAATTGCATTGATAATAGGTATATCTATAGAATCATTGGTAGAGAGGAGAGTTAGTAGAGATATTGGTGATATAGAAGGTTATATAAGTTCCAAATTTATGAGAGGTGATATTTTCTCAACAATCAAAAGGGTATCAAGAAGTGGAGAACTAATTAGAGGTACATGACCTTCAGGTTCCAACTCGCTATCCATGAAGAACTAATTGGATGTATGTAAATAGAAATGTAACTAATCTATTAAATAAATCATATATTAGAGAATATAAATATTACTTACATTTATAATTATTAATACATTAAATATTCATGGTGATGACCAATATGGATCCTCTAGACCTAGCCAAGGCATGTCTTACCATAATAAAATCACTAGGGAGGGTTTTGAAGCCTCAAGTCAAGCAAAAATATGTAATAACCATAACTAAGTCCTATGTTTTTATATTCACTAAGTATAAATGACAAAATCAAAGTCAAGTTTATCATAAGTGTTCTTAGTGTTTATACCAACACTTCTCATTTTACAATTATGATAATTCATAGCATGAGTAGAAGGTTTTGGTAATCTAGTTACCTATGGTGAAATATAGGTAGAGCAAATTAAACTATTCCACAAATTTATATTGATTGGTGGTTGGGAGCCACCATGGTCCTTAATATTTTCAAATTTTAAAGTATCTATTCTGATCTTAGTGAGTTATGATCAATATCCTACACTATAGACTAGTCTAAGTTAATATTTACAATGAGATCTAAAATAGAGTGATTTAGTCAAAAAATAGCAAAAGGAAGGGTAAGGCAAAAATAAATTATGTGATTGATGACCTTTGACTTAAACACCATGAAAAGGTTTTAATTTCAAGTTAACATGCATTTAACCAATATATAATGTGAAATAGCATATGCTCAAATCCCACCATACACCAGGCAAATATTTGAGGAAAACATGAAATAATATAATCATGAACTAACTTTGCCTTACATGTTTACTATTGCATTCAAATAACATTTACACATCCTAATGTAGAGCAAATAAAACTAAGCAAAGTTTAAGAACATTCAACTAATCTAGAACCAACACAAATTAATAACCTTGTATCAAAGATGCACATTCAAAATTCATAGAAACCATTCACATTCAAGACTTATAATAAGAAATTGAGAGAGAAACCATGTAAAAATTGATACAAATAAATTTGGAAAAAAATTCAGTATTCCTTGCTTATATTAATTGCTCCAAAAGTGTATAAAGTTTTAGCTCAAAACTCACTCTCTTTACAAAATGGTAATACTATCTTTTATAATAGACTCAAGTAGTATACTGGTCAGTCATAAAATTAATTAAGTACAAATATAAGGACACCTATCCTTCTTCATAGTTCTAGAATACATTCCTCTTTCCAAAATAGACTGACCTATAAGCAAATATGCTACCAAACCATCATATGCCTTTATAAAAGACTTCCATATTCAAATATTACAATGGGTTACATAAAATGCAATATAATCAATTATCTGATGGGCCCTGGGTTGAAGGGATCTATTTTTCCTAAAGACTCTCCATATCCCTCTGATGTTGTTCACTAACTAGGTCCAAATCAATAGTTGGTTTCAAGAGACAATCATCTTCTTGGTTAGCCAAGTCATTCAAATCCCTATCATTCCTTACCATGGCCTCCTTGATACTCCTAGCTTCAAAAATATTCTCTTCAATAGTGAATATCATGCCCATGAATCGGTTGTTATCACTTCCATATTGGCCTTGTCTCTTTTCTCTCACTTATTACATTACCAAAGTGGTTATGTGATTGTACTCATCATCATTAATGATATCCAGGGAGCTAGACTTTGTGGGGTTGGCTAGCATGGTACCAAGAAGTTGTTCAATTTTTCTTATTAGTTATTCATCATCTATCAAGAGTCTTTCTAGGCTCTTTAACCAACTAAATTTTGGATTTTATTAGTAACTATCCCCAGTATTACATTCAAGTTGGCTCAGCTGATGGTTTTGAAGCCAGGAATCCTACCCTTAATTAATATGTTGACAAGCTCCCTTATTTTGTCTTTTGATCTCTACAATTGGGTTTATAAACCTTTGGCTAGTTCACTTTGCTAGGTCAATGCACTCTGCCTCAACTCCATTGACTTTAAGGAATCAAACATGTCATAGAAAGATGCCTCAAACATATTTATTATGGCCTCTGGGACCACCAAGATAGCATGTGTTTCCAAATTATCCATTTCTTTCTCTAGGGTTTCTATCTTATACTTCATGCCTATAATACCTACTTTAAACTAAGTAAAATTATCATCAACTAGTCCTTCAATGTCACCCTCATGAATAGGATACTCACCAAGCCTCTAACCTCTAATTGGAGTTAAAACCAACAAATGGTTCAACCTTATGAAATGTGAATTCTTCACCTCTAAGAATGGTCTTTCTGATGGTGATCCTTTCTAATGGTGTTATTTTTGGATTGAAATGCACACTAACCGATTAATTTTTGGCTTTAAGAGGCTTAGGAGTCTCTATTTATCTAATACTTGAGGCTTTTAGAGTGTCCATTTGTATGCCACTTAGTGTTGTTATGGAAATTATTCTTCTACCTTCCTCTTCCTTCATGAAAGCCAATATCCATGGCTTGACTTCTTCAAGGACATCAATGTGGACTGTTTGGGTCAAGGCCCATGAATGAAACATTCATGGATAATTGGCCCATGAATTGGGTATTCATCACTAAAAAGGTTGACTTCACTCATGGGGTGGATGAGGATCAACTTGGGCTTCTTTTTCCCAACTAGGACCAATGTCAATTTAGCTTTCCTTTTATGCAGGGGAGAAACTGGAACCAAGTCCAAAGAAACCTCCTTTCCCTTATCTTGCTCTGATTCCTCAACCTAGGATTGGGGATCGTTAGTTTGTTCTTCTTTATCATTCGATTCATATGCCTCATAAATCAAATTGAATGCATCCTCTAATGTTTCACCAGGCTCCAATGCAATCATTTCTAGGAAATCTATTGGAGACTCTCATATTTCAAGTGAGGCTGAATTTAATCTTCCTTGACTATGTCTCTCTTCTAATTTCTCCTTTCTAGTTCCTTGTGCAACTTGTGTTTGAGGCTATTTAATTCCAACTTGTGGTTGTTCTAGAGGGATTCTTAAGGATGGTTTAAGCAATAAGTGATATTACAAGGGCCCCATTTACCATATTTCACTTAGTGGCTTGTCAACTCCCCTAGCTAACCTGGGCTTCGACTTAATGTTATGCCTCTTCAACCTCATTAATAACTTTGATAAACTAGAGACTTTCATGTATAGTGGATCATGAACACCAGGTTGATGTTCATAGGCCTTGTTTATGGATTTGGAATTTAGATGTTTGGTGACCTTCTCATTATTGTCCCATTACCTCAATTCATCTTTCTATAGGGTGAATGAGTCCTTGTGTCTATTAATAACATTCACCTATTCCTAATTTTGAAACACAATTCTATTGATTATCAAAGGAAAGGGATGGAGGAGGCCTTTCCTTTTATCTTTGCAAAATCCATCTATACCATGAAGAAGTTGATATGCAACTTCTTATTTTATGAGTTTGGTGGGCACATAGATGGGTAACTTATAGGGCTATGTCAAAGTCCCCTCTATCTTTATTACTATGAAATCTCAGTAGAACTAGATAAACCCTATTAATTCCATATATTTATTAATCAGGGGGATGACCTTGGTCATTGGGATTCCTATGATGGATTCCACTAGATCTGGATAAACACAATCAAAAATAAATTACATGTTATGTCTATATTTAAATATGTGAAGCTTTGAATAATGATGGGAGACAGTAGGTCTCCCATCAGGTGACTAATTCTTAATGTTTGGGATCTTGGTGGTGGCCAAGAGGGCATCAAGTAGATAGGACATCATGTAAAAGTGATTTCTAGTTTTCCTTTTAATGGCTCTGAATTATGATTTCAAATGGATAATAATCATTTCACCTAATGGGGCAGTGACTCCCTTCTCTACCATAAATTAAACATAAGGCACCGAAGCTTTGTTAGTACGTGTTGTAGAAGGGATACAAATAACCTATTTATTAAGGTCAAAATTATCTTAATCCCCTCCCTAAATTAGACAATTGGAATTTTCCCTATGGGGTCTTAGATTACTTGGGTTCCAGTGAGTAGACATGGTGTAAGGATTGTGTTTAAGTTATGCTTCCCAGTCTACTCTCTAATGGTGGGTAAGTATATCTAGTATTTACATAGCTGATAGTAGCATTTAAAATATATGGAGAAATATATTTTATTTTATTAAAGCTATGCTCATCGACTATTCATTATTGATTATTTTTATAATCTTTAAAAAGAGGATCAAGGACATCAATGAAGTGTAATACCTCAATATTTGTGGCAACATAGTGGAGGCTAGTCATCTAGATGGAGACTATGTCACTATATCTCTATAGGACGGTTGTATTCTTCTATTCTTCCCTCATAAGATATTACATCTCCTCTATTCTCTAGAAGAGCTTGAACTAGTTCATATTCCCATTGTTTAATGTTGTAGTATCAAGGTTCATAATCTTGAAAACCCTTCCTTCATTATTTGAAGTTAGATACAACTCATTTTCATCCTTTTGTTTCTATCCACGAGCTGCCATGGCTATGAAACTTGAAAATTTTTGACCAAGGGATTACAAGTGATCTTTGGATCAACTTGTTCTTACTTAGACTATAAATGAACTCTTCTCAATTTGATTGTGATTCATTCAAGTTTGAATTAGGGATTTTATGGATGCTAGGGATTTTATGAATCTTTAATGGTGATGGAAATTTGGACTTAGGCTCATTCATGTCTTAGATTTTATTGAGATCCATACTTTTATACCTTTACCTTTTCAAGCACACAAAATCTTTAATTATTTCATTTTGTACTTGTGTGGTACCCATGTGGCTTCTATTTGGCAACTTTTGTGAAATTTTTCATAAATGCCTTAAGGGACTAGCCATTGTCTTTTGAAAATCCTATTTTCCTTTGCACCATCAGATCTTTATTTATGGATCAACATAGACCATTGATCATGATCATGAAGCTTGAGAGTCATTGGTTACTTTATTTTAGGTTGTATAGTTGTGCCTCTTAGAGCCTTCATGGGCCTTCTTGGCTTTGTATTTTATGTAATGAATACATTCTTACCATGTGTCAATCCCATACGAACTTGAGGTCTTATTGAATAGCCTTTCATAGTTACACTCCATCTGATCACCTCTCATGAGCAAGCACAGAGACTCGATCATGATCCTAATGGGTGTATGCCATTGGTCTAATGGATCAAATGTTTTAGATTCATCAAGTCTTTTTTTGCCATCTGATCATCCTCCATGATGAAGTGAGATATATTGATCCTACAAAGAGCATGAAATTTATTTATCATTGAGGCATATGAAGGGACTTAGGCTAAATAATTTAGGCTAAGGTTTATTTTGTGTTAATAAATGTGACATATACTTAAGGCTAAAATATTTATGCTAAGTTTCTAGAACACATATAAAAGGGACCTAGGCTAAATAATTTAGGCTAAGGTTCATTTCATGTTGATTAAACATGGTGTAAAATTGAGGTTAAAATATTTAAGCTAAGTCTTAGAATGCACCTAAAGGGGCCCAAATAATAAGTGTTCTAATCTGCTAGGTTTTAAGCTAGGGTTTTATTGTATTAATAAACATAATGAAACCTTAACTTAAAAACATTTAAAGCTAAGTTTTATGTCATGGGGGCCTCTTAAAATAAGACTTAATATAATTCTCTAGCTTAAGGTTTATTGCATTTTAATAAATTCAATTGGAACCTTAGGAAATAGACTTAGATTAAAGATATGTCTCCAGGTATTTAGATTGAAAGATAATTTTATTATTTAAATTTTAAAGATACCTAAGTGTTTGAATATATTATAAGGGGTTCCATTGATTTTTAATATGAGCAACAGACTTTAACCATGTTTATAAAGCATATTCATATGCCTAAGTAATATACTTGATGAGCTTAAATTTGATAGCCTCATGAACGTTAATGATGGCTTTGGAAGCATCAAATGATGGTCATGAGAACATCAAATTTAAGTTCATGAATCATTGGATTTTATGGGATTAAAGTTCATGGTCTTGAAGACATCAATGATGGCCTCATGAACGTTAAATGATGGTCACAACAATGTCAATTTTAAGCTCGTGAAGTCCCTCTAGTCCACAGATTTTTGATTTAATGTTATTCATCTGATCATCTAGTCTAATTAATTATAGATCATTGATAAATATTTGAGTAAATTCATGCCATTGGTTCCTGTAACCATAAAGGAGATCAATTCAACTCAGGACCATGTTCTAAAAATTAGACTAAGACAAAAATCCTAATTTTATAAGAATAATAAAATAAATCCCTTTGACTATTATAGTAGTAACCTAAGATCCTAAGTTTTCATTGTGTTAAAAAATAAAATGAAGCTTAGGATAAAACCTTAGGTTAAGTCCTATTTTTAATGTGAGGGACCCTTTGCTATCAATCTTTAATGTAGGAGTACCACATGGTGCCTCTACAGGGCTATTGAGATTTTGAATTTTTAGCACCACATTTGCTCCATCAGATATATTCTATTGGAGTAACTTTAGACCATTGATCATGATCTAGACACTTGAACTTTATCATCTCCTTTTGGATATTAAATCCATAGTATAAGTTTTATCTTAATGTTTCACTGTAATAAAAAATACAACAAGACCTTAAGGTAAAACTTAGGCTAAGTCTATGTTTGATAAAAGGGGGCACTTTAACTTGAGGATGATCATGCTCTATTTGATATTTAGTCTCATTGAAGTGTGAACCATTGATCATGATCAAGGGGCTTGAAAAATAATGGTCTAATGGATCGAAGGTGTTAATTTCATTAGGCCAACTATGCTCCATTGGATATATCTCCATGATGAAGTGAGAGTCATTGGAGCTGCAAAGAAGTAAGGTGCTTGAGTTAGGATTAGGGTTAAAATAGAAACATAGGATAATATTTTAAGACTAATATCTTATTCTTGTTGATAAATATAAATGAGTCCTGAGGGTTAGGACTTTAGGCTAAGCATATGACAAAGGTGACCATTCTAAAATCAAATATCCTATAAACATAAACATTAGACCACATAAAAAAATATAAGGAAAGGAAGGGGAAAAATAAAAGAGGACCAAGCATGGTTTTTAGGCTAAGGTTTGGTTGTGTTTAAAAACATGACCAAAACCTATCATAAAAATTAGGCTTAAGTCCAAAGTTGATCCAAAATGTTCTTGCCAAATTTGAACCTACCATAATTGAATTTGAATCAAATGTCTAAGATAGGGTTTGTTGAAGGAGGGTTTCATCTCATAAATCCAACTGTAAGTTGCCATAGATTTAAAACTAGTAAAAGTTTTTAATCTATAAATTTTGAGCATGATCTATAAGAAACTCCATCAAACCTATAACTTAAGACACGAGGATCAATTTTTAGTAACATTAGGTAAGGTTAAATCAAAACCCTAAACAAAAGGGCCAATTTCTTAGGCATGGATGATCTCAATATTCTATTAAAGTGTAGAATATCACTTTTAGTTTTAAGGCTCAAAGCAATCACAAGGGTCCCTATTTTTTATAAATGGGGGTATATTGACCTCAAAAAATGGTGACTTATAGGGGAAACATAGTAATATGTTATAACTTAGAGAATCTGGTTTAGATAAATTACTAGGACATTCATCTTACTTGACTAATCATTAAGACTAGTTCATGGTTGAAACAAGTCTTACATGTGTATAAATAGGATCAAACATCAAGACATAGCCATGATATATGTGTGATTTGATTCCACTTACTATTTTCCATGGGATTTAGGGGACAACTTCTAGGTTTCATACCTTTAATCATTAACACTAACTTGGAGCATGTTTATATATTCATTAGGAACCATGCTTCTAGTTTAGGGAAGGCTTGGGCATTGCTCTACTTCTAGCCAAACATATATATCCAGAATAGAGATACTTTTGGATCCAGTCATGGCCTTGCTCCACTACTAGCTAGGTGTCCATAGCCTTGGTGGAGATTACTAGAATTACCTTTGCTTGAGAAGATTTTGATTTTGTAATAAGTTCTTATTTTTTATATATTTTTAGATCTTGTAGGCTTTCAACAAAGGTTAGGAACTAGGATAGACATGTTTAAGGATTTAGTTAAGTTTTTGATCCTCAGATAATCACCTATGATTTCAACCTTTGTCCTAGGCAAAGATGTTTATTAAGTACAAGCATGACTATACCTTAATAGATTTATCTTTTATTCTACATGTTCAATTCTTCTTAAAACTAGGTTTGGGTCAAGATAATGTTTAAGGTCTTATGGAATGGTTAACCTATTCATAGGTCCTCACTAGTTTATTTAAATAATAACATCAAGACATATCTAACATCCATGGTCAACATATGTATTATGTGCATACCAACATTTATAAACTTTTAGAGTTTTAAGAAAACTAAGGAACTTTGAGCTAAGGGTGATCCAAAATGACTTATTAGAGCCAAGGAATAAAGCAAAAAGAAACAAACATGTGGTCAAAGGCACTAAAGCAAGAAGAAAAAAGGGAAGTAAATATAAATATACATACTTATGTATAAACAAGGGATATGAAGAAAGAGCTGAACGAAACTAATTGGCCTACCTATGCTAACTCTAATTATATTACAAATTTACTCCATGAAGATCCGAGGAGGAGTGGTAGACAAATAATGCTTGAGATACTGTGCATTGGTGGGTAGTGCGACTCTGTTCCTTATAGGTCTTTGAGTATAAAGGTGTTATCTGAAAGTATATCTATAATCTGATATGGGCCAATCCATAGAGGTGTGAACTTATCATGTTTGACTTTAGGCTTTCATCCCAAAGAAGAACCAAGTCTCCTTATCTAAACACCTTGATCTTTGATCACTTTTCAAACTACCTCTTTAATATAGTTTGGTGTCTACTAAAGTTATCGAAAGCCTTTTCTAATGTATCTTCCATCTAAATAATGTGCAATAGGCTTAATTTTACAAATTCTTGATCTTCGTCTATATACTCTTGCATAAAATTGTAGGTTGGTAGATTGAGTGTGATAGAGAATATAGGTTCCTGGCCATATACTACCAAAAAGGGGGATGATTTAAGATCCTTCTTAACTCTTGTTTTATCTATCTAAAGGGTATACTTAAGAAGTTTATTCCATGTTATGGGTTTGTCTACAATAGACTTCTTAATGATTTTCATCAAGTTTTTATTCATTGACTCAAACACTCCATTACCTTGAGGATAATGGTTAGATGAAAAATCTAGAATAATTTTTTTATCATATGCCCATTTTATCATCTTTATGGATGTGAATGTAAACCCATTATCACATACCAAAGAGATTGGAGTTCCCAATCTGGTGCATATGCTTTCTTCTAAAAACTTGATCACTTCTTCTATTCTGCATTGCTTGGTGGCTACTACTTTAGTCCATTTAGTGTAATAATCAGTATCTATAAGAAAATACCTATGATCTTCTAACAGGTTGAGGTTAATTACCCCCACAAAATCTAGTCCCCACTAGGTAAAGGGTTTGTCAATCATGACTGGTTGTAAAGGCATTACTACCTTTGGCTACTTAGTGTTGAATATCTGGCATGAATGACATTCTTTTACATGTTTATGGGCATCTTTGAAGATGGTGGACCAATAATAGCCAAACCTAAGGATCTTGTGGGCTACTTTTCTCCCTAATGGATTCCCACTTCCCAACTTCTCATGGAAGGTGCTCATTACTTCGATGGTTTCTTCTTTTTAAACACATCTTAGATGCACACCCTCAAAGTTATTTTGGTATAGGACTCCATTTTTGATGAGATAGTGAGCTTCCTTGAGCCTTAGAACTATTCTATGTTCCCTAGTTAGCCCTACAGGATAAGTGCCATTAATTATTAAGTGAACAATGTAGTCATACCATTCATTATCTTGGAAGCTTTGTTGATCAACTTGCATAATACTTAGCTTAGGGCTGGTATTGGAAATCATTTGAATCAGACCTTGACATCTTGCCAATTTTGCAATTTTCATCTCTATGTCATAATCTTGAAGGATAGACATCCACTTACCTCTTTTCTCTCCAAGTTCACACTAGCTTAGCATTAGCTTAGTGGCTAGATCTGGTAGAATGGTATGAACTTTGATCCTAAGTATGTAGTGCCTAAATTTATTAATAGTTTTAACTAATACAAAGGCTTGTTTATCAATTAAAGGATAATATAACTCAACATCTTTCAAATTAGTGTTCATAAAAGCAATTGGAAGGTTATATCATTTTATTTTTTGAGTTAAGACTACAAAAATAGTGTGATCGGAGGAAAAATAGTAGAGATAAAAATCCTTTGAAAAGTTAGGACTTATAAAGACTAGAGCCTATTTGATTGCAATTTTGATGTCCTCAAAGGGATTCGTAGATTCCTCATTCCATGAGATTTTAACATCCTTCTTCATCATATCATTCAATGGATTGGCAATATCTATAAAACTATAAATGAATTTTCTCACAAAGTTTATCTTACCAAATAATTATTTCAATTATTTTTTACTATTGGGAGGATCTGTCTTGGATATGGCTTCCACTCTTTTAGGATCTATGGAAATCCCATTTTTAGTGATGACATGGCCTAACAGTTTACCTTTAGTAACACAAAAAATTCTCCTTTTAGGGTTGGGGGTGATCCCATACCTTCTGTACATTTAAAATACTTGTTTAGATGCATTAAATGATCCTCCCTATTCTTAGAGAAAATATTTAGATCATCCATGTAAATTAAAATACATTTACCAATCAGGCCCTAGAAGGCATGGGCCATGTGCCTTTGAAAAGTGTCCCCTATGTTTATTAGTCGAAAAGGCAATATCTTGTATGCAAAGGTGCCTCGCTTAGTTATAAAAGTTATCTTCATTCTATCTTCTTTGTCTAATAACACCTAATTATATCCTATAAAAACCATCAAGAAAGGACATCATGGCTAAACCTAAAATAATTTATATTACTTGGTCAAGAGAAGGAAAAGGATAATTTCTTTTTCATATGCTCTATTCATATTTATAAAGTCAATACACAATCTAATTTCACCAATCTTATTTCTAATTGGCACCAAATTAGTCACCCAATTAGAGTGCTTAATAGGAGACACAATTATATCATCTAACACCGTATTAACTTCTTTGAAAATCATGGGTTCTAAAATAGGATTCACAGGTCTTTACTTTTGATTGAAGGGTTTTCAATTTTCCTTGAGAGGTATGGTATGGGTTATAACTCTTGGGTCAAAGATCTTTAAGTCACCATAAGACCAAGCTATGATATCTTTATATTTTGCTAACAGCTCTTTAACTTTCTTGTTCTCAATATTAGTGTAGGATTTTCCAATGTTAACTAGCTAAGGTTGATCTTGGGGTCCAAGATCAACAACATTGTAGTCCTTTCCACTTACTTTGAGAACCTTAAAAACTTCAACTAGCTTTTCTTCATCAACTAGCCTTTCCAAATCAATCATCCCCTTGGGGATATTGTTTTCATTCAGTTAAATGATTTTTCCATCAAACTTACCTTCCTTAAATGTATTTTCATCAACCTCATCAATGATCTGAGCTTCAAATGCTCCTAAACTAGTTATGAAGTTTAAGATTTATTAGTCATCACTAAATACTTGCAGGTGGTTCACATTATCTAGGATAGAAGGATAAGGCATCAGCTTAATACTAAAGTTTGGTGAATCTTAGTCAGGGATGAGATTAGTTGTAGTATATGCCAACTCATCAACAAATTTATTTTCTTCCCTAGGGATAGAAATAATATTGAAGGCATCAAAATATTCCACTAGATCCTAGACTCTAAACTTGTACCTCTTTAGGTATAGTAGTTTACACTGATACTAGCTCTTTGATTTATTACTAGTTCTGAATCACCATAAACTAATAGTTTCTTGACTTTGTTTTTGATCAAAAATTGTAGACTCAAGATAAGAGCCTCATATTATACAAGGTTATTGGTGCAAGGAAACTAGATCCTATAAGAAGCATGATATTTCTTACCAATAAGGTTAGTTAGAACAATTCCTACTCCAGATCTAGATTTACACTTAGCCCATCAAAATACAACTTTCATAGCCCAAACATAATGTTAGAAACTTTAGGATCACACACCTCAATAGTTTCTAGGGTGGAAACTCCTAAATCAAAATCAATTATTTTGACCCTTTTATTGATAGAAATATACTCAATAATCATGTGTTTCATCTTTGGCTCCTTTTCAACCCTAATTTGGTTGGGAACTCCCTTTCAAGGTAACCATAGGTGTGAGTAGCCTATGGACATATACCCATTTAAAGACTTTATACATTCTCTACTTAAAATCATTTCATATGCATTAGGTATATCTACTACCTAGACATCTATAAATTATTGGACCTTTGGCTTAGAAGCCAAGTGCATGTTGACATTTAACAATTCTCCAATCAACTTGACCCTAGACTTATGTAATTGGTTGAAAACCCTATCAAACTTAATGGGGGTTAAACCAAGTTTCTTATAAACACCTATAGGAATAATATTTTTAGAGGCACCAAAATTTAATAAAAATTTATGTAGGTTCTTACCAAAAATTATGACTATAAGTAGGAAGGGTGGGGACTCTGTTTCAAACTTATACATAGATATGTTGGCATTATCAGTTTTGGATGTATTATAAAATTTATTTGACAATTATTCTATCAATATATCTCTTTGTTATATTATTTGTGTCAATTCATGCAAGGTAATATTCACTTTGACTTTCTTCATGTCCTCTACAATGTTACAACTAGTCCTATTAGAAGAACTGGAAGCATCAGTACTAGGCTTAGAAGTACTTCCCTTTGGAGGCTCTATATTATTTGAAGTGGTATCCAAAGGAGTAAAAAAGTTATTTGGAGGATTAGAAGTAGTCAAAGTTTGATTCTATTCTCTATTCCTTAGAGGGTATGTCTTCTTCAAGAACTAGTGAAAGGCATGAACTTCTATAGAATCATCATCAAGTTCATTATCTTCTTGGAAGGGGAAATTAAACATTTCTACCATGAAGGTTTGGTTAATAGGCTTGGGTCCTGAAGCACCTCCACCACTATCTTTGTTAGGCACTACCTCAAAAGTGTTTAATTCTTCTTGAAATGATTCAAAATCTTTACAAAATTCAATACAATCAATCTCACCATTCTTAGCAATATAATGGAATCTATAATCATCAGGAAAAGCAATGTCAATAAGATTGATATCCATAGTCTTCTTTTTAGAAGATGTCATTATTAAACCTATTATTGGGCCTATTGAAATTTTGGAAAGAGAAGTTTCTAAGAAAAGTTTCCCCAGTATTACCAACTTGATTTTATAGTTGAAGTAAGTTAGTGCTCAATTTTTGGACCATTTTTAGAATGGACCCATTCTCACTTTTGGAGGTTTATGAATTATGGAGTTGGTTGTTATTAGCACCATTGGCTGGTACTAAAGTCCTTTGATCATTTTCATTAAATCCATTATTCGTAGGGTGATTCAATAACCCCTAATTTTGGTTAGGAGCAACATGTCTTAGAGGTAATTAGTTTAGATTAAGAGCTGGTTGAAAGCAAGCACATTATGGTTATTGTTAAGATAGACATTCAAGGTAGGCATATGTGGGTTAACATTGGGAATAGAGTAGGCCATCTATCCTTAAGGTTTCATTTGGTCATTAATGATCATAACCTCAACATAAGCTAAATATAGTGTGTTCATTAGCCTATAACTCTTTTAATGAATACTAAAGTCATGGGATCAAGAGCATTTTTATATATTTCTAAGGCCAATGGTTGATCAGGTTTATAAGGATTAATGGTTATATTTCACATATTTTAGAACCTAGCATTGAAATCTCTTATAAGTTCATTGGAATCCATTTTTAAGGTGGTAAATTATTGATACAAGACACAAAGGATAATTATTTTACCAAATTGGTCAATGAAGATATTGTTGAATTCATCCTAGGTGGTGATGCAATCATCAATAGGTTTAGTAACCACTCATATGTATCATCTTTAAATGTAAAATGGAATAAATTATATGCTACATCCTCATGAATTACATTTAAAAATCTCAATGCATCCTTGAATAATTTAACATGTTCTTCTATTGTTAGAATACTAGTAAGACTAAAAGTTGGTAAATACTTTTCAAGATTATGAGGAAGGTCATGAACTACACCTTGTACATTGATAGGAGAGATTCCTAACTAGGCCATACCTTGATGAAGGATGAATGCAAGAGTGCCTTAGAGGGGTTAAGTTGGCAATCACTTGAATGCCTATGTCTACCTTTATCTCGCCTGGCTTTCCTATGGAATTCTAGTTCCAACAGAGGTTCTCTTATTTTTGAATGTTATCTTGTCATGATTCTTGGAAATTCTAGCTTGAGAAATTTGGATCATGTTTGAGATACGATGCATCAAACCAAACTTTACAAAGAATAGGACTTAGATTTACGCATTAAGCTAATTTTGCAAATATATATGTATAAAATAAAAAAGGGCATCAAATTTTAACTAAGTTAGCTAAAATATGGGCCTTATTAGGTGAATATGGTCTATCTTTAAAATTCTAAGCTCAAATAAACTTTGATCTATAAAATATCTACCAATATTTGATCAAAATAAGCTATTATAGCCTCAACTATTATGGATATTCATATCTTAAGCTATCTTTACTATAATTAAGCATCTAACCTCAAATATCTTTGATATTTGTCTAAAGGAAGAAAAAACATGGGTCAAATACCACAAAGATTAGTGATATTTATGTCTCTAGGAAAATAATTACATAAATGTGCAAAGATAACACCAACATTTTGTCAAAACATACTAAGACTAGAAAATATTATTTGCATTCATATGAGGCCCTCCTTCTAGCACCAATGGAATTTATCATGTTGATGCCTCTAGATATATCACATGTGATCTTAGTGTTTAAATAACACTTCTCATTTTAGAACTTTGATAATTTATAACATGAGTAGTAGGTTTTGGTAATCTAGTTACCTGTGGTGAAATAAAGGCAAAACAAATTAAATTGTTCCACAAATTTATATTGATTGGTGGTTGGGATCCATCATGGTCCTTAATCTTCACAAATTTTGAAGTATTTATGCTGATATTAGTGAGTTATGATCAAATTCCTACACTAAAGACTAATCTAAGTGAATATTTACAATGAGATATAAACTAGAGTGATTTAGTCAAAAAAAGAAGCAAAATGAAGGGTAAGGCAAAAAGAAAGTATGTGATTGCTAAATTTTGCTTTAAATACTATGACAAGGTTTTAATTTCAACTGAACATGCACATAACCAAAATATAATGTGAAATATAATATGATTAAATACCACCATACACTAGGCAAATATCTAAGGAAAACATGAAATAATAAAAGTATGAACTAACTTTTCCTTAAAGTTTTATTGTTGTATTCAAATAACATTTGCACATCCTAGTGTAAAGCAAATAAAATGAAGCAAAGTTTAAGAACATTCAACTAATCTATCACTAGAAAAAATTAGTAACCTTGTATCAAAGATGCACATTTAGAATTTATGGAAACCATTCACATTCAAGACTTAGAATAAGTAAATGAGAGAGAAACCATGCAATAATTGATATAAACAAATTTGGACAAACTTTTTAGTTTTGCTTGCTTATATTAATTTCTCCAAAAGTGTACAAGTTTTAGCTCAAATCTCTCTCTTTACAAAATGGGAATACTTTCTTAATAATAGACTTTGGTAGTATACCGATTAGTCATAAGATTACATATGTACAAATATAAGGAAAATTTTCCTTCTTCATAGTTTTAAAATACATTCCTCTTTCCAAAATGGATTAACTTATAGGCAAATAAAATAATATACTAGTATATGCCTTTACAAAAAAATGTTCCATATTCAAATATTACAATTCTTTACATAAAATGGAATATCATAAATTATCCCATGGGCCTTGGGATGAAGGGCTCTCTTTCTTATCCTAAATAATCTCCATGGCCCTCTGATGTTTTTCACTGAATAGCTCCAAATCAATAACTGATTTCAAAAGATAATCATCTTCTCGATCAACCAAGTCATTTAAATCATTGCCATTCCTTACCATGTCCTCCTTAATGTTATTAGCTTCAACAATATTCTCTTCAATAGTGAAGATCATGCCCATGACTTGGCTATTATCACTTTTAGATTGGCCTTGACTCTTTTTCCTCACTTCTTACATTATGAATGTGAATATGTGCTTGTACTTTTCATCACTAATGATGCCCAGGGAGCTAGACTTTGTGGGGTTGGCTAGAATGGTGCCAATAATTTTTTTTAAATTTTGCTTATTAGTTTTTCATCATATTCTAAGATTCTTTCTAAGCTCTTTGACCAAGAAATCAAATTTTGGATTTTATCAACAAATATCCCCAATATTTCAATCAAGTGAGCCAGGCTAATGGTTTTAAACCCATGAATCATGCCCTTAGTTAGTATGTTGATAAGCTCCCTTATTTTATCTTTTGAGCTCTGCCATTGAGTTAATAAACCTTTAGCTATTTCACCTTGTTATTTCAATGCACTTTACCTCAGCTTCATTAACTTTAAGGAATCAAACATGTCATAGAAAGATGCCTCAAACATATTTATTATGGCCTTTAGGACTAAAAAGACATCATGTGTTTCCAAATTCTCCATTTATTTCTCTAGGTTATATATTTTTTACTTCACTCCTCTGATACCTACTTTTAACTAAGATAAATGAGCATTAGCTAGTCCTTTAATGTCCTCATCATGAATAGGATGATCACAAGACCTCTGACCTCCAATGGGAGTTAAACCAACATATGGTTCAACCTTATAAAATGTGAATTCTTCACCTCTAACCATGGTATTTTTGGTGGTGACCCTTTCCAATCCTTTTTTTTTTAAGATTAAATTGCATACTAACCAATGACTCTATAGATTTAAGAGGCTCAAGAGTCTCCACTTGTGTGATACTTGAGGCTCCTAAAGTTTCCATTTGTGTGCCACTTGGTCTTGCTATGGAAAGTATTCTTCTCTCTTCCTCTTCCTTCATCAAAGTAAATATCCATGGCTTGACTTCTTCATGGACATCAATGTGGATTATTTGGGTTAAGGCCCATGAATGAGATAAAGTGGTAATCTTCTAAATCTTCTCATAAATGAACCATTAAGGGCTAATTGGCCTATGAATGGGGTATTCATCAATGAATAAGTTTACCTCACTCATGGGGTGGGTGAAGATCAAATTGGGCTTCTTTTTCCCAATTATACCAATACTAATTCAGCTTTCTTTTTGTGTAAGGGAGCAACTAGAACCAATTCCAAAGCAACCTCCTTTCCCATATCTTGCACTACTTCTTCAACCTAGGCTTGAGGTTCCTCAATTTTTTATTATTTCTCATCCCACCCATATTACTTATCAAACACCTTGAGTACATCCTCTAATTTTTTACCATGCTCTAATGTAATGATATCTAGGAAATCTATTTAAGGCTCTGGTCTTTTAGGTGGGGTTAAATCTCATCCTCCTTCACCAGGTCTCTCTTCTAATTTTTCCTTTCTAGTTTCTTATGCAAATTATGTTTAAGGATATTGTATTCTAACTTGTGGCTATTTTGGAGGGGGTCTTGAGGATGGTCTAAGCAACAAGTGATATTATAAGGGCCCCATCTACCATATTTTACTTAGTGGCTTATCATCTCTTCTAGCCAACTTGGGCTCTAGATTAATGTTATGCCTCTTCAACTTGGATAATACCTCTAGAAAACTAGAGGACTTGATGTATAGTGGATCATGGACACTGGGTTGATGTTCATAGGCCTTGTTTATGGATTTGGAATTTAGATGTTTGGTGACCTTCTCATTATGGTCCCATTGCCTCAATTCATCTTTCTACAAGGTGAATGAGTCCTTGTGTCTGGTAATAACATTCAATTATTACCAATTTTGAAACATAGTTATATTGATTGTCAAATGAAATGGATGGAGGAGGCCTTTTCTCTTCTCTTTATAAAATCCATCTATATCATAAAGAAGCTGATATACAACTTCTTTCTTTTCTAGTTTGGTGGGAATATAGATGGGTAACCTGTAGGGATGTGTCAAAGTCCCCTCTATCCTTATTACTATTCAATCTAGGTAGAACCATATATCCCCTATTAATTCCACATATTTATTAATTAGGGGGTTGATCGTACTCATGGGGATTCCTATGATGGCTTTCACTAGAGTTGGATAAACATGATCATAAATGAATTACATATTGTGTCTATATTTGAATATGTGAAGCATTGATTAAGCATATAGTAGGTCTTCCATTAGGTGACCAATTATTAAAGTTTGGGATCTTGGTCATGGCCAAAAGGACATCAAGAAAATAAGACATCATGTAAATGTGGTTATTGGTTTTCCCTTTGATGGCTATGAATTATGATTTCAAATAGATATTAATCATTTCACCCAATAGGGGAGTGAGTCCCTTCTCTACCATAAAGTAAACATATGGCACCCAAAATTTTTCAATATGTCCAGTGGAAGGGTCTCTAGATAACTTATTTAGTAAGTTCATAATTATCCCAATCCCATCTTTGAATTGGATAATTAGGATTTTCCATATGGGGTCCTAGATTACTTGGGTTCTAGTGAGCAGCCATGGGGTAAGGATTGTGTTTAAGATATGCTTCCTAATCCACTCTCTAATTGTGGGCAAGTCTATATGGGGTTCAGATATCTTATAGTAGTATTCAAAAGTAAGGGGTGAAATATATGTTGTTTTCTTAAAGCTATGCTCATGAACTATCCAATCTTGCTCAATTTTACAATCTTTGAAAAGAGGAGCAAAGACATCAATGTAGTGTAATACCTTAGGCTTGGCAATAGCATAGTGGAGGCTAGTTATCTAGATGGAAACTAGGTCACTGTATCTCTATATGATGGTTGCATTATTTTTTTCTTCCCTTGTAAGAGCTTGCATCTCCTCTATGGTATAGAAAATCTTAGACTAGTTCTTATTACCATTGTTTAATGTTATAGTATCCAAGTCCATAGCCTTGAAAACCCTTCATTCATTAACCAAAGTTAGATACAACTCAAATTTGTCTCTTTGCTATTTTTTGTGAGCTATCATGATTGTGAGACTTGAAAATTATTGACCAAGGGATTGCTAGTGATCTCTAGATCAACTTGTTCTTGCTTAGATTACAATTGAACTCTTCTTAGTTTGATTGTGATTAATCAAAGTTTGAATTATGGATTTTATGGATGTTGGGGATTTTTTGAATCTCTAATGGTGATGGAAATTTGGAGTTAAGCTCATTCATTTATCATATTTGATTGAGACCCATGATTTTATGCCTTTTCTTTTTCAAGCACACAAAATCTTTAATTTTATCATTTTGTGCTTATGTGGCACCCATGTGGCATCCATTTGGTAACTTTCATGGAATTTTTAATAAATGCATTAAGGGACAAGATATTGTCTTTTGAAAATACTATTTTTCTTCATGCTATTGAATCCTTGTTTATGGATCAACACAGACCATTGATTGTGATCAAGAGGCTTGAGAGTCATTGACTACTTTATGTTGATCCCTACCATTATGCCACTTGGTGCTTACCATGTGTCTATCCCATGGGAAAATGGGGTCTTGTTGAATAGTATTTGATAGTTGTTCTTTGTTTGATCACTTCTCATGAGCAATCATAAATCATCAATCATAATCTGAATGGGTGTATGCCATTGGTATAATAGATCAAATGTTTTAGATTCATTAGATTTGTTCATGTCATCCAATCATCCTTTATGATGAAGTGAGAGTCATTGATCCTGAAAAGAGTGTGAACTTTAATTAGTGTTGAGGAATAATAAAGGAATTAGGCTAAGGTTTATTTTATGTTAATAAATGTGACATATACTTTAGGCTAAAATATTTATGCTAAGTTTTTAGAACACATATAAAAGGGACCTAGGCTAAATACTTTAGGCTATAGTTTATTTCATGTTGATTAAACATGATGTAAAATTTAAGTTAAAATATTTAAGCTAAGTCTTACAATGCACCTAAAGGGGTCCAAATAACAAGTGGTCCAATATGTTATGTTTTAACCTAGGGTTTTATCATATTAATAAACATGATGAAAACTTAGGTTAAAATCATATTAAGCTAATTTTTATGTCATGGTGACCTCTTAAAATAAGACTTAATATAAGTGTTTAGCCTAAGGTTTATTGTATTTAGATAAACACAATTGGAACCTTAGGAAATAGACTTAGATTAAAGATATGTCTGCAAGTATTTAGATCATGAGATCATTTTATCATTTTAAGTTCAAAGATCCTAAGTGTTTGAATATATTTTTAGGGGTTCCATTGATTTGTAATATGAGCAACAAAATTTAGCCATGTTTATTAATCACATTAATAGGCTAAAGTAATAAATTTCATGAGATTAAATTTGATGATCTCATGGACATCAATGATATCCTCATGGATGTTAATGACAGCCTCACAAGCATTAAATTATGGTCACAAGAACATCAAATTTAAGATCATAAATCATTAGGTTTGATGGGATTAAAATTGAAAATCTTGTTGACGTAAATGATGGCCTCACAAGTGTCAAATGATAGTCATGAGAACATTGATTTTATGCTTGTGAATTCCCTTTGGTCCATAGATCTTTGATTCAATATGCTTCATTCTATCATTTGGTCTAATTAACCATAACCATTGATTGAGATCCAGGAAGATGCACACCATTGGTTCCTACAATCATAAAGGAGATCAAGTCAACTTGGAACCATGTCATAAAAACAAGACTAAGACAAAAATCCTAAGTTTATAAGCATAATAAAATAAGTCCCTTAGAATATTATAGTAGTAACCTAAGGTTTTATACTAAGTTTACATTGTATTAAAAAATACAATGAAGCGTAGGGTATGGGTTAAGTCATATTTTTAATTCATGGGACCCTTTGATATCAAGCTTAAATGTGAGAGTGTCACGTGGAAACTCTATGGGGCTATTAAGCTTTTAAATTTTTAGTTCCATGTTCACTCCATCAAATCTATTTTATATGAGTAACCATGGACTGTCGATCATGATCCAGACATTTTAACTTGATTGGTTCCTTTTAGATACTAAATCCATAGTATATGTTTTATCCTAAGGTTTCGTTGTATTAAAAAATATAATGAGACCTTAGGGTAAAACTTAGGATAAGTTTATGTTTGATAAAAGGGTACACTTTAACTTGAAGATGATCATGTTCTATCTGATCTTCAATCCTATTGAAGTGTAGACCATTAATCATGATCTAGGGGCTTATGTAGGACTATCTAATGGATCTAAGGTGTTAATTTCATTAGGCAAATTATGATCCATTAGATCTATCTCTATGATGAAGTGAGAGCCATTAGATCTGCAAAGAAGTGAGGTGTTTGAGTTAGGACATGGGTTAATATAGAAACTTAGGCTAATGTTTTAAGACTAAGGTCTCATTCATGTTGATAAATATGAATGGGGACTTAGGGTTAGGACTTTAGGCTAAGAATATGACAAAAGGGACCATTCTAAAATCAAATATCCTATAAACATAAACATTAGACAACATTAAAAAAAACATAAGGAAAGGAAGGGGAAAATAAAAGCAGACCAAACATGGGTTTTAGGCTAAGGTTTGGTTCTATTGAAAAACATGACCAAACCCTAACATAAAAATTAGGCTTAATTCCAAAGTTGATTCAAAATGTTCCTACCAAATCTATTCATACCACAACTAATTTTGAATCAAAGGTCTAAGTTAGGGTTTGTTGAAGGAGGGTTTCATTGCATAAATCTAACTATAAGCTTTCATAAATTCAAGACTAGTAAAAGTCTTTAATCTATAAATTATGAGCATGATCTATAAGAAACTCCATGAAACTTTTAAGTTAAGACATGAGGATCAATTGTTAGCAACATTAGGCAAGGTTAAAGTAAAACCCTGAACAAAAGGGCCAATTTCTTAGGTATGGATGATATTCAAATTTTAATAAAGTGTAGAATATCACTTTCAGTGTTAAGGCTCAAAGTAATCACAAGGGTCCGTATTTGTCAAAATTAGGGTATGTTGATGTCAACATTGATTTACTATACCCCAATGTACCTCAGCTCTATCATAAAGACAGCTATGGATTTTTATCTTTGATTATAGATAGGATATGTGCTATTAATCATGTCTTTTGGTGTGATTTTGAATTTTGACTTTCTATGTTACCTTTTGTATCATTGTCTTTTGATTCAAATGATTTAGCTTTTAAATTTTTTATGGATTTTTCTATTCCTCCTCCTTACAGATTCAAAAAACCAAACATGGGTGCTAAATATGACTATAATTTAAAGGCATTGGGCTTGATTACTAAGAAAGAGAACTTAGAGACCATGGTGTCTAAGAGTCTCATTAATTTAGGTGAAATAAAAGAACTACCTTGACTTCGACCTTGGCTTATCCAAAGTGGAATAAAAAGAAAGGAAATCAAGAGGAATGGAAACATGAAACAATTTGAATTACTTAAAATCATAAAAAATGTGACAAAGGGTGAAGAAAAGGATTCAATGATAGTGAATTATGATTCCTTATCATAATAATGAGGGATGTTTAGGAAAACATACTAACACCTTATTATCATGCAAATTCTATCTACTAAAGAAACAAAAGCTATAGTTGAGAACAAGGGATCATAAACTTGTAACCATTACAAACACATTTTAGAAAAGGATTATTTAATTAACGATGGTGATTTTAAGAGGAAATCCTATTCCCATCCATGTTATTACACTATAAATCATAAAAGATAAACCCAAGAGAGTGTACAAAGCATTTAAAATAGATGAAAAGGATGGTATTTATATTATTTGTGAAGAAGGCTAGGTCCTATCCATGGTCTTACACTAAAAATTATAAATTAAAAACCTAAGGGGTGAAAAAATCATTGGAAAATAAAGAAAAGAAAGCAAAAGAAGTTATGAGGAAGATTAGGTTGTATCCATAGCTTTACAATGTAACTCATGAGAAAAGAGAAACCAAAAGGACAAAAAATAAGGAACTAAGATTTATGGAGATAAGAACTATTGTAAATGGTGAGAACCATGTAGATATCATATAAAAATTGTTATAAGGATAAAAAATAGAAAATGTGATAAGAAAGGAAAGATCTAGGAAAATGCTTCTTTAAAAATTGGACACTGGTGGGCTATTTGAAGATATGGCCTTTATTAGTTTGAAGGCAATAGGTGCTCAGACCAAGGAAGTATTTGACTAAGGGACCCACCATTTTTTAGCATATTTACCTTTTTTCAAGTGTTTAGTATAATTTAAGGACAAGATCACCAACATTAAAAGTGCAACCTTTAACCCTTTTATTATGTTGTTTGGCAATACGGGCCTTATATTGGAAATTGTGTTATAAAGTAGAAAGACAATGTTCATCAAGAAGGTCAAGAGCATGAAGGTGAGATTAATGAAGTTATTCATCAAGTATGATACCATAAAGAGATATATGGAGAGAGGGAATATCAAATTCTAATAGGAGGACTTATTAAGAACCATATACTAGTGAAAATGATGCTACCCTAGTGGCAGTGTGTATGCTAGTGTAGTAGGCCCAAAGAGAAGGATATAGATGAAGGTGTCAATCTATGTGAGTGTCAAAAAATTTATTTTGTAGAATTTTATTAAGTATTTTTTTATTTGCCTTAGGTTGTCCATTTCTTAGGGATGGTAGGGCATGGAAAATCTTTGATTGATTTTGAATTTAACACAAAGTTGTTTGATGTATTTATTTTTGAAATTACCACCATTATAAAAAATGATAGTATGAGGAACACCAAAGTAGAAAATTATTTTTTTGAGGATGAATTTAAAAATTGTGGTTATAGTGACATTGATGATTAAATACTTTGTAACCATGACGATAAATACATGCCCATACTATGATCTAGGTAGTTTGTCTATGAAATATAATCCCCTTATTAATAATGACTAGGGAGATTCTAAAGTTTGAAGCTTAGTTGGATTAAAATGGTTTAGATCATCATGAATTTGATAGGGAATACACTTTTTAGTGAACTCAATGGTATACTTTTCAAGAGTGGACCAAAATTAACCCATACATAATAATTTATGAGCTATATCATGTTTGCTATAGTGAACATCGTAAATGCCTCCGTGTGCTTGTTTAAGAAGAGGAGAGACCTCTTATTTCAAAACATATTAGAGAAAATTACCTTAAATATTGTGATAATAAAGGATGTTATATTTAAATACATATTTGAAAGCCTATTTATGAATGCGAGTCTTTTTATGGAAATCAATGTTTTGAGGATATGTTTGGTGTTCAAAGAATTGAATGATGTCTTTATACCATGGGATTTATTGAATGGTAATAACCTCAATGTGGAATATAAGTGAATCTTATGGTTTAATGTAATATGGAGACTTTCATATTTGGATAATAAAATTAGAATCAATAAGAACTTAATGCTGATAAAATAAATATGCTAAAGAAGCAAGTGAATCCATGATAGAATTTTGATCTTGAGGGATGGGTTTGATGGTAAAAGAAGCAATTTATTTGGTAAGTCTAGTGGATATTTGATGATAATAAATGATATTTTTTATTTTTCATTGATAATCACCATTAAAATATCAACATATGAATTAACAATCACCCAAATTGTGCATATATGTAATGTCTAAATCAAGTGTCACTCTCATGCCTAGGATTAAGGCTTCGTATTTGGCCATGTTATTAGTGACATAAAATGTAAGGCAAAATGACAAAGGGATAATTTTAACAAGAGGAATCATGAGGATAAAACCTTCCCCAACTCTTTGAAGGCATTTGGTGCCATCAAATTGCAGGGTCCAAGTATCCTCATGTAAATTGACATTAATTTTAGGAAGTTATTCGATGATTAATTTACATTTAGTATTATCAAGAAGGATAGAGGAATATTATAGATTACTTTCTTCAATATCAACAATGAAATTATGGAAGAATCTCTAATAGATATGGATTGATTAAGGAATCTTCTAGATAGAAGACTACTATAGATGGATAGAGGACTCTTCTAGAAAGAGGACTGCTAGTTGATCAATAATGATATTTCCTTTGATATTTATTTGTGTGATAATGTAGACATAAAATTTTGTGAGAAGGACCATCCACTTTCCAATTCAATCTCTAGGAAGAAAGTCTTTGGAGAATAAGTGATGGAGTGGATCAGAATGGATGACAACATAGTTTGTTTGATAAATCATATAATATTGGAGATTTTTAGATGCAAAATAAATGGCAAGGAAATCATGTTATAATTTCATATAAATTTTTTTATATTTGATGAGGCCTTGACTAATATAATATATGGCATATTCTCTTTCGGTATTATCTTGTTGGTCAATCATTGCCCCAATTGATATGGGTTTGGAAGAAGTATATAATATTAAAAGATGATCATTATAATGTGGATTGAGGGTGAGTGGGTGAATCAAATATTATTTCATATTTTCAAATGATTTTTGATAAGGATCCATCCATTTGAGGGCATTACCTTTCTTTAAAAAAGAATTAATAGAATAGATGTAGTAATCCATTTTGGGGATCAATCATCTTATATCCCCAAGTTTTCCAAGGTAAGTTAAAATATTTGAAATGAAATGAGGGATAGGCTTGTTGATAATAGTGTTGATCTTAGTGGGATAAAATCAATGCCATGAACAGAGACCAAGAATCCTAACAATTTGATAGTTGTGATGCCGAAGACATGTTTGTAGGCATTTAGTCTAACTTTATATTTGATGAGGCAATCAAAGATGATAGTAATATCATAAAGATGATTCTTGTGGATTTTAGATTTGACAATGAGGTCATCCACATAGTTTTCCAAAATCTTATGGATAAGGTCATGAAAAATGTTGGTTATTGCATGTTGATATGTACCTTTGGCATTTTTAGGACGAAGGGAATTTTAACATAATTTTAGGTGCCCCATTCTATGGTGAAAATTGTCTTATGTTAATATTCAAGGGCAATGTGAATTTGATTATATACCAAGAAACCATCCATAAGGGATAAAATTTCATATCCAACAGTGGAATAGATGATATTATCTATGGAAGGTAAAGGGATGTTGTCCTTGGGACAAGAAAAATTGAGGTTAAAAAAATTGATGCAAATGTGAATGACCACGGTGACTTTATTCCAAATAGGGAAAATGTTTCAAACCCATTCATAATATTCCATAGGATTTATAAATTTATCTTCAATAATTTTAATGATTTATTTACAACATAAAGTAGAAACTTCTAATGGAAATTTTTGCTATGGTTTTGGCATCAGGATAGGTGATGATATTATACACCACAATGTTAGGATAAATGTCAGGAATGAATTTGTAAGAACAAGTGAAATTCTCATGATATTTATCAACTAATAAGCTAAAGTTAGCATGATCAATTAGTGTAAGTTCTTGAGAGACTATGATTGGTCAAGGGCATGAAGGGGTGCCATATTTGATTTTGGTAGTTTCCTTGATAAGCATAGCATTTTTTTATTGGAAATGATATGGTGAATTAGGTAGAAATGAAATCAGATTTGTTTTAGATCAATTCTAGAAATTAGTTTGTTAAAACAAGGGATGTTTTTCTTTAAATTCTCAATTTTATGATGTTGCTGAGGAAGCTGAGGGTATCAAGCATGAAACAACTCAAGAAAGGATTCATCACTAGGTAAAGTGGGAATAGGACCATAAGACTCAACATCTACTTTGAGATCAATAATTGTTTTACCTTGGAAATCATATTCAAAATGTATTTGATGTACATATATGGCCTTGGGATATAACATAATCAAAGGAGTAGGTGGAGTAGGGGAAGAAGATTGATCTTGTGAAATTGGTTTATTAGTGGTATTATTGATGGGAGGAGAATTGGAAAGAATGATTGGTTTGGTAGGAGGGGTAGAACATGTGAGAAGTTCTAGAGGTTTGGAAGGTAAGATTTGTTCTTCCACCTAGGGAATATCAATAAGTGGAGAATTAACAGGAGGGACATGACTTTTAGGTGCTAATTCAAAATCAGTGAGAATGGTATGAACATCATGACTGAAAGCATGTATTTGAGATTGAATTTTTTGATAATGTTGAACATCTAATTTTATTTATTGAGCTTGAGACATGATGTAGTTATCATCATAGGTTGGATAAATTGTTCATGCTTGAGATTTGGGAGGAACTTCATAAGGGGAGATGCCTACATCACTAAATTTACATGGATACATGATTAAAGGATATTAGAATAATTTAACCACTCCATAATCATTACATGTGAATTCATCATTTATATAAGAGGATTTTTGAACATTGCATGGAGTGGATAAATCGATGATCTCATTTATGAAAGGGACAGTGTGATCATGATGAAACAAATGAGGAAGCCACTTTGAGATGTAAGGAGGTATATTGGTAGTGTTGTAAGTATTTTTTAAATAATTAGGCTCATCATCATCTAAATCAACAAGAGTCACATGTAAATATGGATTCGTGTTGACAAATTTAGGTAAGGGAACATTATTGATCATTAGAAGTTTGGAATTCGATATTGAGATTTGGGATTTGGAATTTGAATATTCTAAGGGTTGGGATCAACCTCATGTTTATACCTTTTGTTGTTTTGAAGTAACTTGATATATTGGCTACCAAAAGAAGCAATATCCCTCATTCTATGAGTCCATAGACATCTTAGGTTATAAGATAAGGGTAAATCAAGGACCATGAGCTTAGTTTGAATGGTCTTATGTCCAATCATAAGAGGCATCTAGATACCACCAAGTGGCTTTTGATTAATTTTGTAAAATCCATGAAATGTCAAGTGAGTTTGTTTGATATTATATTTATTACACCTAAGTTTTTATATGAGCCATAAAGATGTCAAATGAATACTGGGACCTTCATCTATTAATACTTTATGAATGAGGGTGGTATTAATGGCTATTTTAATGAATAAGTGTGGATCATCGACTCAAAAGAGGATCTCATCATTATGTCTTCTTCAAGGAACTCTATGTAGGGTTTTAAAGAATGAAAAATGGATTCAATGATATGCACTTTAGTTAGTTAAGGTTCATAAGAAGATGGTTCCTATTATAGAGAGTATGGATCTTTAATTTATTGAAGTTTTTGCATGAGGAACTTGCAATGATAAGGAGAGGTACGAACTAACTCCATAAGAGAAAATTTTCAAGGCATGGATTTGAGTTCCTCTAAGAAGTTTCAATGGGTTTTGGAATAAGAACCAACATGAGGCTTAGAAAGTAAATTAGATTTTGAAGGAAGATAAGTGGTTGGGGGTTTATAAGGAGGAAATGGTTCCTCATTGGTTACAAAAGCTAAGTGAGTGGTTGTAGTATCTTTGAGGAGTTTCTCTTCTAAAGATGGTTTCTTAGGTTTAGTGACAAGATCTTTGTGAGCTGGTTTGCAATGATAATTGACCTTAGACATGTTGACATATTAAAAATTATTGTAATATTGGTCAAAGTTGATGTCAATGGCACACACATACTTGTTATCTTGTTAATTGTTAGACATGGAAAAATATTTTTGGTTGTTAGAAGAATAATCTTTAGGAGTTTATCACTTTTGAGAAGTGTTGTTAAAATCTTGATGGTGGAGTTGAAACATGGCTTTGTGATTGAATGAATCACCAAGCATATAGGGTATCTTAAATATTGTGAGCCCTATACAGGTTTCATGAGAGTGACCAATGTTGGAATGGAACCAATAAAATTGATTAGGGTCATATCATTTAGGAGGATTATTTGGATACTTAAATGGTTTATAGGGTGCTATTTTTTCTTCATTTACTACACAATTAATGGTGTGTGAGAAGATAGGGGATTGGTGGATTTGGAAATTATTGGTTTCCTTTGATGAGGATTGCCAATTATCATGTTAGTTAAATGTTAAAAAGATCCTTTAATGACTTTATTATTAGTTTTAAACTATTTCATCAAGAAGTCTTGATGCTAGGCTTGGTCGAGAACTTCATTGAATGTTAGAGGAGTAAAAGTTCAAACCTTATACTAAAGTTAAGGAGTTAATGTGGTTATAAAGATTTAAACAAATTATCATCAATCATGTTATGATAGGCCTTGTGGACCAAATATTTCCATTTCTTGATAAAATAATGAATTTATTTAGTGGGAGATTGATTAGCATTGATAAAATAGCTAAGGTAATTTTTGAGGAGATCATTATGTTGAAAATCTTTAACTAGAAGATTGACTAAATCCTTGAGTTACCATATAGATTGTTGGGGAAGTTGATTATACCATTTTAATACATCACCAATGAAAGTTTTAACTAAAAATTTAGTTGTGTTGAAAGTATTCATTTGGATCCACTCCTTATAAATATTTCCAAATGCCTTAAGAAAAGATGTTGGGTATTTAGTCCAATCATATTTAATAGTTGGAGATATGTTACCAATATCAATATAAATAATGAAAGGGGATAAATGATCGCTTTGAATGTGTTGTAGATTATTATTATTCATGATAGGTTTGGGGATGACATTCACCACATCATCTATAAAAGGTATAGAAATATAATTTTGATTATTTTTAGGGAGAAGAATGGGAGATTGATTAGTCATATTGATCAAATGATGTTGTAATTTCATCATTTGTGAAATTTTATATGTTTACATTATGTTCATTTGTTGCACTATATGTCCAAGAATTTGGGTTTTATAAATTGGTGGGTTGGTGTTTGTAGGAGGGCTCATAAAATTGGTATTAAGGGGAAGGTTTTTAGGTGATGGATTACCTATGGGATTATTGGATCAAATTGTGTCAATTTACCCCACATTGTGATGAGATGCTTGAATATGGGAATTGTATTAATAGGTATGAAAAGGATCTAGTCCACTAATCTCATCTTGGGGTGTGATTTGAACCATGTTATAATCCAAATATGAGTAAGGAGAATAAATATTTTAAGAGTGAAGATTCTCTTGGGAGGTGAAGAAATAGTGTCTAAATGGATTCAAGTTGTCCAAGAAGATTTTGATAAGGGATTTCATGATATTTTATGAAAGAAACAAAGATTAGAAAAGAAGAAGGAAAATTAGGGATGGAGTTGGCTAGATAAAGAATAAAGTCAGCCAGATAGAGAACAAGGTCATCTAGATAAAGAACAAAGTTGGACAACATGTATAGAATTAACTATGTTGACAAAGTACTACTAATACATAGGTTAAAAAAATACACAGTCATATGGGTCGATAGTTTACTACTAAATAGGGGGGAAAATAGAGAGATAAGAATACATAATCATTTTGGTTGACTATGTATTATAGATAGGAGTATGAAAAATAATTTATAATAGACTGTATGGATCAAGATGATAGTGTGCTAAAATAGGGGAAATTTTAAAATATAATTTGAAGAAATATTGAAATCAAACACACAAGAAATTTAATCAATTTGATTGATTCAATTAGAACACACAACATAAACCTTGCACCAATGTTAGCCAATTCAAGTTTTTTAATACAACACATAATGATAAAATATAAAGCAAAAACTAAAAATTAAATGCTAACTATTTGGTCATCCTATGATCCAAAACACAAAATTTTTGATTGATGGATATTTTAAAAACATGAAAAATAACAAATTAATAATGATTTATCTGAGAAGAGATGTTTCATTACTTAATATTATAAATACAACCATATGCTTATCTCTGGGAAGAGATATATGATTTCTATTTTAGATTAAATCTTCATTTTTACATATTTATAAGGTAGGAGGAGGATGTGGAGGGCCACCAATATCAAGGGAGATTAAGTGGTTTGACTTCCATTATTTACAACAATATAGAATTTGAGGAATTACTATTTTTATTAACTTATTATTTTTAAACTGCACTACTAAAATTGAAATTTGGAGTACTTTCATAGGGTTTTCAAGGGTTAAAACCCACCAAGTATAGAAATGTGCCATCTCACCACATTATCCTTGTTCTTAGCTTTCCAATGGTTTAAACGAGCAGTCAATCGAAGCTATGGTGCAAAACTTATGGCTCCTAAAAGTTTTATCATCAATTGGAATAGAACCATCACCTGAATTGTTACCTGAATTATTTATTGTATCATCCTAAGTGTTATTAAGTTATAATAAAGTTATATTTTAATGTGATATGGAATTTGGTTGAAAAAAAGAACTAGAAATCAATCTAAGGTTGTTTTTAGAATGTTTGGGTTAAAAGGAATCTATATTGATGATGGTATTGGCTTGGTATTGGGGACTAGACCCTCAATTCATAATACCATAGAAATAAGAGTTTTGAGTGATTTAAAAATATATAACATCAATCACATATTTATAATTGGCCAAAAAACCAAGTCAGCTTCCCCTTTAGTGATGAAATCCAAGTAGGTAAGCCTTGGAAAGAGAAATGTTTAATGCTTTTTGAATGTAAAGTGATTTGGTAGTGTGTACAAAAGAGTAAAATAGTGTAATTAAAATTGTAATTTTATAAACCACCTATTTAAGCTATGTGAGTTACTCTAAGAATGCAAAGAATTAAAAAGGAAAGTTGAATTAATTACTAGTAAATAGATGTTAATTCCTTGATTGATAAGAATATAGGGTCAATTCAAACAACATTGTATGTAAACAATATAGAACAAAGTCAACTAGATCACTACTATTCTATAGAATCAATGTCTTTAAGAACAAATTTTAATAGGTTGACTATGTCTCTTAGATAGAAGTCAAGCTACATAACTAGGCCGACTAGTCGACCTAGTTAGTTGTAGTGTTGCATTTTTATAAACTGGAAAATTATGAAAAATAGTATTGAAGGAAAAAATAAAATTTTAGAGAGATAAAATAAAGGAACCTTAGTGGGATTGAAGAAATTTTATCTTAAAATTTTTTATTTTGTGATGCTCAAATGTTACTTTTGAATTCTACAAACTAGGTCAACTGGTTCGATGAAGTTTATAAAAACTTGCATGTTGATGAAGAGATAATGAATAGATTCAACTAGTTTGAATGTGTTTTTTTGACCTATATGTTTATAGAATAAAATATCAGACATGGTTGACTAGCTCAATTATGTATGCTAATTTGGACCTAAAGAAGAATATTATGTCAAACTGCTTGATCTAGTAACCTATAATTTATGAAAACTTGTACAAATGAAATAGATTTATTTTAAAGAGACTATTGGAGGAAAAATGACTGAGAGGGAGGTAAATCAATATTTAAAAACTTTCTTATCAATTTCACTTAAGTAATCATGAACCATTCAAGCAAGCATATAGATATATCAAGCATAAGCACCTATCCACATACACATGAAACACATGAACACATCATATATGTGGTAAAATCTCAATGGGAATAAAAACCACTAATATATATAAATGTAACATGTTCCTATAATACAAACACCAAATTTAGTGAAGAACCAACTTGACATGGAGCACTAACCCAGCTAGGCTTTAAAAAGCACCAACTTATAAGGAGGCACCAACCCCCTAGGTGACTTAGCACCAACTCAGCCACATAATTTATTTGGTCACATTAATAAAAACTTGTTTCTCAACCAAATTATGATGACCACCTCTTCATATCTTCACCCTCATATTTCTCTCAAACTATCTTTTAGGCTTATTCACTCAACTATTCCCCTTCTTAATTTAATTTGGTCATATCAACTTGATTTTCATAAATAAAATCTCAATCAAATATTCATAATAATTTATATATGCTCTTAATATTTTATAAAATACCTCCTTCTACTTACCAATACTTTGTTTCATTCTCTTTCTCTTTGCTCTCTCTTACACATACATTAGGCCTAAAACTACCTTGTATTTTTACAAGCCTTTTGGTCATATCCCTCTTGGTCATCCATACATAATTTAACACTTGGATTAAAATTTAAATATGTATTATAACATGTTTCATACATTAATAAATCATTAAAATATGTCTTCCACAACTTGGAGGACCAAAACCACTTTTAGGCCTTAAGGAGACCCAATTCAATTAGGCCTTCATTAACACGCATTACTCTTTGATTTCTTTGGAACACTTTAATAATCCACACACAATATTAAAACTTTGTATTAAAATTAAATATAACACTAATAATATTATATTATGTCCATGACACCTTTTATATCTAACCACCACTTGAAGCACACTATTAGTATTGTTCACAATCAGGCCTGTGAACCTATAAAATGTTCATCTTGAACTACTGAGGTTTAAGCACAAGTTATCCAAACACCCATGGAAATAAATTATATATATATATATATATATATATATATATATATATATATATATATATATATATATAATAAACATGACCTTATAAACATAACCATGTGATTTATACTTCACAACTTAAGGCAAAATGGCTTGAACTTATCTTTATAAATTGCCCACTCAAAACTGTCAAAACACTCCAAAACCCAATCATGAAAAATTTGATCTTTAACACATGAAATAACACTTATAATGACTATTTATCCTTTAAAAATATACTTTGACATATATATACAAATTTAAAATACAAAATTCACAAGGTCTAATGTAAAATATTGGTCTTTTATACCAATCTTTTGATCTTAGTACACACAATCAAACTAGAACTAGACCAACCATTTTAGATTTAAAATTTCAACCACTTTCAATAACTTATAAAATTTTAAAAATAATTATAAATAATTTAAATTAAATAAAAGTCAACACCATTTTCATTATATATTTCAACTTATGGTATAGAGTCTCAAACACATCACTTCAACTTGCTTACCTAGAATTCCCAGTTTACCTCAAAGCATAGTCAAGATGACTAACACCTTCAAAACCTATGTAAACATATTAAATGACTTATGATTAATGTATATGATAATATTATATAATTATACCATTATTATATATAAATATAATATGTTAAAATGGAAATATTGGTCTTTCATACCAATTTCATAACCCCATCTCTCACTATCTCATCTGAACCAGATGGGTCAACTTGTCAGTAACTTTTTCACTATAAGTACTAACTTATAAAAATTTTACTAAAAATTATCATTTATTAAATGTAATATAAAATTAATCCATGCACTTGGATTAATCCTTATTTCATGATAACACATCCCTAATCATATTCTTACTGCTACCTCAGTTTCTCACTGTTTCAACCATTAGGGCTATGAGTAGTTGGCCAACTTAGGAAATAAGTTTAACACTATTGAGGTATATAACCTATATAAAACCTACCATGGACATGAAATATAATTATTATCCTTGACCATATAATTATTTTCATACATTAACTTGGTCAACTCTGACTGCTACAATAAATCTCTAAGAAACTAGCAATTTCTTGTAGGATCTACTCACACACCTAACAACTCAATCATACATGGAGGTTATTGGGAGAGTTTAATAAAATATTAAATAGTTTTTATAGTAATTTTATACCATTATAGGTTTATTTTAACCATATATTCAACATCGGGTCACTATTAGGGTTATAAGAAGGTTTAAACCTATTTCCTCTCTTAATGATCATTCATAAAGCATAACCCCTTAATCCATAAAATAATGCCCAAAATTTTGAGCTAATAACATTCCAAATATTAAATTAATATGTAAATTTCTCATGTAAAGGTTACACATTACAATGAACACCTAAAAGTTATTTTAGGATTTGCATGCCTTCATTCTATGTACTTGAGAAACCTCAAAATCACTTTTCATTCCTTTTCTTACAAACCATGACTTCAAAATTTGTGAAAATTATTGAAAAAACATATAATATATTTTAAAACACTCATATATCCATAATTCTCTTGGAAATAAAACCTCATACCCCATTAGGCCATTCTCTCTCTCTCTCTCTCTCTCTCTCTCTCTCTCTCTCTCTCTCTCTCTCTCTCTCTCTCTCTCTCTCTCTCTCTCTCTCTCTCTCTCTCTCTCTCTCTCTCTCTCTCTCTCTCTCTGATTGCTTAGACCTTGACTTGAAAATCATATGAGACCTTGAAATTAACCTTCATGCCTATTTTCATGTGTTATCAACTTAAATTACATAATAAAACAAATTATATAATTATTATAAAATGAAATACATCTTTCATATGCCTTGACAATAGATCATGATGCCTTATTAATCCATGTAGAGTTTAGAAATGGTCTAGTTGTAGACTAGATCTATAGGTCCTACCCCTATAGGCTCACATTGAGACTATTATTAATGATCCAATGATTCAAATACATTAATAATAAACATCATATATCCTCTTATGATTTTTTCATCTATTTCACCAAGCCACCATGCTCAGACCTTCTCACTAGGTTTTTTGCATGTCATGACTAGTACCATGACTAGGCTTCTCAAGTACTTAAAACTTGAAAACTGATCTTAAAACACTCTTTTATGATTCTAAAATTTTCACACATGATTTAAATGATCTGAAAATAATGTCATACCTCTACACATACCTCTTTATGCTCACCATACACATGCTCATGATATGATTATGCTTGTTATGACTAGGCTTTTCAAGATACCTTGTACTCAAGGACTGATACTAAAAAATTCTTACCTTAATGATGATATAAAATAATAAAATTAATAAAAAAAAACTCTTATACCACTATAATGACCTTTATAACAACCAAAAAAAGAATCATTAGGTTACATTCAAATTCTCTCTTGTCACATGTTTTTTTATCATATCAAGCACACAAGCTCATACGTCAAAGACCACTAACCATCCATCTTCACTAGATGAATATTGAAATAAATTACATAAAAATTGACATTAATGACAAAAATTCTCAATAATTACTATGTGTTAAACTTTTGCACTTAAAGTTAGAACAATACTGACTGGTTCGATATAATACTATAAATAAAAAAAAATATAAAATGATGGACAAAAATGATGGCATGAAATAAAAACTAAAAGGGTTAGATCCATGTTGGGTTCACCAAAATTTATGAAAAAGGAAATAAAACTGATATATTAAATCAATCCTAGCTCAAAATAAAATCTTGACTCTACACTTTTTAATTGTTAATACATTAGATATTTGGGGGTCATGACCAATAACGATCTGCTAGACCTAGCCAAGGGATCTATTACCACAATAAAATCATTAGGGATGATTTAAAAATAGGAGTAAAAGATTAGGGGAGTAGTTTTTAATTAATTTTGGATTGATAAAAAGTGGTAGTAAATGGAAAACAATCCTGCAAGGCACCAATGGTCTGCCCACCCCCTTTCCTAGTGTATCCTTTAAGGCGTTGCACTTAGAGAGATTGAAACTGGAAGGGTCATGTCAAGAGAGAAAGAATCAATAACTTATAATGTTTTAAAATATTATGCATATAAAAAAATCATGTATTTTTTTAAGGTTTATTGATATTGTTGATCATCCAAGTCTCATGATTGAGCTTTGGCCATGATGTAGTTATCATCATAGGTGTAACAAATAGTATATGTTTATGTCTCTAGAGGAGAATTAGAAGGAGATATAGTTAGATCACTAAATTTTCAAGGTGACATGGTTAAAATTACTTGAAATAAATTATCCACTCCATATTTATTACATCTGATGTCATCTTTCATGTAATATTATTCATGTGCATTATATGGAGGAGGGAGTTTAGTGATCTCATCAATGAGAGGGATGGTATGATCATCAGGTAACAAGGAAGGAGGGAGTCATTCTAAAAATTTAAGGAGGTAACTTAGTATTATTACAAGTGTTTTGAAATTCATTTAGCTCATCATCATCATAATCAACAAAAGTGACTTATAAATCTAGATCCATGTTAACAAATTTAGGTAGGGGTGCATTATTAATATAGTGAATGGTTGGAATGTGATACTGAGATCTGAGTTTGGGTAGTTGAATGCTCCATAGATTAAGATAAACCTCATGTTTATAATTTTTTACATTATGAATAAACTTGATACATTGGCTATCATATGAGGCAATAGCTCTCATGTGATGTGTCCATGGTTGACCTAGGAGTATATTGTAGGATAATGGTAAGTCAAGAACCATGAGCTTGGTACATATGGTTTTGGGTCCAATAGTAAGAAGGAACTAAATCCAACCAAGTGTTATTTATTGATATTATCAAATTTTTAACATGTGAGATGATTTTTCTTGAGATGATCTTTGTTATACCCAAATTATTCAATTAGCTAAAAGGATGTAACATAAATTCCCAACCCTTCATATACTAAGACTTTTTAAATAAGGGTGATATTAATTGTGATTTTAATGAAGAGAGGTGGGTCATTAGCCCAAAATATAATTTCATAATTGATCATATCTTATTTAATGAATTCTATGGAAGGTTTAGAAGAAACATAAATATTTTCATTAGTATGTACTTTTATCAATGAAGGCTCTTGAAGAGGTTGTTCCACTACTAGGGAAGATTATTATTCAATTTCTTGTAATTATTGCATTAAGAATTTGTAGTCATATGGAGAGGTATGGACAAACTCTATGAGGGGTATTTTACAAGGCATATATTTAAGTTCCTCTAATAAATTTCAATGAGATTTTGAAGATGAAGAACCAACATGAGACTTGTAATTTAAAATATTTTTGGTAGGAAGAGAGGTAGTTTTAGGTTCTGATTATGGAAGTGTTTCCTCATTAGTTCCAAAGGGTATGTTAGTGGTATTGGTGTCTTTGAGAAGTTTTTGTTTGAGTGGTGGTTTTTTTTTGGCTTTTTGATGGGATCTTTATGGGTAGGTTTACATTGATAATTGACTTTAGCTATATTCATATATTGAGATTGGTGTAATATTGGTCATAGTTAGATTCGATTGTACAAATATCCTTGTTTTAGTATTTTGGGTTAAAGGTATAAAAATATTTTGGGTTGTTAGAGGACGAAGGTTTGGAATCTTATTTATTTTGAGAGGTGTTAGCATAATCATGATTACATATTTTGATCATAATGTCATGATTGAATGTATCTCTTAGCATAAAATAAATATAAAATTTGGTAAGCCCATAACATGTTTCATGAGAATGACCAACATTGGCATGAAACCAAAAACAATATTAGGATCATATCATGTAGATGGATTATTATCATAAGTGAATGGTTTAGAAGGTACAAAAAGTTGTTTCATTTTTTAAACTATTAGGGGTGCATAGAAATATTCAGGATTATCCATTTTGGCTACTCCTAGGTTTGTTAAAGGAGGATTACCAGTGATTAAATTAGTGGTGTCTTAGAAATATTGATTGATGGTATTAATTTTAGGCTCAAACTATTTCATAAGGAAGTCTTATCACTTAGTTTGATCGATTACATCATTTAGAGATTGGGGAGAAAAAGTTTAAACCTTATATTGAAGGGAAGGTGTTAAGGTAATTATGAAGAGTTTGAAAAATTTATCATTAATCATGTTATGATTATCTTTGTGAGATAAATATTTCCAAAGTTTAATGAAATCATGAGATAAATTAGAATTGGATTGTTTAGTGTTAATTAAATGGATAAGACAATTTTTAGTAAGATCATTATGTTGAAATTACTTAATTAAAGGATTGACTAAATCCTCAAGTTGACATATATAATGTTGTGGGATTTGATTATACCATTATAATACATCACCTATAAATGATTTAACTAAAATTTTGGTAGTAGAAAAGGTATTAATTTTAATCTATTGTTTATAAATATTATCAAATAATTTAAGGAAAGATGCAGGGTTTTTAGTCTCATCATATTTAATAGTTGGAGATATATTACTAATATCAATATAAATAATGAAGGGTGATAATAGTTCATTTTGAATGTTTTGAAGCATCTTGTTGTGTATAATGGGTTGGGTAATGATATTTCCCGTGACATATTTAAGAGGTGGAGGGATGAAATTTTGGTTATTTTAGGGAAGGAAAATAAGACGTTGATTAGCCATGTTTAACAAATGATGTTGCATTTACATCATTTAAGAAGTATTAGGTGTTTTCATGATGTTCATTTGTTATAATATTTGTACAAGAATTTGAGTGATATTAGCTGGTGGATTGGTGTTGGGAGGTGGATTGGTAGGAGGAACATTCCCCTAATTGGTATTAGGGGAAAGGTTTCTAGGTAGGGTATTACTAGAAGCTAGGTTGTTGGTGCTTAGAATGTTTACTGTGAAGTTGTTGGTTAGGCTTATTTTATTTTCCCCATAGTGTGATAAGGTGATTTAAATAAAAAATTGTCTTGAAAAGTGTAGAATAGATCTGATCTATTAGTGTCATCAGTTGGAGAAATTTGGACCATATTGTAGCCCAAAGATGAGGGATGAGCAAAATTATTCCAAGAGTGAGAATCCTCTTGGGTAACAAAGGTAGGAAGAAAATAACATCCCATACATCATATAAATGGGTTAAAGTTATCCAAAAATATTATGATAGGGTATTTCATGATACTTGAAGTAAGAAACTAAGATCAAAAAGTAAAGGTGAACAATATGAACAAAGTTGACCAGATACCTAACAAGATCAACCTATACGTACAGAGTTGACTGAGTCAATAGAGTTTGTAAGAAAGGCCAACAAAACATGATGAAAAGGAAATAATAAAAGTACTTGATTATGTTCTATAGATAGTAAAAATTAGGGATTCTAAAAGACATATAATTGGATAGGTCAACTATATACTGAAGATAAACAGAACAAGTAGCCTATAAGAGACTAAGTTGATGGGGTTGACTATGTTCTAAAGATAGAGATTTTTTATGTAATATAATAAATAAGAAATTTCAATTGAACACATAATAAATTATATAAAATATGTTTGATCTAATTGTACCACACAAAACAAATATTATATCAATGTTGTCTAGTATAGGTTTTGCAATTCAACATATAGTTTACAAAGAGAAAGAAAAAAAATAGAATGTAAATGCTAATGTAATAAGCATACATTACTAGTGTGTTTTTAGATTATTTTTTATAGAAATAAATGTAATAATAATTTAGATGTAATAAGGAAATATAAAACTTCTAAGGATAGTTTTAGGTAGTTGAGGCTAAAAGGGATCTGTATTGGTGATGGTATTGGGGCCTACCCCCTCACTTCACAATCCTATAGTGATAAGGGCATTGGTTGTTTTGAAAATATATACAATAAACCATGTATTTATACTTAACCAAAAAACCATGTTGGCTCCGCCTTGGTGATGAAATCCAAGTAGGTAAACCTTAGGTATAAATTGTTTAATGATTTTTGGCATTATGTGATTTAGAAGTATGTGAAAAATAAAAATAATGTGACAAAATTAGTAAATTAAAAACATCCTATTTAGTCTATATTTTTTAATCTAAGAAAGTAATAAAAAAATAAAAAGTGAATTAATTACTAGCAAGATAGGTTAATTCTTTTATTTTTAAAGAGTACAATGTTAGCTCAAGTGACTTTGTTTGCAAATAGTAAAAAATAAAGTTGATAGAATCAACATTTTCTTTGGAATTAATATCTAGATTAACACAATCAAATAGGCCGATTAAGTCTTCTAGATAGGAAAGCAAACTATGGAACTATGTTGACCTAGTCGACCCAGTTCATTGTAGGGTTATAGTTTTATATACTATAAACTATATTAGTACTATAAATGAAGAAAAAAATTGATTAAGAAGGTAATAATTAACTTGATAATTTTTGAAGATTTTAAATTTATTATTTTTATGTTATGTTTCTCGTATGATGATTTTTTATTCTACTAACAAAGTCAACTAGGTCGATAGAGTCTACAAATATGTATGCTAAAAATGACCTACTAACAAAGTCGACTAGGTCAATTAAGTCTACAAACCTATGGTTGAAAATAAAAACTGAGTCAAGTTGTCAATCTAGTTAGATATTATTAGAGAATGCATGCACATATAAATATAGAGTTGATCAAAGTAACTATGTGTTAAACTTGTGCACAAAATGCTAAATTGTATTGATAGATTTGATTAAGTATTGTAGAAATAAGAATATATAATATGTGATAATAAATGAATGTGTAAAATAAAATTTGAAAGGTTTAGTTCACTTAAGATTTACCAAAATGTATACAAGGGAAAGTGAAATTGATTTACAAATCAATCCTAGCTCAAAGAAGATATGATCTAAAACCTAGATTTACCCCTATAGATAAATCACACAATTTTTCAAACGGATACTAAAACTCTCAATTCTATAATTAAAATAAAATTGGTTTTATAATTCTCATTTTTTATTAAATAAAATAGGAAATGGATTTTTAAAAATATGTCAATTTCCAAAATTTATTTAAAATAAATTTGACTTTTTTTAATCAGAATGTAATTTATCTGAACAATTATGATTATGAGTTATTCTATAAACTCATCTAATTATATTATTCAATTAGAACATTCAATTCACATTTTTTTATCCTTTGTAAATAATCCAAGTTTATAAAAACTTTATAGTCTACTTGGATTAAAATTGAATATTAATTTTCTAATTTCCCTTTAAGTAAATTTGAACATTACTTTATAAACATTCCATAATTTAATTAAAGAAATTGAAAGAATTTTATATCATAGAGAAGAAATTTTAAAAAATGACACAGAAGATTTGTTTACAGGTTTCACCAAATGGCTACATCCCTGAGTCTACTCTATGAGTGTTCTGATCTATTAAAAACTTTTTGAGAATAATTACAAAACCTTTCTAAGTATAATAAAATTCTTCTTTACTAAATATTCTATCTATGCAACAAATAAAAATAAACCTCTTTAATTTACTCAAGGTTATTACTACCTCTATAATTCATATATATATCTCTATGTGAAAAATCCCTCTATTTAAAATCCCTTACTTATATGAGAAATATCCCTTCCTACCTCTGTAAAATAACTTGTAGTTATATATTTCTCGATGCTACTTTGTGTTGGCTGGACATTAACAAATTTACCTCTAAGGGCACCACGAATTTCCCTAAATTAGGTTTTTCCTATTTTGACAGCATGGCTTTCTACTATTTCCTCTACCTTCACACATTGCCTGAGCATAATTATTGTTTTCTTGTAATAGTGATTTTTCCTCATTTTTGGGTTGACATTTCATTAAAAATGGTAAAAATAATTCTGTAATTAAAGAAAACTTAAATAAGCTTTGCTAGCTACAAATCTTTTGCCATCAATGTTTCTGCATATCTATAAATAATATTCAAGAATATTTAAAAAATAAATTGCCACACCAATATGCCAACTACATGTAAAAATCAAGATTAGCATTTTAAGATCAAGATTGACATTAAAAAATAATCAATGCCACATATTTTCTAATGTAGTAATAACAATTATTATTACCACTTTGAATGTAGAAATAATGTGTTGCATGTTATTTAAAAATATTACCATGCTAAGACTCTGATTCTTAATCCATGTATTGGTGCTAAGAATATATCCACATGCATGTAAATCTACACCAAAATAAAATCATAACCTCCCCACTAAAATAAATCAAGAACCAAATATCTTTCCACCAACTGTATGATTCTTTGCAAGTGAGAGAAATAAAGTAGAGTTTAATTTATTAGATTAAAGAATTAAAATATTCTCATGACTTTCTTTAACAAGCCTCCAAAAGTCAACGCCACATTTCTTTGGTGGAATATAGATTTGGATTTAAAAGAAAACATGCAACCATGCTTATCTTAAATAACTCATGATTAAACTACCATATCAATTATTTAAAATAATCTTTATGTCTTTTTGATAATATAAGAGTGGTAGGATTATTGATTTATGGGATAAAGATTTAAAAATATATCCCATGCCTATTTTAAATAACTATCCACGTGGGAGTGAGAATAATATATTTTTGGGACTTGGGTAAATAACATATCCAATGGTAGAAAAAAAACCATTAAATAAGATATTTAATTAATTAAATATATCCTATGGTAAAATAAAAACCATTAACTAGGATATTAATTAATTAAATATATATTACATGGTAAAATTTTAAAAAATTAAATAAGATATTAATTAATTAAATATGTATCCCATGGTAAAATAAAAAATACCATTAAATAAGATATTAATTAATTATCTTAAACTATATGAAGAGTGAAAATACTCTGAATCAAACCTCTCCAATAAGATCATTTTGGTCCCTAAAATGTCAAATCACTCCCTGAAATTGCAAATAGTTCTCTAAAATATCACTACAAATTATCATGGTAATGATTCAAAAATCAAACTGAATCCTTGAAATGCCATTGAAATAAATTTCTATCGAATACCAAATTGTAGATAAAAGTAAATTATCTACACAATATATATACTGAAATGCAATTTTTTTCAAAATAGACATACTGATCATGCCCCATATAATCTATATATACTACTGTCAAGGTTTTAAAATGAAGTTTTTCCAAAACCCAAATGTGAGAAAGATAATCCAAGTATGATAAACTTGTCCCTTGGATTTTATCTACATGTTACTCAAATAAACCATATTCAAATCTTAAAATCAATTAAAACTAAGTAACACAACTATGCAAATATAAAACTAACAAATTGTTTTCCAAATTGCTTAACCAGATTATCCTTAGATTTTGCCTAATTTTTTTCATGGGTTATATCTGAAACTATTGGTTTAACAATGTTTTCCTTTTTCACAATTCTCCGATGTTGTTTGAGATGAAGCTTCCAACACCTATTAACCTCATGTCCTTTCATGTAACAATAAGTACAAAAATGTTTGTCCACTCTTTTGGAAAACATACTCGTACTACCATTCTCACAACATTGTCTAGGAGAGTGGTCTTTCAAAATCTTTCCTAACAAAGATTTATGTTTCCAATATTTGGCTACATAGTGGTTAGACAATCCACAAAAACTACATGGATTAATATACCATAAATTTTGTGTAGCATAATCAAAAGGAATGTTGGAATATTTACATTGTCTGGTAGAATTAGAATCAACATTATTGCAAATGTAATGAGAAGAATATATTTTACCTTCCATCTGAGATGATTTACAATTCTCTATAGCAACTCTTACTTCTGATTTCTTAGAGTATTTAATTATTTTATTTTGAATACCAGATTTGTATCCCAAACCTACATGATGAGGCTCATCCTCTATCTCAATGGGGTTGGTAATGCCTTGGCCCTCTTTTCCAAGGATTTTTCTATTAAATCCCATTTTAACAAGTAATTTTGAACCTATACCTTTAGTATGTTATTCAAACTTATAAAAATGATTTTTATCAGATTCATGATGGAAAGAAAAAGTAATTGGTGACTCACATTCACTTACAGTACTTAATAAATCAATTTGTGTACTTTTGAGAGAGGAAAGTTATGTATGTATAATGATCTTGTTTTTCTCCTTCATGCCATCATCATTTTTCAAACTTGACAAGATCTCATCCTTGGCTTACAACTCTTTTTTCAACCTTTCAATCTCTTCTTCCAAGCAATAAAACTTTGCTCTCAGGAAAGAGTTCTCTTCCTAAATATGCATAAATAATGCTTCAAGATCATCAATTTTCTCTTGTTTGGATAACTTACCCATGGTTTCCCATTCTTGAAAACAACCTGTACTTCCAACACTGCCATGGAGTAAAAAAATGTCTACAAAGAATCCAACCAATACTGAAACTAAATTCAAATTTTCACACAATCAAAATCTAATCCCTACATTCTAACTTCTCTGATACCAAACTTGATCCAAAATCTAGATTTATCCTTACAGATAAATCACAAAGTTTTTTAAATGGATACTGAAACTCTCAATTTCATAATTAAAATAGAATTAGTTGTGGAATTCTCATTTTATCGATTAAATAAAATAGGAAATGGATTTTAAAAAGTATGTCAATTTCTAGAATTTATTTAAAATAAATTTGACTTTTTTAATTGGAATGTAATTTATCTAAATAATTTTGATTATGAGTTATTCTATAAACTCATCTAATTATATTATTCATTTAGAACATTCAATTCATATTATTGATCCTTTGCAAATAATCCAAGTTTATAAAAACTTTACTATCTACTTGGATTAAAACTAAATATTAATTTTCTACTTTTGCTTTAAGTAAATCCAAAAATTAATTTATAAACATTCCATAATTTAATTAAGGAAATTGAAAGAATTTTAGATCACAGAGAAGAAATTAAATAAATGACACATAAGATTTGTTTACAGGGTTCACCAAATGGCTACGTCCTCAAGTTCACTATAAGAGTGTTCTAATCTATTAAAAAATCTTCAAGAATAATTACAAAATCTCTCTGAGTATAATAGAATTATTTTATACCAGATAATATATCTATGCAATAAATAAAAATAAACCTCTTTAATATACCCAAGGTTCTTATTGTCTCTGTAATATATATATATATATATATATATATATATATATATATATATATATATATATATATATATATATATATATATATCTATGTCAAAATCCCGCTATGCAAAATCCTCTACTTCTTTAATAAATCTCCTTTCTTGCCTCTATAAAATAACTTACAGTTATATATTTCTCAATGCTACTTGGGATTGAGTGGATATTTAAAAAAATTCCTTATAGGGACACCAATAATTTCTGTGAATTGGGTTTTTTTATTTTATTTCAACAGCATGGCTTTTTGGTATTTCTTTTGCCTTCACACATTGCCTAAGAATAATTATTGTTTTCCTATAATGGTGAGTTTTCCCCATTTTTGGGTTGATGTTCTATTAAAATGATGCTAAAAACAATTCTATAATTAAATCAAACTTAAATATGTTTTGCCAGCTACAAATCCTTTGCCATCAATGTTCCCACATACCTGTCAAGAATCTTTGATAATATTTAAACAATAGATTGATATGCCAATATGCCAACTACGTGTAGAGATCAAGATTGGAATTTTAAGATCAATATTGGCATTAAAAATAATCAATGCCACATATTTTCCAACTTAGTAATAATAATAATTATTCCCATTTTGAATGTAAAAATAATATATTGCATGTTCTTTAAAAAGACTACCATGCTAGGACTCTAATTCTTAAGCCATGTATTGGTGCTAAGAATATATCCACATGCATGTAAATCTCCACCAAAATAAAAACATAATCTCCCCACTAAAATAAAATAAGAACCAAATATCTTTCCACCAACTATATGATTCTTTGCAAGTGAGGGAAATAAAGTGGAGTTTAATTTATGAGATTAATGAGTTAAAATATTCCATGACCTTAGTTAACAAGCCTCCAAGAAGTCAACGCCACATTTCTTTGGTGAAATAAAGACTTGGATTTAAAATAAATTATGCAACCATGCTTATCTTTAATAACCCATGATTAAACTACCACACCAATTCTTTAACATAATCTTTATATCTTTTTGATAATATAAGAGTGGTAGGTTTCTTGATTTATGGGATAAATATTTAAAAATATATCCCATGGATATTTTAAATAACTATCCACATGGAGTGGGAATAGTATATTTTTGGGACTTGGATAAATAAAATATCCAATGGTAGATTAAAAACTAATAAATAGGATATTAATTAAATATATATCCCATGGTAAAATAAAAAATCATTAAATAGGATATTAATCAATTAAAAATATATCCCATGGTAAAATAAAAAAATACCATTAAATAAGATATTAATCAATTATCCTAAACCATATGAAGAGTGAAAATCCTTCAGATCAAGATAAATCACACTTATCCTTTCACTTGTTTATACATTTAGAAAATTAGGGTCATGACCAAGATAGATCTGTTAGACCTAACCAAGGGGTCCCTTACCACAATAATATCTCTATAAATGGTTATAAATCCTATAGTTAATCAATACTAAGCAATAACCCTAGCTATGTCCAATGTTTTTCTTACTCACAACGTAAATGACAAAGTAAAGTAAAAATTTAACCTAGTGCTCACCAAAGAATGTGGCACAAAATGGGGGTAATAAACATGAAAGTAAACATGCATAGAATATTTATAATTCAATCAATATAGATATAACCCTAATATATGGAGAGATAAATACATTCAAAAGCCATTACTTATGCTACTTCTATCTACTAAAATAGAGGAGTAAGAGTTATATATACTTACGTTGAATATGAACCCATCATGATTCAATCTCTCTCTTGGCCAATGGTGCTTTGTAATAGCTTTTTGCGGTTTTTAAGGATCAGTAAGATAGGTCAAAGTATCCAATAATTTTCCAAAACACAAGATTCTTATCCAAGTGTAACTCTAAATAATGACTCCTAAGTACAATGGTGGAAGAGTAGATTATAAAGAAGTGAAAATAATGATTGATTCTCTATCTCTCTCTATGTAATGGCATAAATTGATATGTATAAATAGTTGGATTTAACCTTAAACCCTTCCAAAAGTTTATCCAATAGAGTCAGATCAATCGAACCTATAACGTTAATTAATAAAAGTAGTTAAGTCTTGGATTGATTTGGTTGAGACTGATTGAGCTCCATAACATACTCATATATTTTAAGTACAGGGTCATCCCAGACCAACTTTATTTAGTAAATGTCAAAAAGAGTTTTTGGCTTAATTAGAGGTTTTTTAAGATGGTGAAATTATGAGAAGAGTGTGTAAGGGAGGTGCCAAAGCTTAGGGAAGTATATAAGAGAGGTTTGTGTTGGTTGAAAGTGGTAGTATATAAGATAACAATGTTTCAAAAAACTAATGGTCTACCCACCCATTTCCTAGTGTACTCAGAGATAAAAAGCATTAGTAATTGATAAAGTTATAAACTATTATGTGTATACACTTGGGATCTTACCAAGTGGTATTATCTTATCTCTTCAGGTCCTCAGGGTGATTTGTAACCTTGTGAGTTTCCCATTAAACCTTGAGTGAACTAGATATAGATGTGTGCCAATATCTTATTTCACCAAGATATTATAGGTAATTAGTCTAAATATGCATCCAATTATACCTTGAGTGAGTGAATGGTTGTCACGTGGCATAGAATGCTAATTGGATAGTGCATTGGTTTCCAAATCAACATTTCACCTACTAAAAATTTATAGTCATCCAACCTGTCAAGATAGTCATAAACATAACATGATTTTCCCTTAGGATCATAACTATTGAATCTACCAATGTATTTGATTCTGATTCTAATTCCTCACTTAAAGAGATCAAAGATATGAAATTGAATAAGCTTTATCTATTTTTATCTAGGAATTAATTATTTATCTGATGAACAAGATTGATTATGCTCTTAGCAAAAATCCCATTTTGGATTGTTATTTTTATGAATATTTTTATTCAATTTTTTATTCTTTAGTCAATTTTTGTAGAATTCAATATCTAACATATAGTCTACTCATTTAAAGTCCATGGTTCTTTTTGAAATATAATGGCTAGTCTATTTATTTGAAATCTAATAGATAAATTTTTATTTTATAGATCCTGATTTACTAAGATCATGCCACTTATTAGAATTCTAGGTATTTACTTCTCTATAATATGTTAGGCATAGAACCAACCAACCCATTCAACCCTTTGAGTGCTTGGGATCATGACATGTGGCATGATCTTGCTTCTCTAGGACCTTGGGATAATCAAGACATAGTGAATAGATACTAGACTTTATAGGTAAAAAGGTTGATGCCACATGGCATCTTCTTACTTATACATGCCTATAGACCAAGCAGGAGCATTATAACAACACTGAGATTAGGTGAGTTCTTTGGATGATTCCACACAACATGATATTAGGACTTTAGGATAATTGGGGCATGGAAAAAAGATCAAGAAATTTTGAATCTCTAGGTGGGAAATATTTTTCCACTAGTGAATATCTCATTACAATAAAGTATAAATAGAATTAAAGGCTCAACAAGCTATGAAGTACCAATAAGTTGACATGTTGATGAATCCCTACATATCAAAGACATGCTATATTTCCTAAAGTAATGATAATTGGACATGTGGAATGACCTTACCAAATAAGATACATGGACATCAATGAATAGATTCAAAATTTGAAAATAAAACTCATTTTCCCATCAAAATTTGATAATTGGATTGTGAGTCCAATTAGATTTTGTTTAGTCACTAAAAGTCTCCTCATGTACTAGAAAAAGTATCATGAAAATAGATTCCAAAGCATGCCATAGTGGATTGTGTTAAACAAATTCTAGATAATCAAGAGTAGACAAACAAGTATCACAAAATAAAAAAATTCCTTAACCAAACATGATCACCATGGTGAAGTGTTCAATCAAAGAGAAGTATTTACAGTTGGAAGATAAAACTTTTCCAAACATTGAATACATTGGTAACTCATTGAAAAAAATGAAACTAATCTGGACCTACGTGGCCTAAAATGATACATTAGTTTAACAATGATGTGTTACCAATATTTAAAGGAAAATGATATACTCAAAAGAGATGTTACTTTGGAGATAAGCACACATTGAATTTGTGCCTTAGTTGGGACCTTTAATTTAATGTTTATAACCACCTAATCAGTGGGTAAGATTATTTAAAGTCTATATAAATTCATCAATAAGACATAATGAAGTGTTGGTTAATTATTTTTAGATAAATATAGTAGAGTACTAGACATTTGTTTTGAAATTTATTATTTTATTATGTTAGTTTTTCTTGTGAGCAATGTTGTTATGAAGCATTTTTTGTAATTCCCCTAATTTTGATGGATCTAAACACTATTTTTTAATCAAATATCTAACAAATTTAAAGGCATTTAAGACTATTATTAAAATATATAAACATGTATTTATTGATTTTGTATATATTTATTCATAGCTAAATACCTTAGAGTCTTGCATCATCTATGTTCATGGTTGTTTGCATACTAGATGAAACAAATTAGTTCCATGGATTTTATCTCAATCAAATGAATCAAAATTGTTTTAGTTACAAAATAGCCTTACATATTTATCTTTGCCCTCACCTTTTTATCTTTTTAATAAATTTGTTAAATTAGGTAGAACAGATATAAAATTACAATCCATGTTTACTATCTTTATCATGATTGCATATCTTGTCTTTATTGCTAATGCATTGTTGAATCCATATATGTAATGAATTTATTATAATTGTATAAGTAATTTATCCATAGAATCATAATTATCATTTATCTGAGTTTATTTTAAATAGGCCCCTTAAAATGGACCACTTTTGCATCAACTATTGAACTACCTTACAATCCGTGACCTGACAGTAGTAGACCTTGGGGAGATTTTGTTTCCTTTCAACATAGGTTGGGTGGATTTACACCTACCTAATTTGGTGTGATAAAAAACCCATCAACAACTTATAAGGAAAAATAATAATTGATCTGAAGGTCTTTATGTATTCTATATTGAATTATTATATTACTATTGGCACTAAGCTAATCAAAAGTACAATAGTGTGGGGAAAAAATTAAATGGAAGATTATATGTATCCTAACACAAATTAAAATGTGTCAGTAAGAGTATAATATTAACAAATAGTTCATATACATAAAAAAAATAGTATTGACATATTAAACACTAGGCCTATACCAAAATCCCTTATCTACACTTAGTCTAACATGTGGAAACATTGATAGTAGATGTTGTAAATTTTATAGGCATAGTGACAAGTCTCTAATTTTTAATATTCATGATTAAAAACTATTTTTACCATCACATAAGGGATCTTGAATAATACCTAAGATGACATGCATAACATTTGAGTATTCCTGGTTGGGAGATAAATTACCATTTCTAACTTCAAGAATGTTTTTCTCAAAATAAATAAAAGTGTTGTTTTTGGCATTTTGTATTTTACAAGTAGAGTTTCCATGTGTTGGATCATAATATCTAGGATTAATACATAATATCTATGAAATTTTACAAATAATTTTAAATGACTAAAAATTGACTTCAAAATGATGAAACAAAAATTTATCATTTAAGTGAATAGAGGATGAAATTGAATGCAAGAAAGCTTATATGATGTATCATTTTTTGTTTTTTATAAAATAATTCTCTTGAATAAGGTACACAATATGACAATTAATAATTTATGTTAATTACACACATGACAAAAATCAATGGTAAACTATCATAAAATCAATATAAATTAGTAGTCAATAGTCAAATATAAGGTTCATTTCCATAAAATACATGTCAAATACATAATACATAGTATACATTAAGATCTCATAGATCAAAAGTGATAAATATATAAATAATTACAAAAAATCATTCCATATTTTAAATGCACAAGTGACACATATATAACCATGCCTTCATATAAACAAAATTAAGTGTTGGAAATATTGTCATTGATGTCGAAGGTCTAGCATTATTGGTGATAAAGGCCCCATTGCATTTAATGTTGTTTGTAATAGATTTATCTTGGCTAATGTGAGTTAATATTTATTTAATATTAACAAATATATTTTTGGTTGCATATGAGACAAAAGAAGGGCCCACAGAGAAGTCAAATAGCCACAGGATAAAGACAAAAGAAGGGTGGGATGCATTTTCTCATGAAGAGTCATCTTGGGGAATTCCAAGAGTCACCAAGTGAAGACAAAAGAGGAAGGGAATAATTTCTCATGAAGTGATACTTTAAGGAATATGAAAAGTCACCAAGATGAGGACAAAAGAGGGAAGGATGTTTTTGATCATGAAGGGTCACCACATGACTTTTCAAAGGCTTGAATATGAAGGATCATACAAGTTTGGTACCATTTTCCATGAGAATTGAAGGGTCTCAAAGGGGGAAGGCCAAAGGTTATTTGGAAAGCTATAAATAAAGGCTTGAGAAGCCATTTGTAATATGAGAAATAGAGGTTGATTTGATATTCTAATAGCTAGCTTAGAAGAGCAATTGTGAAAGATTAATATGATTTGTATTTATTATATCTAGCTTAAAACAACAAAGGTAAGAGAGAAGAAAGAGATGTTGTATTGATCTATCATTTGTTGAGATATCAACATTGAGAGATAGGTGTGTGGTATACACAAAGGGGTTGGTGCTCATGTGGGTTGGTACTCATGAATTATTGTTGGGTTAGTGCTCGACAAAGGGGTGTGGTGCTCCTGTGGGTTAGTGCTCAGTAAAGGGGTTGGTGCTATTGCAAGCTTGGCTTGCGAACATTATTTAGGTTGGTGCTTATTCATATACTTGAGATTGTTCTCCATGGTTTTTCTCACATTGGGTTTCCATATTATATCTGGTGTCTCTCTCTATCTTGTGTGGTGTTTATTGTTGGAGTTTTATTGCATATCTTGAATGTTTGATTGAGTGGATTTTGGTTAAGGGAAAGTTTTATAAGATACATGATATACTGATTCACTCCCCCTCTCAGTATATCTCATGCTTAACAATTGGTATCAGAGCAGGTTCCTATTTGAAAAGTTTTACAGCTTGAAGTAGATCGGGAAAGCACAACGGCTAGGTCACAAGAAGGATTTTATACAAATAAGGCACCTTTTTTTGATGGGACAAATTATGCTTTTTGGAGTATGAGAATGAAGGTTTATTTGATGGCCCTTGGATTCGACATATGGAAAGTAGTGGTGGAGGAATATGAAGAGCCATAGATATTTGCAATTACTATAGTAGAAAAGAAGGCAAGTGAATGTAATGCTAAAGCTTTAAATGCTATTTTATGTGGTTTATGTGAATCTAAATTTCTTAAAGTTGTGTAATGTAAATTTTCTCATGAAACTTAGGTAAAACTTGAGAATATTTACAAAGGTGATGGAAAGGTTCAGCAAGCTAAGCTGTAGACTTTTAGAAGGTAGTTTGAAAGTTTGAAGATGGAAGAAGAAGATATAACAAGTTATCTTTTGCAAGTTGATCAAATCTTAAATTAGATTCAATGTTTTGAAGAAACTTTGGATGAGTCAATAGTGGTGTAAAAGGTTTTGAGATCTCTACCAATGAGATATGATGCAAAGGTTTCATCAATTGAGGAGAAGAAGAATTTAGCCAAGCTAAAAATGGATGAGCTTCATGGTATTCTCACGGCATATGAGATGCAGACAGAACAAGATAAACCCTCAAAGAGAGAAGCGGATTTCAAGACATCAAAGAAGGAGAAAGCTAAGATTCAAGAATCAAGTGATAGTTCCAGTGATGATGAAGATGACAATGGAGCACTTTTCATTCGCAAGCCAAAAAGAGGAACATGTAAATATCAAGGAAAATTACCTTTTAAATGTTTTAATTGTGGAAAGATTGGACATTTTTTAGCTAGATGCCTAGATAAGGTTAATGATGATGAATAAGAAAAGCCTACATACAAGAAGAATTTCAAAGGCAAATCTAAGAAGGGTTTTGAGAAGAAGAGCCTGTATTCTAAGGATCCTAGCTCAGGCAAAGATAGTGGAGTCAACGATTTAGAATAAGAAGAGATTCTATTCATGACCATACATGAAGATGATCAAGAAGAATAAGAGGAGGATGAAGTGAATATGGAAGGAGAGCTCATTTTTGCCTTAGAAGAGTTAGAAGTTGTTCAGAAGAAGAATCAAAGATTAAAGTTCCAGATCGATAAAAATGAACAAGATTCAAAGGAAATGATTGAAGATCTACAAGCACACTTTAAAGAAGTCAAAAAGAATGAAGAAGACCTCACAACACAATTGGAAATAGCAAGAAAAGAATGTCAAAGGTATGTTATTGAAATTGCCTCTTTAAAAGAAGATATTCAGAAAGTAGTCAGTGATAAACTAGTCAGTGATTCAAAGTTTGAAGATAGCACTAACATGCTAAATAAGATATTGGAAAGTCAAAAAGCAAATTCAGATAAGATAGGGATCAGATTTGAAAAGAAAAAGAGCTATGATGAAGCTCTTACAAAAGAGGAAATAAAAAGGGGAGAAGTGAAAAATATAGAGGACATTTCAAAGAGAGAAGGTTGGAGAGAACAAAGATACAAAAGACAATCAGGTCAGAGATATACAGATAGGTCTTATTTTTATGGCTATTGTTTTTATTGTAATGGATATGGTCACAAGAAATTAGAATGTAGAAAAAGAGCTAACAATTTTGGAAATAAGGATAAAGAAAGTCAAGGAGAGTCAAGCAGAAGCCATAACTCTTTTGCTCCTCTATCAAGCTTTGATGAAGAGACCATAGTATGCTACAAGTGCAACAACTTTAGACACATAGCTTGGTATTGTATAAGCGTGTTCGAGTCAATCAAGAAGGATTATAGTTTCAAACCTCTATTCATCAAGAAGAAGGCTCAGACATGTTCATGGAAGAAGAAACAACTTGAAGATTCTATGATGGTTCAGATAGCTCTGCATGTAAGAGGTAAAGATCAACCATGGTTAATTGATAGTAGATGTTCGAGGCATATGACATGTGATAAAAGTAAGTTCACAACTCTAAAGAAGATCAATGGTGGTACAGTGAGATTCAGAGATAAAACCACTGCCAAGATAGTTAGAAAAGGTACTTTAAGTTTGGATTATGGTATAACTAAGACTAAGAATGTTTTATATGTAAAAGGTCTTAAGCATAATCTGTTGAGTGTTAGTCAAAAATGTGATCAAGGATACACATTAAAGTTTCATAAAGAAGGTTGTGAGATTAGAAGAAAAGATTAAAATGAGTTGATTACAGATGCTCAAAGGATAGGGAACAATGTATGTGTCTTGTCAGATATCTTCTCAAAGGCACGATCAAAGGATACATTCAAAGATCGGTGAGAGGAGTTGGGAGTAATTTCTATTACTTCCTACCATTGAGGTTCAAAATCAGTTGAAGTGGAGCTAAGTGTTAGCTCTAGGTAGGCCCTTTTCCATTGATGTCAAAGGGGGAGAATAATAGGTACATGTATAGGTGCAGAAAATAGGTACAAGGAATATATACAAGTTGCTACAATAAGGGGGAGTTACTGTATGTTTTTAGATGATAGTATGTGCAGGTGACAGGATGTGGCAGTTTCAAGATTGAGGTTGCCATCAATGACAAAGGGGGAGATTGTTGGAAATATTGTCATTAATGTCAAAGGTCTAGCATTATTGGTGATAAAGGCCCCATTGCATTTAATGTTGTTTGTAATAGATTTATCTTGGCTAATGTGAGTTAATATTCATTTAATATTAATGAATATATTTTTGGTTTCATATGAGACAAAAGAAGGGCCCATGGAGAAGTCAAAGAGCCATGGGATAAAGACAAAAGAAGGATGGGATGCATTTTCCCATGAAGAGTCATCTTGGGGAATTCAAAGAGTCACCAAGTGAAGACAAAAGAGGAAGGGCACAATTTCTCATTAAGGGACACTTTAAGGAATACAAAAAGTCACCAAGATGAGGAAAAAAGAGGGAAGGACGTTTTTGATCATGAAGGGTCACCACATGACTTTTAAAAGGCTTGAATATGAAGGGTCATACAAGTTTGGTGCCATTTTCCATGAGGATTGAAGGGTCACAAAGGGGGAAGGATAAAGTTCATTTGGAAAGCTATAAATAAAGGCTTGAGAAGCCATTTTTAATATGAGAAACAGAGGTTGATTTGATATTGTAATATCTAGCTTAGAAGAGCAATTATGAAAGATTAATATGATTTGTATTTGTTATATCTAGCTTAGAAGAGCAAAGGTGAGAGAGAGGAAAGAGATGTTGTATTGATCTATCATTTGTTGAGCTAGTAACATTGAGAGATAAGTGTGTGGTATAAACAAAGGGGTTGGTGCTCCTGTGGGTTAGTGCTCGGCAAAGGGGTTGGTGCTCCTATGGGTTGGTGCTCATGAATTGTTGTTGGGTTGGTGCTTGGAAAAGGGGTTAGTGCTCACTAATAGTAGCTGGGTTGGTGCTCAGTAAAGGGGTGTGGTGCTCCTATGGGTTGGTGCTCATGAATAGTTGTTGGGTTGGTGCTTAGCAAAGGGGTTGGTGCTCCTACAAGCTTGGCTTGTGAACATTGTTTGGCTTAGTGCTCATTCATATACTTGAGATTGTTCTTTGTGGTTTTTCCCACATTGGGTTTCCACGTTATATCTGGTGTGTCTCTCTATCTTGTGTGGTGTTTATTGTTTGAGTTTCATTGCATATCTTGAATGTTTGATTAAGTGGATGTTGGTTAAGGGAAAGTTTTATAAGATACATGATATAATGATTTAGCCCCCCCACCCCCCTCTTAGTATATCCCATGCTTAACATTAAGTTTCCCACCCAAAATATTACAGCTATACAAAACACATTTGTCAATCCCCTAGATCATCACATATGTTTCTCTCAATTCCTCAAGGAGAATAATGATTTTGACATATTATGTTCCTTTGATATGATGAAGTATTATGATCTCATGTAAAATAATAGGGAGATCTTGAATATGAAAAATATATATAATTATTCTATGCATGTATAAATTATAAATATGAATGTATAAAAGAAACAAAGATTAGAAAATAATAAACATACTGAGGAAAGGAAAAACTAATAGAATAAGGATTAGAAAATTTGGGAGAAGCTAAAGCACTTGGATTTTATTTAATTCATATCATATCATGAATGATGTTATTTAAAATTAAAAACCCATAAATAATTTAAAGAAATATGCATTTGCAATGTTACCTCTATACATTACCTTGGCTATGAAATGCTAATAGTGATATTTGTGTTGTGAGGATGATTATGGACTCTGAATTTTTTAGAGAAAAATTAGTGTTTTGAGGGTGACTATGGACTCCAAATAAAAATGTGTTTTGTATAGAACTCAATTATGGGAATATCTAAAAAAATTTAAAAAAATTAATAAATTAATTATTTATTATTTTTCAAAAAACATTTAATATTATAAATGTACAAAAAAATAAAATTAAAATTAAAATCAGATTTCATATTAATAAATGTGGTAAAATTAAATCAAACTAAATGTGGCCTCCTCAACAACTCTTTGATAATTCTCTTATATAAATTAAAAAATCAATTATCCTAATAAAATGCCATTAATTTAGAAAGTTATAAAATTTTAATTTCATGCTAACAAATATATTGAACTAAAAAAAATCCACAAATGAAGAAAAAATATTGCACTTGTGCCTAATATTTCTCCTTTATCTTCTATTTATCTATAGGTAACTCCTTATAATCCATTGATCCAAGGTCACATGTGAGAGATATATGACTAAGACATATACTATGGAATGGTTATGACATGTGTTGCATTTGTGAGGTGTGTAAATATGTTGTTGAGGGAAACTTAAATAACATGAACCAAGATTAGAGTATGAAGTCCTCACACCATATCTAACTCTAAATACAATAACCATTTGTGATCCATACCATATTAGACTCTGTGTGAGAGATATAATAAAAATAAAAAATTATGGTGTGGCCTTAGAGGTGATAGTAGATTTAAAAATAGGAAGCATAAATCAACATTAGTAGAGCTCAAAATAGGTGATATAAAACACTAATCACCCTTAGTCTATGTTGTGGCATGATTTTCAAACTCTGTATGAATCCTTAATCTTGAAATAATTCACCTCTTTATGTAATAAAAAATGCATACAAATTTGATAGAAAGTATAATGGGACATCAAAGTTGTTCTTGGGTGGTTTATCAAAACTCATCCAACATAAATCCCAAAAATTTACAAAAATTTATGGATGTCTACACCATTTAATTGGATTTTTTTTGTTATTTGGGTTTATATGATGCATTTTGATGGGATGGAAAAAAATTTGAGTTAATATCTATTTTATGATAATTAGTTCTCATAACATTGGGTGTCACATCCCTAAAAATATCATGTCAGCAATTCAAAATGAAGCCATTACAATTTAGGATGATGATGCAAAAATCACATGTGTAGATTATACAACCAAAGGGAGGTCATTAAAAAATTATACTCAGCCATCATATCACCATGTGGATAGTTAATAACAAAGGGTGGGGGAAATTTTACACTTCAACTTTCTTTGAAGCCATTGGTTCTAAGTACTAGTAGGGTTGAGTGAATCCCATTCTTGATTTAGTCTTTTAGTCTTCTATAAATAATATAATGGGTAGTGATAGGGATAGATTACAACTGATAAACTATTCATAGGCCTAGAAAATGAAAAACGTTTGGAGGAAGCTACCCAAAGGAGGGATTACAGAATTCATGCAGAGGATCACTAGTCACAATGTAGACATCTCTAAGGAGTTTGTGGCGGCATAGAATAAGAGAATAATGGAAATAAGAGGCATAAGATTTTTTTTAACCGAGGATCTAATAAGTGAAGTTATAGGAATTTCATGTGAAGGGGATAAATCCTTCAAGGACTAGTTAAAAAGTTACAACTCATGTAGAGAATTTTTAGAACTAATGAGATCATTAAAATTTATAAAAAGGGATTCCCACACATGGATCTTCCTTGATACTAACCTAAATTTTGTTTATAGATAATGAAGTATATCACCACCTTCAAAGGTAAGTATACTCTCATATTTTTTCATCACTTATTTTTGTTGAATCACTTTCCAGGCTTCAAAATTAGCTTACCTTATTTCCTTCTTAAATCCTTGAAGTATACAACACTCACATACCAAATCAATGAAACCAACATAATCATCCACTAGGGCCTCATTCTCCTACTGGTAAACATGGTGAGACATTTTATGGTAAGGATGTCTAATCATAGGGGTCTTTTGCCAAGGAGGACTCCCCTAAGGAAGACCCTACCTTAGGATCCCACCACCTTTTGCCCATATTTTTCCATGTAAGTCCCATATCCAAGTTTTCTATTAGGGATATTCCCCTAAAACTCACCATTACCAAGCCTAAAACCCTTATGATAGAAGAAGGGTACCCTATGGATGTAGAGGGAAAAGGTAAGCCCCCCTATTGGAGGTGATTAGAATTAACAAGGACCAGTTGGAAGGGTTTAATAACAAATTACATGAGGCAGAGATGTGCTTGGCAAGTTTAGTCCAGAAATGAAATTCCATTAATAAGGAGGCCTCTAAAATGATCTAATCATTCACACACCTAGTGAAGGATGAAGGAACTCCCCATAATTAGATCACTAAGGTGATGGAGAGTCTTCCCTCAAATATCCCCCTAAAATGCCCCAAAGAAGACCCCAAAGAAGTAAGATCCATAAAATAAACCCAAAATGATATTGCCAAAGGAGGATGTTTAAGGCTCAAGCAATAAAACCTAGGCTAGAATCACCACAAATAGATTGAATGAGTAGTTGAAGTAGATTAAGGCTTCTAAGGCACTTATAGAGGGTTCATCCCTCTTAGAGTAATTTTTTCTTTTATTTTTTGTCCTTTACTATGATAGTTAGCTATTTGTTCTAATACTCTAGTTTTTAGCTCTCACCCTATGAGGCTTGTTAGATATTTTATTATACTTTATTTATACATTGGTTCTTGGTCCCTATAAAACTAGGTCTTTTACCTAATCAAATAAAAAAATGATAATCAATTTTCTATCTTTGTCATAAGATAAAAACTTTTTAGTGACTCTATTTTTGGTAGCCACTCATGACTCATTTAATTTTTTTTCACAACTTACTCTAATATTTGGGTTAGGGTCATAAAATTGGGTGAAATTTACATTTAGGTATAAACCTTACAAAACATTCTTTGATTTATCACACATTTTTTGTAATATCATAATAAATTGAAGAATGGTTTGGTTGAGGGGGATTTTTTTCATTATAGTTTTCATCAATGGGGTTGTAGTTTGTGATTGGGTTTAAATAGATGTTTTCAAGTAAATTTGTCATTAAAATTAAAATAAAATATAAATTTGAAAAGAATTTGCAAAAAAAAATAAAAATATATGATAAAATAAACATTTTTTATACAATAAACTATTAAAATAACAAATGGAGAATATAGATTGAATATTTTGGCTAATACAAGGTGTGGAAGGAAGCCATAAATAAGGTCCTTTCATGAAAAAGACATTAGTTTTGGGAGATAAGACTGATGTTAGTTGGGAAAAAAAATTGAAAATGTATAATTTGATATGTTTTGTATTTTTTGGGTTTATGATAATCAAAATGGATATTAATTTAGGATTGGATATCTTGACCTAGTTAAAATTTTGAAATATCTATCCCTTTACTAGATATATATCTATTTCCTTCGATATTAAAATGTGATAAAATGATTTTTTTGGTAATTAGTTTTTGGCCCCTCAATGCCTTTCACTTACCCATATCTTTGTAATCTTACATTTCTCAAATCATGGGATTGTATGAGGAAAATAATTCCTAATATATATACTTTAAAAATTACATCTTTATATTTTATAAACCAATTATTGCATATCTTATCTAATATAGCTTTTGTATCATCTTTTTTTGTTTATATGTGAGATTTAGAGGCTTATCTCAAATATCAAAGGAAGGCATATATCCCCTCATCATATTTGGACACATGTTATTGGTAAATTTGCATTACCTTATTTACCAGAATGGTTTTGGAGACCTACAATTGACAAGGTACGTAAATCCAAATCTATGTGTTTCTAATTTTATTTAGATATGGAGGCCCATATCTGATCAGACATTCTAAATCTATTTCAATTTGATATCACATTAGCTTTATGTAAGATTATACTTAAGATTGCATTTAGTTTTATTTAAAGTAGTATTTAAAAATCTATCTATATTTTATTTATAATATTACTAAAGGTTGTACTCATAATATTTTTTCAATAATTTACATAGAATTGGAGGCATTCACCTTCTACCAGAGTTCATATCTTTATTATTAGAGTGAGGCAATATAATTTCAACACTTCAAGTTTCAACAAATATTATTAATTTGAGTTAACTCATGCATGTGTAGAAAAAGAAAGAACATTTTTAAATATTCCTAAGTGCATTTCCTTTTGGTCCATAATGGTAGGATTTTTATATATATCTATGTCATTTATTATTTTAAATTTTTATATGCATGTGCACACACACATCAAAGTGGGTCAAAAATATAAGCACCTAAAAATGATCCCTAGGAATTTACTAGCTGTTAAATTATATAATTTTGTAGTAACATAAATCTAGTCATGAATACTTGGTCATGCCTATTTTACCCATTTTTATCCTTAGTTAACATGTGCATTTAATTCACACAAATTTTACCTATCCTAAGACTAAAAAAATATCTATTTTATCTTGTAACTATCATTCATTGTGCATAAAAATGTTATGACTACTAAAAACACCTCTATGCATTGGAATGATTTAGTCTAAACCCAAATCCTAGCACATTTCCTTAGGGTACATAATTGACCAATATTAAAAACAATGACCATAGATCTTGTCCTTATTTTATTATTTTATCTTTATCCCACAAAAAATCATATTTTCAAATGAATCCGAACCTATGTATGTCTCCCTATTTTTATTAAAATTTCCTGGCATGTTGTCATCTCAATGAAAATTTATATAAATACACATTTTCCTACCTATGTATGTCCTCCCTATTTTTATTAAATTTATATAAATACACATTCAAATAATTTATTACACAACTAGTAATTTTTAAATTCACAAGTTTATTGACACAAGTGCACTTGAGAAAATGTTTCTTATTCTTCACAAATTAGGTTCTAAGTACTTCAAGTAGTCCTCATCCAAGTATTAATCTAATTTTATACAACCTTAATCCCAAATGATCATGTATCCAAACCAATTTTAGATTCATTCATATAGTCAAAGGAGAAAATTTTCACAAAGCACAAAGGTGGGATAATTACATGGAGGTTTGATCCCCCTTTGAAGTATTGATATGCAGGTAACACTCAACATATTGGGGTGTTTACGTTTAACACAAATCTAACCACTAACAAATTTTACTCCTTTATATCATTTATCTCTTTGTTTCACAAAGCTAGGGTTTTCAACTTCAAGAAGGTAAACAATAGGTCTATGTACAATTCTAAAGATGAAATCCTAAGAAGACCTAATTTCACTGTTGTACCTAACTATTCTAAAATTTCAATTTTTATATAAAATAAAATACTGCTTAATATGGAAAATAACAGTAGTCGCTCATGTCCTCTATTGGGCATTGTTATCCTTGAGAGCATTGAGGCCCAACTTTTGGAAGTTTTTTGGGTTTTTTAAATTTTATTTGTCCCTAAATTCCATTTTCTTGTTCAGTCAGTCCATGACTTATAAACTAAATTTCATCTCTATTTTTCATAGTTTAGCCATGCTTATTTATTTTTTGATTTAATTATGTCAGTAATTTATCTTCAGTTGTCTATTTAAAATTGTATTTACAACACCATGTTTTATTCAAATTCCATTTATGTGAATTAGTTTTAATTACAATATTAATACAAATTCATCATAAATATTTGGTGAACTCACTTATTATTCAAACATTATTTAACCCTATGTCTTGCTTGGGGTTTTAACCTTCTAGGATTTTAATTTTTTGTCCTAGGTTTAAATTTTTTTGTGTTAAGCTTTAAAATAATTACCTTTTCATTTTTCCATTATTATCATCTTCAAATAATTTCAAGGTTATAATGCATGATTACACTTTGTTTCAAACATACATAGATTTATGACATGTTATATTCCCTTAATCAATAAAATCATCCATACTCATACAATAAAATGAATCAAATCAATAGCTAAGACACATAAATTACTAATGAAAATTATTTTAAAGGCATGTATAATATGTTGAACAAGAGAAAAAATTAATTCAAGATGCTATAATGTCTCTTTTTAACCCTCAATATTTTGATAGTCGTTTTCCCTCTTACCAAGTCCATATTATCACTATCCCACAAGTTGAATCACCTTATGGTGTGAAATGAAGGTAACCAACATACCCTTCCTCAACCCCCTCCACCTCCCAAGTCTCCTATTAATGGTGTTTTTATGCATATTCAATCATAAGTACCTAGGGTTTGTTCTTGTGAAGCCCTTAAGGATGAAATCATCACTATGAACAAGTAAATAGAATAGTTACAAAAGTAAAATAAGTATTTTAGGTGAAGGATCATATCATTGGAAAATAGTTACACATACACAAATAATCTAGAATATGCTAGTGTTAATTATTCTCATACATCATTTATCTATTTTTTTCCTAAAAAGACATCACATCAAGATTAGAATCCAAAACATAATACATTTATAACTAGTGATTTAAAAATTTAAAAAATACTACTAAAATTTCAAATGAAATTTTAAGAGAAATTCTTTGAAATAAAGTGATCAAACTACCTCCTATGCAACCTCTAAAAAGATTAAAAAACTATTGTGATTATCATCTAATGCATGACCATCACATATATAATTGTTTAGATTTGAAGAATAAAATGAAAAATATAATTGATAGTGATTATCATATGATAGACACATTAATCAAGCAACCAAGTCACATTATGATTACATTTCCTAATTAACAATTTCAAGTAGAATAAGTGGAAAATCAAATCTAGTGCGAAAGGAATAAAAACAACAAACATGGATTCAAAAGGAAAATTAAGAATCATAAATATTATGAAGTGTACATAAAGAGAAGCTATCCAAAATTTAATTACCAAAAGAGAACTTGGAAGAATAAATTCAACGTAAGTAAGAAAGCACATTTTTCAAAAGTTTTCTCATGAATGAGTTTGCAAAGAAAAATGTTCTTAAAAATTCCAATGATAATAGTATGGTTTCTAAGGATTCAAACATCATATATATTTCATGCATAAAGGAAAAAGATAAGTCTAACAATATAATATCTATGGTTAAACATTCATATTAAGAAGTTAAAGCATAAATTACATATATTCCTAGTGTTCAAGCAATGATACATGATTCTTCTCTGATTTAAAATTATATACAATATCCTCACAATGATGAAAATACTCAAAAGAAACAAAATTTAAATAATATGCTTCCAATCTATATTGTAATAGGTTTCTCATATACAAATGTACAAGATGAAAAGAATGGCATACCATAATTTCAAGGTCAAAAGGATGATTATCAGCATGATAATGATTATGTAGAATATGACTAGAATGACACAAATCATATGATCTATGAATATGGAAATATAATTCAGGGTTACAACACACATGATAAACTTTTTGATTCTAATATGCACACATTTAGCATATTTTGTTTAGGATAAGTCATCCATTTACCACATCTCATAGATTTTTATGCTCCCAACATGGGTGGAATCATTTTGTAGTTTATTATGTTTAAAATACTCTAAATTTTTTGACATTATTCAAATAATTCAAAATAATAATAATAATCTAATTGTACATGGTTTCTAATTTATTACATCTACTTCTTCCATTCCTTTCAATATATGATTGTTTGATCCATTCTTCTATTCCCTTAACTTTCATTGACTTATTATCCAATTGGCCCTTTTATTTTATCCTTTTAGATCTAGAGAATATTCAAATAGTGTTCAATATAATTAATAGTGGCATTTATCTATTTGGTGGCACAATTTTTTCTAAAATTTTATCAACATCATCATCATCATCATCATCATCATCATCGTCGTCGTCGTCGTCGTCGTCATCATCATCATCATCATCATCATCATCATCATCATCATCATCATCATCATCATCATCATCATCATCATCATCATCATCATCATCATCATCATCGTCATCGTCGTCGTCATCATCGTCATCATCGTCATCATCATCATCATCATTTGTAAGACACTATCAACCAAAATAAGATAAAAACATTGACCTCTATTGTCACATCCTGATTTCTCTCTAAGCTGAATAACTTATTTGATCTATAGATTATTATGGTTAATTAGTTGATTAACTAATATTTTATTAATATTTATGACATATGTTGATTATGGGATAGTTGGGTTGATTAATTTACATGATTTTTTTGGAATGAGTTAGTATTATTTTTATATTTGGTACATTGTGATCATGTTTATACAACATTATTTTATGGATATAATGATGTTTTAGGCTAACTACCTTGATTGTTGTGAGGTGGATGCGGAACAAATTCTTCCTTCAGAGTGTGATGGAGGGAGAACATCATCAGAGAGGGTGGTTTAGATGAAGATGTTTGGGAATGATAGAGAATAAATCTATAAACCCTTGCACATACCACATTTGTATTTCATGATTGTGTTGTTTGATAGATAGTTATTGTATTTTTTTATATTTAAATGGCCATTGTGATATTTTAAGTTTCACTAATCTATTTATTATTAATGATCATTTTGATGTGTTGATTGATTTTGTTAATTTATTGCTCATATGTAGCTTATATTGTTTAATGTAATTGTTTGTTTTAATGAGTGAAATTGTATATGTTGTTCTTACCTTACTACCTTGTTGAGTATGGCTGTATAGTGTTACAATATTAAGTAATGACATATTCCATTATTTTTATTCATCTATGAGATTTAAATAATAATAATCAAAGATTATTATTATGATATTATATAGGTTCAATTTAAATGTTGAAAGATAAATATAATTGTTTAAAGAGATATTGTATTTGATTAAAGGTTTGATCAAAGGTTTCATATTAGAATTACATTAGACATTAGTTATAATTGTTAAAATGATTTATGAAATCATTGTATCTGCAAAGCATTTATTTTTGATGGAATTATTACATTAAATTATAGTCTTTGAATAAATATATTATTACTATACTATATAGCTAATACATTAGTCAGGTGGTCAATTTTTCATGGAAAGCTAATATCGACTAAGTCGATAGTCATTATATGGTAGCATCAAGGTTATGTGACTTATGGTTTAATTGTTTTTTTGGATGGTTTGTAAATTAAAAAACATGAAAATATAATATGGAATTTTAAAATTATTATTTAGGGATTTTAATAGAAGCCTCAAGATGATTAAGGTTTCTAATCATCCGTTGACTTTAGTTAAGCATCATTTTGTAGAAAATTGTGGAGTTGGTTGTGTTTGCATGGTTACATACTATGGAGTTAGTTGAGTTATCCAGGCATGCATATTTTTGATCCACTTTAATCTACTGTTAATGGTGGAGAAGTGGAAGGTGAGTAGGTGGATGGAACAAAATAAAAAGAGGATAATGGGGGATATGAATGGGATAGCACATGACATACAGAAGAGAGTATACAAGAAGAGAATAAGGTGATAGTCTGAAAGAAGTAAAAATGATTATATGACATCTTTGAAATTCATACTTTACCAAGTAGGCCTTGTAATTAAATTCTTATGTGAAATATTGAATGGGTTTTTTGAAATTGTTTGGTTTCTAGGTTTTTCTTGTTTTGAAACATAGAATAATGGGTTGTATGTAGGTCCCTATGGAAGGATTATCCTCCAAAGAACCGCACTTTCAAATTAGTTTAACCTCACATTTATGACCATAATTAGGAAGTGAATGGATTACATTAGCTTAATTAGTGTCATCAATGCAATATGAGGTGTAATCCAATCAAGTGGTGTGTATGAATTTGACTAATCCTAAAGATAATTTATTATTGAAAATTTTGGTCAGAGTAATGTTTTATAAACATTATTATTTCATAAGTTGATATATTTTTAATATTTGTACGATATCATATTAGAATAGATTTATTTATAGTATACATTATGTAAAAGATATCTTCAACACATGGGTTCTGGTTTGTTACTGTAGATTCTTATACCACCATTATCTACCCATCCATGAAGGGAGGTCCATTACCTTGTTTGAGAGATAGTTCAGAGGATCTATGGTCTATGATTGGTGTGGAAAAGTGCTCGAATGATGCTCTCCCTCCTAGATGGAGTAGTATGCTAGGGACTACACTTGAGATTACAGATTGATACTTGAGTCATCGAGACTCTATTTAAAGTATATTTGTATCATTTTTTTTTATCATTTGAGATATTTTTATGTATTGATAAAAAATGTAACATGTACGCATTATATTTGTACATTAGTGGCTTTAATGTTGTATCAGTTGTGGTAGAATTTTTACTATTTCATTTACGATGAGACACAATATTTATTGATTTTTTAGTATTGTTAATGATTTCTATATCTATTCATGGTGATCCTTAGCTAATTGGATTAGCTATAAACCTTTTTGGTTGACTAAATTAATGTAGTTAGTTAAAAATCACTAGTTAGGTTTCTCCTGGTGAAGTATTTATGTTGAATATGTGTATTTAATATTTTTTAAAACATTTAAATATTCTATCAAAACCCAATGTGGTCATTACAACTAATATCCACATAGGTAAATCTTTCCCTCCATCCATTTCTAACCAAAGTCAACATTTTTACAAAATAAAACCTTAATTATTTCAATTTTCATATGACTTATTCATACCTAGTATGCAATTTTAATTTTTTCATGCAAAATATCTTTGTTTCAATCTCTATTTTTCATACATATGCCATATTTTTACAAGTTTAAATTTGATGAACTGGTAATGTACAATTATTTATTTGCATACATTTTATGGTCTACTATAAATTTCTAATAGTCCTAATTCACATGACATATAGGGAAAGTTCATTATATTTTTACATTAAAATATTTTGTAACACATATCTTTCATTGACACTTGTGTGCACTATCTAGATTTGTATCTTTTATTCTATTTTTAACACCTTGATTTATGTAATCATCTACAAATGACACTTGAGTGCTAAGATTGTTACTTGAGACCACCCATACCTAGCTTAGCCATAGACCTATATAAGGGACTATTTAGACACTTATCTAGCCTTTGTGTGGGCCACACCATCCCTAAACATCCCTAAAATAATCCCAAACCCTCACTTTATAATCTTGGCCCTTAGTGTCTCAAGTTATTCCACCTAGACACTAGTGTCATAATTTGGATAGTAGCTCCAATGGCACTAGTGTCCCAATTTGGGTTTTATTGACATTTCCCCACCTTTGGTCACCAATGGATATATTTTTAAATAAAAAACCACCTAGAATCAACCTAGACCTCTTTTAAGACCTACACAAGCACTAGAACATTATATACATGAATTTTAGCTCATTATTCACTACATAGAAATGAGATGCAACAACACAAAGTAACTCATAAAATTTTATGCACAATCAAGGTTATCAATCCTTATTCTACCATAATTATGCATATATCCATTTACAACATACTTAAGTTTAGATTATGAAAATTTTCAATCTCAAGCACAATCAAAGAACTCAAGCTGACATTCATTCTAGTTTCACTTGCACTCACACCAACACCTAGGTGGGGAGAACTACAATGGGTTTGATCCCTTATCAAAGTATTGGTATGTAGACAACTCTCATCAAAGTGGGATATTGAGGATGTCTAGCCTACCCCACATGTAGACACCCCATTTTGGTCATAATTGGCTCTTGATTAGACTTCAGACTTATCCTACCAAACATTGTAAATTAAATCTAAGAATCATTGAGCATCTTAATTTCATTCATGCATCATTTATCAATATTCATAATCATGTTGAGGCACCCCTATTTGGGATAATAGCCTATATACATCAATGACCTTTCATGGATTCATCCTCAGTCACCTTACAACCTAACAATTGGTAGTTTGGCCTATAGATCCATTAAGTGGGGCACTTGATCAAATATTAAAAGAGCTAAAATATTCATCAAAATGAATAATATAATTAAACAAGATTAAATGCTTAGTTGAATTATCCATTTGAAATAAATTAATATCTAAAGATAAAAATTCCAAAATTCAAAATATCAATCATTTTCGTCATTACCTTTATGAGTTGTCAATTTCTTCCAAAATATCTCAAAATATCTAATTTGAGAACCATTCCTAGTAATTAAAAATCATAATTACATGACAAATTTTAACTCAACTAGAGTTAGCCTCAACTCACATAGGGTTAGTTTAAACTCATTTCATGTTTAAACTCAACCTTAACTCATCTTAGGTGAGAGTTAACTTTAGAGGCTATAAATACAAGGCCATACCTATTGATCTATAATATTTTATAGTGTAGTGTTATTATGAAATATTTCCTTCATAAGCTCTCATAATCCAAAGTTATAATGCTAATTTGTAGAGAGACAAGCCTTTTAATAATGTTACCATGTCAAATTCATAAGCCAATCAGCCAAGTCAAGGTTCCAAGGGGAAAAGGAGCAAATAGAACTTCATTTTTAAAGACTTATTGATGCACAAACCAACTAAGGCACTTAAACAAGCCATTTGGAGCTCCAATGAAGGTAAAATAATGATTAATTTTGTGTTCTATTTGTGTTTTCATTTATATGCTTGTTACCTATGCTCTCCCTAGTGTGTAGGCTAGAGGTGTTAATATTTAATGTGTTTATTTTGAGTATATTTACTTAACTAATGTAATATTAATACCACCTCTATGTATTTATTATTCACATGATGGCATTCCTGGTGGGACCCACACCCCAAAAGTTGTTCCCAAGGCATTTTAGGACATCCTCCTAATAATTTTCATGTCAAAATTCAAATTTACTAACCAAAAAAGTGGGAATTGAAAGCTCACATATATTCTACAAGAAATCATGAATTTACTTTATATAGTCACATTTTTACTCTTTATAATAATCATATTGCAGCAATATCATTACTTTATAGTCATGATATCACCTTAACTCTTGCAGTATTACACTAACTATTGCAATTTTGCCTCTAACCACCATAGTTATCTACTAACAGTTTATTTTATAAGAAAAAGTTATAATATTGCAATATCATTACTTTGTAGTGATGGTGTTTCTTTAATTTATATGATATCACCTTAAGTCTTATGGTATTGCATTAATTATCATGGTATTATCTTTAACCATGATGGTTTTCTAACTAACTATTTTATGTTACAGGGAGAGTCATGATATTTCATTGAGTTATATGATATTAACTTTTCTGATATTTCTATAATAGTCACCATTTGGTTTTAACACTCTATTTTGTATTAAATAGTGATATTGTGTTAATATTTATGGTTTTAAAGATAACATGGAAATATTATTCTATGTTTCTATGGTTTTTCACTCCATTTAAAATTTTGGAAACCTGAGAGTTAGAATTCAAAAGTCATTTGCCCACTTGTGTTTTGATTTTAAGCACAAGGACCTCCTAACATCTTTTGTAAGACCCAAAGGCCAAGAAAATATGGTTTTAAACAATCTAAGTTACAAAACTCAAACTCAAATTTGGTGTTTTAAAAATCTTTTACTTGAGTTAATTCCATTTTATTCAATGTTTTCAACACAATGCTAAGGGGTTAAACTTCATGACATATTTTGTTTGGTGTTATAAAAGAGAATACACACTTTAGTTGAGTACTCATAAGAGTTTTCATTTTTATGTTTGTTGATTAAGTGTTTTATTTATTAAGATGAGTGTTGCATGTATGTTCTTCCCTCTTCTCTTTAGGGAACTTGGGTGACAAAAAATGCTTACTCTTTGCTTTTTTCATTTTGTTCCAAAAGTATAGAAGGAAAGTTGCTAAGGCCCTCCCCAAAATATGAGTGATTTGTGTGGCCACAAAATGACCCTAAAGTCCTTCCACTTTTATTTATTTCATGCATTTTGGCATGTGTGGGGGAGTTCATCATATTCCCATAGGTTATCTAGGGAAGTGTTGACCCAAGAATTCATCGTATGGTATCATTTCAATCCCACTCTATGATGGGGTATATAAATTGAGGGTGATTCTTTGGGATGCTTGTTTAAGTAGTTAAACAAGATTTGTTAGTGGTACTTAGCCTTAGACCATAGGGATAACTCATGCATCACACTAAACGAAGCAATTAATGGATGTAGTGGTTGTGAAAAAGATAAGACCTTTTCACATCAAGCCAATTAACATAGATCTAAATGATGTGATACACGTAGTGTTATCCACACATATAGGACCATTTACAAATGAATGAAAATTAATAGTTTAAATAGATCCACTTTCCACAGACATACTATTAATGCAGAGTGAGTAACCTAAAGTTCCATGTCACCATACAATCTCTTGAGAAAAGAGGGGGCCTAAAAACTCTACTTTTCATGTTTTTTTAATTTTTGGATTTACAACATAAAATCCTCTCAAGATTAAGTATATAGATATAATTTGACATTACAATGCCAACTTGTCAATTTTAGGATTTATGACATTACACTTAGGTGTTTTTGTCATTTCTCCTTTTTAGTTACATGGTCTTGAGTCAAAAATATTTGTTTATCATAACACATATAATTATGAGTCATGTTTACACATCACTCATTTTTTGGAAGAGGCATTATGCCATCTATTTGACATCACATATTTGCCTTAGTCACTTTATCAAACTTTTATGTGTGTGTCATTTGGTTAAAACATGCATCATTAAACTTCCCATTTCATTCCAAGTATTATGCCTTGGAGTTTTTAAAATAAACCATTTTATATATATTTATATCATGATAACATCATTATGTTGCATGAATTATTTCAAAGACTTGTTTCCTTTCATCTAATTGAAATTCCAAATCATGTGTGCCTTCTAGATCTATGCCTAATAATGTCATGCCTTTCATTGTTGTCTAGCTTGTTATTTGTTTGAGTAACCTATCCTTCTAAATTGAGTCCAAAAGTGGTATTGATAATTTTAGATTCAAACATTGATTGGTTTATACCTATGCCTTATGTAATTTTGGCTTAGGTGTTCACCCTTCACTTTTGGGTTCTACAAATTAGACTAATTTCTTGCTTGATTTAAAGACTATTTTTGTGCCTAATTCTAGGAAGTGGTCTATCATCCATATTCCTAAGTTTCAATGTCTTTTGCTAGATGATCAAGTGTATGTTTAAAATTTAAATGCCTAGTTTGTGTCATTGTGTTTCAATTTTTTTAGATTAAATCTCTTCCCTTGTAGGCCTAGTTTTCTTCCAAGTCTAGCTTTCGTTCCTTGTTCCCAAAAGATCTAGTAATTTCCATTCTGATTTGTTTCAAAGTCTAGCTTTTTTGCCTTGTTTCCAAAAGTCCTATCATATTGCCTCTTTGTTTTAGACATAGTTCTTTTGAGCCTAATTTTTTTCCTTACCCATAAAATACTTAACAACCTTTTTCATCTTTAAACCTAGTTTAAAATTATTTGAAACACTTTTTACCTAAGTTTTGCATTCTATTTTACTCATCCACTTGACCATTTGTGTAAGACATTTAGCGTTTGACATTTGATGTTAGATTGTTTTTATACCAGGTTTGTCATAGACCTTTTTAGAGAAACAACTCCATTCTTAGACCAAGTTAGACCAATTTAAGACCATTTTTAATTTAGACCTTGTTTTTTAAGAGTTTATAGAACTCTATGCCTATCTTCATGGAACATTCATCATTGATTTAGATATGTCTTATTACACTCATAATGGGGCCATATACAATCTAGGATATGATAATGTAGTCATGAATGATTACTTTGTCCAAGACCCTTATGGTGATGATGTGGCTTGTGATATGGATCCCTAGCCTCCGTACACTACTCAATGTGGGGTACAAAGTCAAGATCTGTTAGACCATTCTTTGGTTAACATGCCTCCCTATTTAGAGCAAGACCAAGAGAAAATTCTGCAATACTTTGCTAGTATGCCATTGGTTCTAGAAAACATTCAAAAATAACCATATTACATTACTATTCCATCAACATATGATCCTTATTTATTTGATCATCACTTGATTGAAAATAAGGATGAGTTTTTAGTTCAAGTTATAGATGTAGAGGCCAAGTTTCCAACAGACTTTCCCCATGAAAATTTGCCTAGTTTAGTTATAGTGCATCTCTATTAGTGAGAAAGTATACACATAGGGTGTCATCATAGCATAAGGACATGTCATAAATCTACTAGGTTAACATACATGGGATAATTAGTCATCAACCATATTCATTTTAAATAGATTGAGTGGATTCAGGTTTCTCTAACTTGGGAAGCTTATAACGGTGTTATAGTTGTTAAATATTATAAATGTAGTTTGTTGTAACCATGTGTCTAAGATAAAAATAGTTAATTTTGTATAAATTTAAAATATGAAGAGTTAAAATGGGTTAGACATTGAAGAAATAGATACTGGATCCATGTAATAGGGGCATCTTGTAAAAGCGTAGAGTAATAGGTTGATCTTTGCTTAGTAATTATAAGTTTCAATGGTTTTGTAATTGAATATGTTGTGTAGAACCATCACATACTTTAATTATTACATATGATAATATTTTTAATATATATAATGTTTTTTGAGTAATTGGTTATCCCCAATTGTGTAATAATTGTTGAGTCTACAGTACTAAATAGATTAACTTAAGATGAGAATCACACTAGCCTGAGAATTTGGGTTTTCTTATATTTATGTGATAAATATTTATGAATATAAGTTTCTAAAAAAACAAGGTACCATTCCCTCTTCCATAATTATCCTCATAATTAGCAATTTCTAGGAAACCAAGAACCTCTACTAACAATGATGCAATGAGCGTGGACCATTATGGATTGCTAAAGAGAGGATATGCTTTGATGGTTACCAAGTCAAACGGATTTATAAGAATGGTCGGATAGAAAACTCTTTAAGTTTGCATAGAAAGAAGTGAGAAGGGTAGGGTGTTTAGAAAAGGAAATCATAGAGATTGATCTATACGGTAATGTACATGAAATCTTTTGGGGTGAATTTCTAAGACTACTCATTGCATGATTGGTGAGATTAGAGATTTTTTTTTAGGCTAGATCTACATATAAAATTTAGTGGACTGATAATCTAATCAATAGTTATAGAGCCTTCAGGTTTCTTGGACCCATGTGATTGATCACAGGACAAAAACCACTATAAACAAATATATAACAAAATTTATAGTTCATAGTTATATTGATTTTGACACCACATAAGATCTATTCATGTAAGGGACTATAGGAAAGTTTATGTAGTGAATACCAACTCTTATCAATATGTTGGTCATTAAAAAATCCATATTATCCTACATATTCATGATGGAGTAGTCTTTCACAACACTATAGGGATGTGTGTGGTTGGGATGTGAGGTGGTGCGGATTTGATCTAGAAAGTTGGCTAGTAAAAATTGGATGAGGAGACTGAATGAAAAAGAATAAAAAAATCTTGTGAATACAAAAAAAGAATTATGATAACAAAAGAGGTGGAATATATATGGGATTTCATGAGTGAATGTGAGTATAAGTAGAGGTAGAAGTAAGGGCAGAGACCGAATAGATGTAAGAAACTAAAAGGAGAAAGAATGAGTTGATGAAAGAGTAAGAGAGGAAAAATTTGATGAGAAAGAAGAAGAGCCTATGATTAGTGAGACTAAAGAGCTAGTGAATAAGTAAATAGAAGATGATGAGAAAGGAAAAATCATAAAGGTAGATAATTTGATAGCTAGTAGTGGATCATAGATACTCAAAGAGACATCTTTAAATTTCATAAGAGAGTCACCTAATTTTGGAGGCATGGTCAATCATAGGCACAGTAATAGTTCAAATTTTTACATGAGGAGAATTAGACAATAATACCTTTCACCCCATCAACACACATCCCTTAAGCCCATATTTTATAGAAAAACTCTTATGTATATTCATCCATAGAGATTTATAAGTTAGAGAGAGCAGGATATTGAAGAATCAAGAAGAAGTATCAGGGAGTTACTAGATTATGATTTCAAAAGGACCATGAAATAATTCATTGAATCATATAAGAAATATTTAAGAGAGGTATTGGCTACATTGAATTACCCTTTATTGATTGAATAGGTTGTTTATTTGGTGTCATGGATCAAAATTTTCATTGAACATAGAATGTAAATAGACACCATTATGGAGACTGAAGATGAGTCAAAGATGTTTTCATTGCCTGAGTGATCTAAATCACCTCTATGATCATAGGAATATTTATTATTTTTTTAAAATTTACCATTGCCAACAAATACACTAGTACTTGGAGATAGTTTGACTGGGTCTACAAGACCATCACCATATACACTACCAATGATCACTCCTCCCCAAGTGATAGAACCACTTCTAACACCAAGAGGTTCTAAAGTATCAATTCCACAAGTTACAATATTATTACCATCATCTACAGTAGTGCAACTAATGATTTCATTACAAAGGATCATATACCATATATCTCTATAACTAGGTGCCTTTATCACACTGGTGCCCTATAATGTAACTATGGATACAAAGTATTACTTTCTATGTGTGACATGAAATGGTAGGCAAAAGGCATTGTAGATGAAAACACTAAGAAAAAAAAGATTATTGGTGCCTTATCCAAAAGAGCATTATATTTCTTGTTATGTAAGTACTCAAGAACAACAACCCTTGATGAGGTGTAGACACGGTTGGTTTCAGAGTTTAAGGTCAAGAAAAGCATAGGATAAACCATACAACATCTAAAGTAAATCCACCAAGGTCAAATGGAAACCATTCATGATTATTATCTCATATTTTTTATGTGGTCAATAACATTGAATTTGCCTTGGAAGACAAAGATAAGTCCACTTAGTTTATTAAAGGACTGTAACCTAATATCCAATTTGTAATAAGACAAACTAAATTTACTACTAAAGCAAAATATAGAATAGCCATATCAAGAGTGGAGAAAATAGAGGATTATGGTACCCCAATAGAGAGAAAAACATAGTTAGAAAGCATACTCCAAGATAGTTTACATAAGGTGGAGGCCTCGTAGAATACTATTGAATGACCCAGAACCGATCTCTAGGGTATTTAGTGTGGTAGAGAGGGCCACCATAGGAATGAATACCCAAAATTACATACAATTTTTTTCAACATTTGCCACATAGTGGGATGCTCAACAACTCACTATCAATTGTTACAATAGTATGTTAAAAATCCATAAAGTATGTACTGTAAATTTTGCAAATCTATTAATCATGAGGGTAAGGATTGCAGGGATCTACAATAGTTGAATGAAGACATTAATAAGAATGCCTTCATAGTAGCATCAAAAAAAGCACCATAGATGTCACAAGATATTCTAAAAGTGGAAATCTCTCCCACTAGTGTAACATAAATTGGGTTGGCATGGGCTCAAAATGGACAACCATTTTAACTACAAGGTTTAACTAGTGGAGTTTAAGCTATGCAACCACTACAATACACTTACCAATCTACCTAAAATCTTGTATTTCCCTAGGCATAATAGGCCAACTAGGTGCCAAAAATAAATCAACCTCAATATGGCAGTTACGATACTCAATAGTATTAGTAGGGGTGGAATATGCTATAAACTATAGTAAACTTTGGGCCATACCAAGAAAATGGTTGGGGATACCAAGGGAATAAAAGTATATTCAGAGGTGGATATTATGGAGGTGCATAGTGAGGATGTGGAAATGGTCTTAAAGGCCCTATTATATTTTATTTATATGGGGAACTCAATCATGTGTGGTAAAATTTCCTAAAATACATAATATAAATCCTATTGCATGTACTATCTAGTATCTAAAAAATATGATACTCAAGACTAGCCTATTCTAGAAGCACAAAGATAGAGATCAAGAAGTATAGAATGTCAATAAAGTTGATGTTGAGCCCAGCCATAATGCATTTATGCAATAAATTATAAGAATGTAATATTCACAAGGAATACTTATTTTAGATATGCCAATAGATTTTGGCATACGTAAAGCTAAAATAGATACCTATCCAAAACCAGTAAAGGAGAAGGGACTCATGAAATAAGTTGTAAATATTTTTTAGAGTATTCAACATCAAGGTATATCTATAGCAGATGAAGCCACAATTGATGCTCATATATATGGGTATATTATGTGAATCATGAAACAAAGTGGGTTGTAACAACATTAACAAGCTTGATGAAATTTCTCAATACTCTACGAAATGAAGATATATTATAGAATATCACCAACCTCTTATACATCCTGATTGAATGTGAAAAAAGGTAATGGAAAGGCCTAAGAATATGGTTTGGTTTGTTATGATAAAGAATGCATGGGATGTCGATACCATGGTAGATATAGATTTAGTAAATTATGAGGTATCAAATATTATGTTTGATTTTGGGAGCATAGTGAATATGATCTTATGATCTGCCTGGGAGGTGATCGATAGACCTTATTAAATTTATAACCCTGTAACCCTCAATTTGGTAGAGTATGATAGGGTAGAGACCATAGGATGTCTAGATGATGTGGAGATTAAAATCATAGAGTTAACTCTGCATGGTGATTTAAAAGTAATAAATATGAAGATAGATGAAACTCACTACTCAAATTTTCTAGGGAAAAAGTAGGAATATCATGGTAAAATGACTATCAACATGGTAATAGACCAAACAGAATCACACCAAGATGATTGTACAATCATCATCACTCTTAACATAGATTTCAAGTCAAACATAACTCCTAAGGAACCTAATTCTCCCTCTATAGCAAGAGGCAATAGTTGGATGTGAATTGTGATGTAGAGTGTACCTAATAGACAACATAACATGCCAATGAACTAGTATAACTCTCCTTCAGTAGATCTAGTAGCTACCAAATTGGGGGATAAGTGTTCTTTAAAATCTTTTGAGTATTTTTATAGATGAAGTGCCATCTTTGTCTATACATTCACCTACATAGTCTGATATAGAGTTGTTATATTAAATTGATTCTATGGACCATGACTACACTAAGCCTACTCTTGAATGTATGTTTTTATAAGACCAAACTTCTTCTTTCAATGGTGATTCTAATACTTAAATGCTAAATTGGGATAGAAATGATCATGAGATTAAACACTTGCACATGGTTTATGTGATTGATCGATAAATCCTTGAGTAATTTACCAATGAAGACATTGGAGAATTTATAGTGTGTTTATAAATACATTTATTAGAGGATAGCCAAAGGGTAAGTTACCTCACGTATGCATTGAAAGGAATTGTAGCTAATTAGTGGGTAGCACATTGTAAAAATAGTAAGACTTGGGTAGAAGTGTGTGAATTAATCATCACATGGTTTCAATTACCCATATAAGTATGAAAAGAATGGCCCATATTTAATGAAGGGGAATGTGCACATAACCATATTTAGTAGTGCATTAAAGTATGGATGGCTGAATAAATCAATTCAAAGTATTGGCTACATTACTTTATTTACACATTATGGGTTTTTCCTACCAATTAGTACTTTCAACAAGAACTCTACAGAGAGATGCAACACTAGATTTAGTTGCAGAATGACTTTATTCAAACTTTCATATTTGAAAGTGAGAATTCACTAGTCAACAATACATTAAAAAAGATGAAAACATTTATATACCATGAATGAGTGGAATATTTATGCAATAATTATGATTCACATCTAGAGGAGAAGGAGGTTTGTAAACTTATTGATTTTTCCACCATGAAATCCAAGTGCAATCAACAAGATGCCTGAGACCTTGAAGCTATGACTATGGGGAACAAGCACATACATATAAAAAAAATGGAAATCTAGCCTTTCCATCATATTCAAGATGAGTCTATTGATGACTCTAATTCAGTTAGTGAAGACTCTTTAGAACTCACTAAGTTTTTTGAGCTTGAACTAGATTATTAAATGTTACCTAATACTATGGATGAAGAAGCTAAAGAAGACTAACTGTGATAAATATAACATATAGAATAAGAGTGTGAGTAGGCTATTTAATAATCCATTTTAGAGGAAGCACACAAAGTTTATCAAGAACCTCTGAAGGAAAGAATTGTGAACATTAGGTATGGATAAACACCAAAATTGGCACATATTGGTGACTATTGGAAGCAATAAGACATTTTAGAAGTATTTCACCTTCTTTAATATTACACAAATGTGTTTTCTACTACTTTTGTAAAAGTCAAAGGGGTGAATCCTTTTTTAGGTTAAATTCATATAAAACTCAAATAAGGCACATTACCCATCAACAAGAGGCCTTACCATCTCAACCCTAATACGAATATGAAATTCAAAGATGAATTGGACCATATGCAGGACACAAAAATAATATTTCCAATGGAAAAAGTGGACTGGGTGAGTCCTATGGTAGTGTAGCCAAAGAAAAAAATTTCAATTTGTATTCATGGAGACTATTACATTCTAAATTATACCTATGTTAATGACCCCTTTCCAATACCACTTACTGATGAAGTATTGGAAGCTATAGCTAGACATGAGGTGTATTATTTTATTGATAGATTTAGTTGGTATCATCAAATACCCAATGTAACTAAGGATATAAATAAGATGAAATATGATACAAAATGTGGGTCATTCACATATAAGGTAATTCCATTTGGTCTAAATAACACACCTATAATTTTCTCTAGGGTCATAGTAACTACATTCAAGGACTTTATCCATGATTTTATAGAGGTATATTTGGACGATTGGGTAGTGTTCTCATTGTTTTTAGAATACTTATCAAAATTAATACTAATGTTGGAAAGATGAAGATCATTTAAGATTATGATTAACTTTTAAAAATGCTTATTTTGTATACCATTTGGGATTCTACTAGGCCATGTAGTGTATAGTAAGGGAAACTTGGTGGATCAAGTGAAAATTACAATGAAAATAAGTATTCCACTACCAAACTCCTCCATATAAGTGTAATCCTTTTTAGGACACTTGGGGTATTACCAAAAAATTATAAAAGGTTATGCAACTATGTTAATACCATTAGATAAATTAATGTGCAAAGGTGTTCCCTTTGTATAGATAGAAGAGTACCAAGAGCTTTTATTGATCTAAAATATAGGTTGTTTATTGTGTTAATCCTTATTTTTCCTAACTGGGGTAAACTTTTCCATGTGCATTTTGATGTGTCAGGTACCACAATTTACATAATGCTTGTGCATCTTGGTGAAGGAGGATTGGACCATCCAATCCATTTTACAAGCCAAAAACTATCTACATCTGAAAATAAGTATACCACAACCGAGAGGGAAACTCTATAAATTATATTTGCCCTATAAAAATTTAGACATTATTTTTTGGCTACCCCATTTGAGTTGTTTATAGATCATCAAGCTTTGCGATATATGGTAAACAAGCCATTTTTGGGTGGATGAATGTCTTAGTGGTTGACGCTTTTCTAGGAAATCAACTTTTGTATCAATGTTAAGCCACAAAGGGAGAAAGTTGGTCCTAACCATCTTAACAAATTGCATAATGGTGAGGATCTAGAAGATATCCCTAATGAGTCTCTTGATTCTCATTTGTTTAGGGTTTTTGTGATTCTAAAATAGCTAGTAGAAATCACATAATTTTTAGAGCAGGGGACATTACCCACACATTACACTAAAAGAGAAAAGGAACATCTCTTGACATAGGTGCTTCCCTTTAGCACTGTAAATGGATTTCTCTATCATTTGGGGAAAACTGAGGTCCTACAACAAGTAGAACTAGAGCAAGAATTACCACAAGTCTTAGAAGAGGCACATCAGGGCATTATGAATGAACACTTACGGGGGAAGCTACCACTAAGAAAATATTACAAATTGGTATTTGGTGGCTACACCTTTTTGAGGATGCATAGAGGGTTTCCCAATATGTGATTTTTGCCAATGCATGGGTAAACCCAATTAAAGGGATGAGATGCCTCTTCATCCCATGTTAGCATAAAAACCATTTGAGTAGTAGGGAATTAATTTTTTTGGCCCTATTAATCTAGAAAATAAATGCAGTAATGTTAGATACATAATCATTATGATAGATTATTTTACCAAATGGGTAGAGGTTGCCACTACACTGAGATATGGAGCTAAAGATATTGCTAAGTTTTTATACAAAAACATTATTACTTAGCTTAGATGTCTACTGAGATTGGTAAGTGATCAAGGTATGCATTTTTTAAACAAGACCATCAAGATCCTAATAGAATAATTTATGATTTCTCATCATAAAAGTAATGCATATCATCTAAAATCTAATGGCCAAGTAGAGGCTACAAATAAATTGATTGGTAAGACACTGACACATTTTTGTGATGTCAAGAAAGATGATTAGGAGGATTGACTTCTTATGGTACTTTGGGTTTATTGCACTCATTTTAAGCATGTATCAATATTTACACCATTCCATTTGGTATATGGGATGGAAGTTATCATGTTAATGGAATATGTCATTCCTAGCTTATGAGGTTCTAATGCAATGCATATCGGTGATGTAGAATCACTCACAAGTTAGTTGTTGGATCTTAATAACATAGATGAAGATAGGCATAGAGATGTATGAGCACAATAAATTAACAAAATAATATAAAAATCATGGCATGATAAGAATCTTTGTATGAAAGAATTTCATTGTAAAAAATTGGTATTGCTATATGATAATAGGTTTTGTGTGTTTCTAGGTAAACTCACCATCTAATGGAAAGCTCCATATATTGTCACAAGATTTTTTAGAGTGGGACTATAATATTTTAAGACCTGGAAGGTAATTTTTCTCTAATAAGGGTCAATGGATGTAGACTAAAAGTCTACCACAGTTAGGATCAAAATCACAGAAATAAAGTGTGGTTTCACACATCCCTCTATGTTTAGGAAAAATACAATCATGAAAATGATTTGAAGTTTTTTGTGTTTTTTGTGGGTTGTGTGTTCTAGAAAGTTATTTTTAGTAGAGCATAAGATCAACTATAATTTTTAGTGATATAAGATATGAATGGTACATCTGGACTAGTGCACATCAGATATCTAGTCAACATAGGTGGACATGATTCTAAATAGCATTCTCAAGAAAATATAGGTGTCAGTCACCTATTAAGTTTGAGAAAACCACCTAATCAGATCTTGGGTCATGATCAAGAATAATGGTTACTAAAAATGAGTTAAGACCAAAGCATGTGGGGAAGTGGTTATAATGTCAGAGTCATAATTTTACATTAGGATCAAGCTAAAGTACCTTGTAGGTATGGATAATGAAAATATGGTAGTATGTGCCATCAAACATTCTCTAAAAGTCATACTGGTGCCACATCAACCACATTGAATTCCATATTTGGTGAGCTAAATTTTTTATGGTGTGCAAAATAATGGGGTGCATAATCAATTCAAAATTAAAGCTAACTCTCACAAGTGAGGGATTTTAGGATCCAAATATTAATTATAAAAGATAGAAGGGACAAGTGAAATAAAGTGTATAAGTAATCTACTTATTTTCATTTTACATCATGCACTTTTGTTAAAATTGAGTTCTATAATGACTAGTCTAAGTTTATTTTCTCAGCTATGTGATCTCTAAGTTTATTCACAATAATAAATCATGGCCACCACTCCTATTAGTTATATAGATCTTGAGAAAGATTTAAAGATGAGATTCTTTGTTTTGAAATAATATTTGGGGATAAGGGTCTCACTTCAATATACAAATTTTTTTGACCCTATCGGTAATGCAATGGTACAACATGCAAGAAATAGACTATTTGTGTAGGATGGCTTGGTACCCCATTTGGCTAGATTAGATGTAGAGTGACTAATGTAGTTACCCAATTTTTGGGATTGGTTAGACATAATTTAGTTGTTGGTGGCTTAATATAAACAAAAATGTATTTACTTATTGCATGATACAACTGTGTATCTATCCTATGAAGTAATGGCTCACACAATTGGAATACCTACCTGAGGCAAATCCTTGATGGATTACAAGAATAAACTTCCACCAATGTTTGTAAAGATCAAAGATTCTAAGATTAGAGGAAAATGTGGTATTATAATGACATCTTTCCTAGATGAACTAGTGCATTTATTAGCATAATGCATCTCTCAATGGTTCTAGTAGACCACCAAGGCCAGGACTGAGGCTACCATGGGTGTGGTATATATTACACATTGAATGATCCATGGTGGGGAAGAATTCAATTATCCTAAATTCCTTCTAATATTATTTGAGTAGAACATTACAAAGGTTTTGGGTACAGTGAAGCACACCTTCTAATACCAAATTTTTATATTTATTTTGGTGTTCACATAATGGAAATCACCTATGGGGAAAGTCCACCCAGACACCAATTATTGGCCTGATAAGCAATTTAAAAATCTAGTTTTGTCATCTTCAACTCGATATCAATATCAAGCCCTATTATTCAAAATTTAGGAGAAAGAGATCATCCACATGGTGGCTACACCTACTTTGAATCCCACTTGATGTCATAAAATTTTTGGCCAACATGCAGTGGTATAATGACTTCTAGAGGGCACGTCCATTTGGATCCATGAGCTACCGCCAATGACAACCACTCCATTAGGGTTATTTTTAGACAAACTTATTATGCAAAGGGAGGTGACATTAAAAAAATCCTACATTGTATAGCAAGTTACTCCTTTTTAGGTTGTTCTTCTTAGAACATCAGCTCTAAGTTTATCCCCTATGATAGCCAAGATTAAACAATGCAAAAAGGGTAAATGTCTAGCTCAATGTTTCTCATCATCTCCACCATAATGCAGAACAAGGAGCCAAGTTTCTTGTTATGATGATCCCCATATCCCCAAGATCATGTCTCAGTGTGACTATCCTATGATGTAGATTTACAAAACAAATGTATACTGCTGGAGGAAATGGTGGGAAATTTGTATGAAGAGAAAAATGAAAAGAAATTTTTATTTTAAAAGGTTATGCACATAGTACAAATCCAAAACAAGTTTTCACATGGGTTATGGGTTTCCCTTCTACCTTGTCCACCATCCATTACAATGGATCCTTTGGGTGAAGTGATAGAAACTTAGTAGGATAAGATGGATCTCACACATGGTGTGTAGATTGGAGGTACACCTTTGCCAAAGCCTCTAGATGTACTACCTAAAAGTTCACCAAAGTATATCCTTCCATGTAATTAGTTTATGCACAAGTATCATATGGTGAAGGAGGATCTAGATGCCTCAAACACCATTGAGGTGGATACCCTAAGATTTTCTATAGCTACCTCCCAGCCTTCGAATCTGACTAGTGCATGGATAAAGACAATGTTTCCACATGTTGCTGCATAGGATGTTCCCACTAGTCATTTACAAAAGGGCTCAATGTTTTGCAAGTAGATTCAGATGGTCGAGTAATCCTAATCAATATCACCATCTGATGGACCACTCATAGATATTGAGGAAGTTGAATTTGAGTCTCAAACTAAGGAATAAAAGTAAGTTGTATGTGAAGAAGCTGATAGAGTAGCTACATGAAGATGTCAAAAATAAGATAAGTAAAGGGATAAAGCTAAAGCTACATAGAAGTAGTAGGAAGTGTAGGTATAGGCTAAAACTACAACCACATAAATGTCTCAAGAGGAGGATACTACAAAGTAATTTTTTATTGTTGTAAGCCAATGCCAAAAAGCTATGGCTAAGGAAAACATCATCAATGAGTTTCAACTGAGATGGAATGGTAGCACAAAGTTGAGGCTGATAACGAAGCTCAATGCTAGTAGATGGAAGATATCATAGTTAGATATAAGGTTACCAAAGCTACCCTTACTACTGCTACCACTCAGTCAATGCCAATAGATTCTCAACCTTTATTCCCATCTAAAATACAAACATCATTGGCTACTATTGGGTCTCAACCTTTGCCCATAGGAGATGCTGCTTCACTACAACCTTCATTAGATACTTCTATACAAAGAACAACATAACTAGTTATGGGCTAATACCTACTTCAACAATCTTGTCTTTGATGACCATGTTGGATGTGCCTTTACCCCAGGCTTGGAAGATACTATTTTCATTGTTGATTTCTCATTTTCAATGTATATTGGCAGTTATTTTGGCCACTTCTTTGGGTATCACACTAATCCTAATAGATATTTCACTAGACATTACTCAGCTTTTGTTGAGTAAACAAATTAAAGGTATAACTGCATTTCAAGAATCATTGTCATAGAAGGCTCAATCCTTGGACCATAAGGTCTCACAATTGGAAGCAGAGAATAATGGGTTATGGCAAGCCTTATAGTAATCATGTTATGTTATATAAACTACTTGCCCAAAACTTGTTTAACAACTCACTTTAGATCCTAACCAGTCCTATGTGGATTGACTTCCCTTACTTCTCAATCAATTTATCAAGGATTGGTAGCACATTAATGTGCATACCAATTACACTCAATAATTCCCATCGATTAAATCTAGGAATCTATAATTTTGAGATTTACTTCTTGAATATTAAATGAAACTTGGTGTTACTACACATAAATTTAGGCAAACTAATTGCAACTTGTTAGATTGGCACCAATAACTCCAAGGCATCTAGACTGGTCTCCAACCCCATTTTTATACTATATAGATAACCTCTAATGAATTTTTAAATCCATAAGCTTCTTCACAATCCATGGATGATGCATTGAATTCCTCAATCCTTGCACATGATTTAGTTATAGATTAGCTTGAAGGGCGGAAAAATTATATTCAGGGTAATGCCTTTGCAAGATTTCAATCATAGTGATATGTGGACTACTTTAACCTACATACCATTGATATTGATGTAAAGGTTGCATCAGAGAAGGGTAATACTTCTACCATTGATTATGATGATATTTAAAACTTGTATACTTAGGATCCACTATGTGCATTTGTTTATGTGATCTATGAACTTTTATTATAATGGCAAATGTACAAGTAGGACTTGACTAAGTTGGATGCCTCCATTTCTCCTATAGTTCATGATCTTATTTTTGTTTATCCTAGTCAACTCTTGATGATTATTTGGTAGAGGAAAAAGGTATGATATTTGGCAATGCAGTCTTCAACCACTTCTCTATCACCTCCTACTTAGTCATAGGTGCATCATAGGTTATATATTTTTGGCACTTTTTGTTTCCTCTTTGGTTCTATTTTACAGAGATCACGTTGGTCAAAAACTTGAAAGGGTGGCCTATTGGACTTGTTAGCTTACTAAAAACTTGAAAGGGTGATAGGTTACCTTGAATTTTTTTTTTTGAGGATTATGCAATTTTGAATTTTGCTAATTTCTAGTTATTTTTCCTTTGTGTTGTCTTGGGATAAGACAACTAATTAAGTCTGGGAAAGTGTTAGTGGGAAAGTATGCACATAGGGTGCCATTATATCATAAGGACATATTAACAGTCTATCAGGTTAGCATACATGGGATAATTAGTCATCAACCATATTCTTTTTTAATATATTGCATGGATTTGGGTTTCTCTAACTTAGGAAGCCTATAATGGTGTTATTATTGTTAAAGATTCCAAATGTAGTTTGTTGTAACCATGTGTCTAAGATAGAGATAGTGAATTTTGTATAAATATAAAATATGAAGATTTGGAAGGGGCTAGACATTGAAGAAATAGAAATTAAATCCATGTAATAGAGGCATATTGTAAAAGCGTAGAGTAATAAGTTGATCTTTGCTTAGTAATTATAATTTTATATGGTTTTGTAATTGAATGTGTTATATAACACCACCACAAACTTTATGTATTTCCTATGATAATATTTTCAATATATATAAGTTTTTTTGAGTAATTGTCGATCCCTGATTATGTAATGATTGTTAAGTCTACATTACTATCTTGATTAACTTTAGATGAGAATCACACTAGCCTGAGCATTTGGGTTTTATTATATTTCTATGATAAGTCTTTATGACTTTGAGTTTCTTCAAACTAAGGGATTGTTACCTATCGCATAGTTGTCCTCATAATTATCAAGTTCTGGGAAACCAGTAACCTCCAATGACACTCTCAATATGCCTTATACCCAAAATATTGCACATTACTCTACTAAAAATCCTCAAGCACTCATGTCCATGTCATATCAGGACCCAAATATGCTTGTAAAAGGAGAAGGTCTCATGGAGGACTAGTTTATACAAATGCAAAGAGCATATCAAACCTATTTAAATCTAACACATAATTTTAGTACCATGAGTATGTCAAATTCTCCATTCATAGAATAGCTCCTTTATAGGAGTATTAATTAAATTGACAAGTCAAGATAATTTGGGTATAAACCCATTTTAAAAAATCATTTTAGTTAGTGATATGTATAATCTCCCATCTATTTAATAAGTGACTACTACTTCTACATAGAATAATATACCAAACATAGTATATAACATGAAAGTGTCTTCCAATCTAAGCCAAAGAGGTGTAGCTACACCAAAAAATATTCCAAAATAACAAGTGACTTTAGTTAATACCATGAATGGTTCAAAATATTAGGGGGAAAGAACTCCTACATCTTAACCATAACAAGCTACCTCTAATATTCAACTAGCTTCTTTGTCAAGCACACAATCACAAGGTTTAAGTAATTAAACACTGACTAGTGCTTCTCATCCAAAACAAGTGAGGAATGTTACTCCACCTCAATAGGTGATAATTAATATTCCACAATAATATTCGTAGTCTAGTTTACCATCGCAAAAAAGGTAGAACATTATGCCACTTCAACAGGTGGTAAAAAATGTTCTACCTCACTAAGTAGTGATAAACAGACCTCAAGAGTCATAGACCAATTTACCTTTATAATCACAAATGTTATCTATTCAAAAATGTATGCCTATTTTGTCAAAGACAAATTTTGAACATACAACATGTTGCTACTTCATAATAGGTGTTCACACAACAAAGAGGTATCACTATCCAACAAGTACCAATTAGGTAGTAATTGCCTTTCATTCAGCACATGGCACAAATCCAAGGATAGGTCCTTAGTTCACAATAATTTCCCCTTATTGAGCCATGTTTTACTAATCAGCAGGATGTCCCTACTCAACCTTAGTAGGTGCATTACTTTACCCAAATCCATATCCTTCCATCATAGCCATAATTCCCTTAAAACTAAGGCTATATAAAGAATCCCAAATATAATATTAAATAATAATGTGTACAATTTAAAAAATCACATCCCAATCTGTGGATGCATATTCTTGGTTAGTTCACTCATCAAACTAACATTCCATAACAAACCATACCTCCATTATACCCTGGTCAAGCTAATCCACATTTGACCACCCAACCTCCACCTCAGCCAAATGTTCCATCTAGTTTCTTGGCACTAGAAATAAAATAAATTAAGGATGTAATTGTTGTCATTAAATTAGGTAAATAAACCAATAAATTCAAGTTAGATGATGTGTGTTCATATCCATTCAACATGGAGTATCTACATAGACCATTTTCTCTAGGGTATGAAGCACAAAAATTTAATAAATATAAGGGTAAAGCATACCTAGGCCCATTTGATAGATTTATTTATTGCTTACTAACTAGTGGCTTATAATAACATTTACCTACTCCTTTTTTCCCCTCAAAGTCTAGTAGGACATGATTTAAAGTGGTTCCTAAAATTTCCAAAGAATTTTGTATCTAATTTTGATGACATCTCATATAAATTTGTGAAACATTTCTCCAATAATATCAAACATGAGATTTCATTAGTATATTTGACTCAAAACAAGAATATTTTTGGTGAAAGCTTCAAAGCCTATCTATAGAGATGGAGAGTACTTTCTAGTCATTTTACCCATAGCTTACTAGACAAACAATTAGTTGTGTTTACGAAAAAATTACACAATGAGATATCCTACCATCTGGTGCTTCAATGTGCACATACCTTCAAAGAGATAATCTACACAGGTTTGATAATATAAAAAACCCTTATTAACAAATGGATTATCAAGTTAACCTCATCCAACCAAAATTAAAAACAAAACTAGAGCACATGACAAAATTAGAACCACAACCAAATCCAAGCACAAGCATCAACACCAACCTAGGCTAATAATTATGAAAAATACAAGTAATACAACTATAACAATAATGTTTTTGACAATGGAGTAACTGAGTCATGTCATGTTGAAGAGGTGCACATAGGATCTACTCAACCCATGTCATAAATCCATCTTACTCATCACCAACCTATTCAATAAACACAACCTTTGTCACAGCCTATACCTACTCCACAAACATATTAACCAATACCTTTACAAACCCCTCCTCCAAAAATAGATGCCCCTACTCTTTGAGTCTTCATCGACCTTGGAAAACCTATATAATCCATGTTTCAAAAGATATTTGTAACTAATATGATTAGTTGGCCAATTATAAAGCATTATCCTGAGGGTATTTCATGTCTAGACTATTATAGAGAGAATGAGTTATGTGAATAACATCATGTTCATGGGCATAATATAAGACATTATGTGCATATAAAACATCTCATCAAAAATATGTTAGAAAATGAGGAGATTACATTAGATATTAAAACATCTATGTCCAATAAGAACTTGAGGATCTACCAAAACCATTTTCCACAACATAAAAATAATAATCAACAACAACAACAATGAATGCTAGAATAATATTAATAATAGTATCAACAACCATGGAAATAACAAAAATATCAGCAACAACAACAACAATGTCAGCTGAATGGGAGGAACCAAGGCTAGAGTGATTCTAATAACCAATAGACTTACCATGAAATTGTACATGACTACACCAAAGTTGTAGGTCATATTATAGGATTTTGAGTTTCCACCATCACCATTAATCCTAGACCAAGTGCTAATAGAATAAGACCATTCTCAAAAATCTTAATTATCCCACCTATGATAGTAACCCTTCCATGACTTGAGACCATAAATAAGTACAATAACAAGTAGGGATTACTATTTGGGACCTTATACTGATAACTCATAATTGCCCTATGACCACAACCAAATGCACCAACAATTGAGACTTATCCTATCTATCCCACCTCCATCATCATCAAGTTATAATGGTCTTGTATCTAATATCAATTATGTAATCACAATTCAGTGATCAAAGATTACCATACCAAGCCCATAACCCCTACCAAAAAACCAATCCAACCCACTATCCTAGCTAGGAACAATCCATTTACCATTGTTAAGGAAAAACCATATGATATTATGGAATAACTTCAAAAGACACCTGTAGAAATCTCTATTTTGTATTTATTGTGTATGTCTACTATCCACAAGAACATCTTAATAAAATTCTTAGGCCAATACCAAGTTCCAAACAACATAATTCTAGAAAAATTCCAAGCTTTAGTTGGACATCTAGCCCTAAGCTAATAGTTGACCTTTGACCAAAGCAATATATCATCCCTTGGCCCTCTCCATAATAATCCCCTATATATTAAAGTTTTCATAACATGGAAATATTTTAAATGTGTACTAATAGACAATGGATCAGGCCTAAATATTGTGTCTCTAAAGCTCATTAAGCATCTTAGATATATAATAACTGATCTATAGCTAGAGATAATTACTATTAAGGCCTATGATAATGAAGAGTGGGAATCACAAGGCACTATAAGCTTGCCAATTATCATTGGGACCTTGTCCCAAGATACACTTTGACAGGTGTTAGACCTTAACTTATCTTATAATTTGCTTTTGGGTAGACCCTGGATACATGAAATTCATGCAACCCCTTCAATATTGCACCAATGTCTCAAGTTCTCACATTCAAATATGGAGGTCACTATCAATGGAGATTTATAGCTCTATGAACATTGTAAACATTTGAAGGAAAAATATGAAAGTTACAACTACCACTTTGGCCTAAATCTGGTTCCCAAAAAGGACAAAGACAAAAATAATTGTCAAATTACTTGAGGCCAATTGTAAATACCCAGATAGTCTTGAATCATCTTCTCATATGCCTCCTCTTGAAATGTCAAACCATTTTACCATTTTGGCTACTGGCCTAAGATAGTATTTAAACCATGACATGTTTTATATTGTCAAGCTTCCATAGAATCCCAAGTTCGATTAAAGACCTAAATCTTATCCACCTTGTATGGAATGGAAAAGGTAAACTTCATAGTCCATCTCCTATCATTTTCACACTAGCCATTCGCCAAGAAGAGGACCCACTTACCAATAATGAATCATGGTTGTACAATGACAAATTGGCTGATTTCTATAAAAAATGTGAAATATCTCTTTCCTAATAGGATCATGAAGAACCAAGCCTATGAATATGGAGTCCTCAAGAAAAATAAATAGGGTACTATTGAGCCAATTTTTATAACTAGGTACAAAGTAACTATTGGTCTCAAATTTAAACCACCTGGTGGTGACCCCACATATCTTATTTGTGTTCCAATGCTAGTATATAGTGGTGATGATGTTGATAATAAAATAAATTATGATCTTATATTTTATGAAAACCTTACCAATACCAACATATTTAACCTATATACCATATGTACCATTACCCTAGTAAGTTGACGTAACCCACTTCCTCTTTATCACCCTCAACTTATAGCATGTGACCAACAAGAATCCACAATGCCTATAGATGAGTTTGAGAATGATGATGCATTTTGAAATTTTATAGGCTTAAGAGACAATTTTCTATTGGGAGACTACAAATAAGGGTTCTCTATCCAACTAGATCCTACAACCTATTTTAGAGAGCATGTGAACAACCTTAGCCAAAAACAAAAGATTAAAACATTGATGTCCCAAAGTGAAAACCTATTTGAGGTGATTTTTGACCAAGGTAAAAGTAAAGAGAAAGGCTAGTCTTTTGGTGAAAACCTATTTCAAGCACCATTAGATGGGTGTGTTCACCTTTCCTCAAATGAAGCTCAAGAGACCATCAATGATGAAATTACTTTTGGGTCTGAGTTCAGTTCTACAAAACAACATGCCTTTAATTAAATTGCCCAAGAATTTTTAGTAGTGTTTATAACATGGCCATCCCTACCATTGGGAGATTTTGATTCATCTTTATTAGGACATCTTGAAGAGATAGTCTAAATGATAGACTTTGTAGTTGTAGGCCAATTTAAACCATTGCCAACCATTTTGTAAGATGTCTCGACTCTCCTAGTAGAACATATTACAAAATTGAACATCAAGACTCTAGATGAACCTAAATGGATCAAGTTAGGTTCATCTCTCATTGAGGAGGAACATGAAACTTTATATCCCTTTTAACGAAATTCGTTGACATCTTTGTATGTGCCTATTCAAACATGCCTAGTTTGGACTCTACCTTGGTTGTACACCACCTTGCTGTACATCTTGATGCTAAACATGTGAACCAAAAATTGCACAAGATATATGCTCATAATAGTGTATTAGTAAATAAAGAGTTGTAAAAATATTTAAAAGTGAGATACATCCAACCAATCAACTATTCAAAATGGATATTGAATGTTGTGCTTATTAGTAAGAAGATAGAAAGAATTAGAATCTATACTGATTTTAGAGATATAAATAAGGCTTTCCCCAAGGATGAATTTCCTTTACCAAACATTGACATGATAGTTGACACCATATTAGGGTATGAAATAATTTCACTTATGGATGGTTTTATAGGATACAATTAGATCTAGATTGCACTAGAAGGCCAACATAAAACATCATTCACCACTCCTTAGGGAATATTTTGTTATTAAATTATGTCATTTGGTATCAAGAATACTGGGAGCACATACCAAAGATCCATGATTTCCATATTTCATTATATGATGCATTACATTATTGAAGACTATGTCGATGATATATTGGGTAAATCAAAGACCCTCACCGATCATCTAGCTACACCACACAAAACATTTGAGAGGCTTCATAAATATAACGTTAGACTTAATCCTAAGAAGTGAATATTTGGTATCACTTTAAGAAAATTTCTAGGCTTCATCATCCCTCATGGTCATTGAAGTCGATCTTGCCAAAGTAGAAGTCATTACCAAGATGCCACCACCTTCTAATTTGAAGTAACTTCATAGTTTACAAGGCAAGATTTAGTCTATTAGATGCTTCGTATCATAATTAACTGATGAATGCCATCCATTTACACACTTTTTGAAGAAGGGTGTAACATTTCATTGGGATGGTGATTATCAAAAAACCTTTCAACACATAAAGGAATATCTTGCTAATATACCTATTTTGTTACTACCAATGCTAGGAATTTCATTCCTATTTTACTTGTCTATAATTGAGAAAGCCTAGGGGCACTTCTAGCTCATCATGAGGACAATGGAAAAGAACATGTTATGTACTATCTAAGTTGTACACTAGTCATGTATGAACAAAACTATATGCCTATTAAAAAATCTTAGTTAGCTATGGTCTTTGTAGCCAAAAATCTTTGGAATTACATGCTTAACAACAAAACCATGGTTATTTCCAAATTAGATCCACTCAAGTATCTACTATCCAAGATAGTTTTACAAGACCACATGGCTAAATGGAACATGCTTCTAAGTGATTTTCCTATTGAGTATGTCAAGCAAAAAGCATTCAAGGGACAAGTACTTGTAGATCAACTTAATAAAGGCTCCCCTTATATATATTAAACCCCTCACTTTTCAATTCCCAAATGAGTCGATCATGACCATAATTGAAACACTTCCTGAGGAGTAGCACTAAAAGCTATATTTTCATGGCTCATTCAAATCACATGGATCACTGGTAGGCCTATTTTTTATTACACCATAGGGGTTTCTTATCCCCGAGTCATTCCATATCAGATTTCTTTGTACTAATACCATGGAAAAATATGAAACACTCATTATAGGGCTTCACCAGGTAGTATAATAGAATATTCAATATCTCACAGTATATGGTTATTCTCAATTAATCATCAATTAGGTTACATACCACTTTCAAACCAAATATAACAAGATGGTGACATATAAGTCCATGATCAACATTTTCAAATAATAAATAACCAATATTTAATTTGAACACATACTTAGGGTTAGTAATAGGATAAAAGATGCCATGTCCTCCATTGGCTCTTTGATTTGTCACATAGACAAAGTAAAATAATATCAATTCCTCATTGAAAATATTCTAGTGTCAGCACATGAACTTTCAACTATTACAATGATCTATGATATTTTTGGTCCCAGCTCTATCTAGCACTTAGACCTATTTATATACCTTCATTACCATATCATGTCACTAGACCTGTCAAGTAACATTTAAAGGCCTTTACCCACCAATCTTCACACTATACTCTACTTGGCCCAACCCTTTATTGTAATAGCTTTGATAAAACTTTGCTTTATTGTTTAAATTTGGTAGAAGCAACATTAACATTACATGAATTTTATGGAGTATGTGGAGCCCATATCAGTGGGGCCATCTTAACTAAAAATATCCTATGTACCAGTTACTATTGGCCAACTATGGAAGCATATGCCACCGCTTAATATTTCAAAAGATGTAATAAACGTTAAAATCATGATAATTTAATTCATGCTCTAACAAAAAATTTAAAACTAATGCTTACACCATGGCCATTTGCAGCACAGGGACTTGATTTCATTGGTAATATTAACCCTACCTAATCCAATAGTCACTAAACACATCATTACTACTATTGAATATTTTACTAAGTGGGTTGAATCTATACATACCCCTTACATAACTAAAAAATAAATTTCAAAGTTCATATTTAATCATATCATTTTCCACTATGGTATCCCATCTAACATTATGTCTAATAATGGTAGATCATTTAAGAACAAGGGTTTCATAATTATTTGTTCTAAGTACAACATCACCCATTATTTTTATACCACATATTACCCAAAAGGTAATCTCCAAGTAGAAGCATCTAATAAAACTATTGTCAACATCCTTAAAAATATTGCCAATTATATTGGCCATGATTTTCACCTCTAAATCTTTCATGCCCTTTAGGCATACCACACTAATTATTGTACCCCAATAGGAGCCACACCATATTCCTTAGTTTATGGCACTGAGGACATTATTCCAATCAAGTTTGAGTTACCTTATCTATATATCTCACTGAAACACATCCTAGATGATTATTATAAAAAAGCTTTGGACAAATAATTATCTCTATCTACCCAACTGGGGCATGTTTTCATTCTACCAATGATTATAAATACCTTTGGGAAAATCATTATTTTTATTTTTCTAATGATTATAATCACTTTTGGGAAAATAATTATCATTTTACCTTGCTATGTTGATGATTATAAGCATCTTTGGGAAATTCATCCTTTTTATCTACCCAACTAGGGCATCTAACTGTGCCACTAATTATGTGGTAAAATTAGACTTTTTCAACCCTTTTTGCCTTTTGGTCCCATTGTTTCCTTCTTTCAAGGGACCGATCACTAACCTTATTTTCCAACCACTCCTTTGAGGGGGCATCTATGGATTATCCATCACCTATTGGGGTGTTTATCTTTATTTGAGAAGATGTTATTGTGCCTATATATTGCAACACCTTCCCAAATAGGGGTAAACTGTAGACACCACATTCTGGCTATAATTGGTTCTTGATCAGAATTTAGACTGATTCTTACCAAACATTGTAAATTAAGCCTAATAATAATTGAATGTCCCAATTTCATCTATGCATTGTTAAACAAAACTCAAAATCATGTTGAGGCATCTCTATTTGGGATACTATCCCGTACACAACAATAACCTCTCACAGATTCATCCTCAGCCACCTTATGACCTAACAACTAGTAGTTTGGCCTATAGACCTATTAAGTGGGGAACTTGATCAAATCTTAAAATATTTAAAATGCTAATAAAAATGAATCATCTAATTAAATAATATTAAATGATTATTTGAGTTATCCATTTGAAATTAATGAATATCTAAAAATATAAATTTTAAAATTCAAAATGTCAAGCCTTTTCATTATTACCTTTATGAGTTGTCAAGCTCTTCCAAAATATCTCAAAATATCTAATTTGAGATCCATTCCTAGTAATTAAAAATCATAATTACATGACAAATTTTAACTCAAATAGAGTTAGCCTCAACTCATCTAGGTTAGTTTGAACTCATTCCATGTTTTAACTCAACCTTAACTCACATTGGGTAAGAGTTAACTTTTGAAGCTATAAATACAAGGCCATATCTATTAATATCTAATCTTGGATAGTGAAGTGTTATTATGTAGGATTTCCTTTATAATCTCTCATAATCCAAAGTTATAATGTTAATTTTTAGAGAGACAAGCCTTTTACTAATGTTACCATGTCAAATTCATAAGTTGATTAGCTAAGCCAAAGTGCCAAGGAGAGAAGGAGAAAATGGAGATTAATTGTTAAAGAATTCTTGATACACAAACTAAAAAAATAACTTCAACAAACCATTTGGATCTCCAAGGAGGTAAAAAAATGATTTACTTTTTGTTCTAGTTGTTTTTTCATTTGTATGCTTTTTACCTATGCTCTCCATAGTGTCTAGGCTAGAGGTGTTAGTGTTTAGTGTGTTTATTTTGAGTTTATTTGATTACATAACATAATACTAATCTCCCCTATATGTATTCCTTATTCACACCACTCATCACACTTTCCTAATTTTTTCCAATAAGGTATCATAACAACATGGAATTTTAGGGTTTACATGTAAAATCAGTCAAAACACATCACTGATAGGGGAATTATAACTTTTGTGCATAGGAATAGGTTTGTTATATTGAAACACAAGTGCAGCTAGAAGTTCACAACAATTATGCACAAATGACACTATCACCAAAAGGATATCACTAACACTAATGAAGCTATTATCTAGTTAGGGAACTACTATCTAGGAAGGGTTTTTACCCTTAGATCCTATCCATGACACTTAGATCAGCTCTTGTCCCAATTTATAGCCTCCAAATATTTTGTCTCAATCAATTTATAGCTAAGTACTTATATACCTCATTTATTTTTATTTTTAGAAAGTTAAAACTAGGTTATTTCTATTTCAAATCCATGGCTATATTTATTGCATATTTTTACCCTTATTTACTATACTCATCTCTTATAACAACCTATGGCTTAAACTCCATAACCCTAAAAATTTAAATCATTTGGTGAACCTAAATTACTTGAAACACTTCTAAAACTCTAGATCTATATGCTCTTAGGGTTTGTATCATTTTATTTTATATGTTAATATATTAGTTCCAAAATCTCAATTTTTCTCATTAATTAATTATTGTAATATTTCAAAGATTTAATTTCTTTAAAGGCTAAAAATATACAACTCTTTATTTTCCTACTTCCCAACCTAAAATGGTAGAATCAAAAAAAATATTAGATGAAACTGATAATATACAATTAAAATATTTCATTTCCTAACATTTAGACATGCAAGATGACCTTATAAATGTTTTCCATGAAGAACTTCAAAAATCCAATAATGGCCAATCTTCTACTCCCCTAGATAAAAATATGGTTACACATACTTTAAGGGTAGCTCAACTTATTCAAAAACTCATTTTAGCTTGACAACCTTAAATAATGGCACCACCTCCTATGGATAGTTCCTCCTCTTTAGATGTACAATACATTATGCATGAGATTCATTCTATGTAGTCTAAGGTGTTACATCTTGAGAAGGGTGCTATTAATCCATCACATTCCTTGGATTCTTATGTTATTTTGCATACACCTTTGTCACCCAACATAGTAGAAAATCCTTAGCCATCTAGATTTATGGAACCTAAAATTACTTTGCATGATGATAAGGGCAAGCCAAAGCATCATCTATGTGATTTTCATGTAACATGTTTAGAATATGTGTCCAATGATTATCCCCTTACTAATTTGTTACCACACAACCTAAAGTACCATGCCTTAAAGTGGTTATATGATATTATAAATCAGTCCATCACCACATTAAACCATTGGTAGATATGTTTTTGGAAAAAAATTCAATCAAAATCAATGATAAGATCTCATATGCTCAAGTGGTACAACTTCAAAAAAACTCCAATGAGCCTATTATAGAATATGTCTTGCAATAAAAAACAATATTGGAAAAGATGAATATCCCCATGGAAGATAGAGAGATCCAAGACATATTCAAATAGAGTTTACTACCAGCATTACATGAATCTATTTTGTTCAAGAAGTTTCCAACATTCACAGATTTATGCTACATAGTGAAAGAAAGGGAAGTCAAGCTTATCTCTATGGGTAAATTAAAGTACACAATTGGATCAAATTCAACTAATAAGAGTTATAATAATCCTCCATACAATGTAAGGGCCCCTAATAAAAAGAGTGATTAAAAGGCCATAGTTAATATAGTTTCATATCCACCTTTTTTCTTGGTTCTATTAGCTCCTCCATAGAGAGTTTTCACAAATCTTATAGAAACACTAGCACATGTTTTACAATAGCTCTTGGAATGCAATGTCCTATCTCTCCATCTCATAAAAAATGTTGATACAAAAAATACTCTATTAAAAATTATGATTCTAATGCATTTTATGATTATCAAAAAGCACCATGTCATGCTACAAATAGATGCATTAATTTTAAAACATAAGATACATGATTTGATACAGGCAAAAATCATTTATGTGGGAACAAATAGAGAGACACCTAAATTTCTAAAAATGGAAGCTAAGGCATTCAAAATATTTTCATAGATGTTTCCAAAACATATAGCTAATGAGACAAGAGGAACTTTAGGTGTTCATTGTATGTATCAGGCACATCCACCACCAATATCCTATCATAATAATATAAAGGATGCACACCCCCTATATAATATCATTTGTGTGTATCATACTATAGTACTAGCTAGACTACTAATCACTTTCTCAGAGTAGGATATTATTGATGGTGATTCATATTTATATGTACTCTTTGTATGAACCTGCATTGATCATCATCTTATTTAGAGTGTTATGGTTGATAATGGATCAAGTATTAACATGTGCACTATAATACTTCTAAAACATTTGGGTTATTCAGAGTAGGACATTTATCCAACTAACACATTTATTTGTGGTTTTATTGACCATGTTTAGATCTCCATTGGGGAGATTGTACTTCCACTACATGTTGAACCAACACATGTGGCCACTATAATCTTAGTAGTGCCTAATGAAATAAAATTTGACATATTATTGGTTAAGCCATGGATATATTAATATGAGACATTCCATCCATTATGAACAAATGACTAAAGTATATACATGATAATTAGCTTGTTACAATTGAGGGTATTTCATATGATTATCATTTACCTATCCCATAAGTAGTTGTTGATGATTAGAATTGCACTGTTTCTAACACCAATAATGGGAAGTTTCAGGAATGTGGGACTTGCAACCTAAAACAACCTCCAGATTTTAAAGAAGATGGCTCTTCTTTATCTCAAAAGTATTTTGGGGAAAAAGGATAGAAATTAAATAGAAAACACCAATGCAATGAAAGAAAATCTAACTATGGTGATGTGCCTGAGTTTAATTCAATCCTTAATACTAAGCATAGTGAAGCTATATTTAGGATTCAATTACATTAAAGAGTAAATAATGCATGATTAATGTAAAAGATGAAAAAAATAGAATTAAAGGCTCACAAATTAGACTATTTTCATAGTAACATAGAAAATATCAACAAAGGCACAGAACTCAGTCTTCTTATTAATTTTCCAGTCACATAAAAGGCACAGATACATGCACAGTTATACAAACTTTCTAGATCAAGAAAATAGATTAAAGGCAAATGATATTACTGGCCATAGCTAGAAAGTCTAAAACTTCTTGATAACAATCTCTCATAGAAAATTCTCTCTATCTTTTGATGATTTTGATGATCTCTGCACCCATATTTATAGCATCAGATTAGCTCTAGATTTATCGCATGTTCCCAACCCAATGGTCTAACTGAACTCTAACTAAACTGGAAGTGTTTATCAAAAGATATTTTTTGGATCTAAAACATTTAGTCTCCCTACAAGTTCATTGGTTGAATTAGATACACGTAACACTTTTCAATATGAAATAGGTGAGGACACTTCATGTGTTCCACTTACTCACTTGAAAACCATCTCATTATTTAGGAGGCACTAGAAAATGACACTTGGTAGCTTCCATAACACTACAAAAAACACACGACACTTTCCACTACATTATACTCTTTACTATGTCTTTGTATCAGGAGTGTTCCATCTTTGACACTTGTCATAGTCCACTACTCTAAAACTTTATCAACTTAGACAAAATGGGACCCACACCACTTCTTGCTCGAGCAACTTCGAAAGGGGAAAGGGGACAGGTGTCACTTTTTACGTATCTTTAACAAGGGACACATGGCGGCCTCCACTAAGCTTTAGCTACACTATAAAAACATTCGGGACTCATTTTAGATTCATATAGATGGTGACACTTGGCAACTTCTACTTACTTTAGAAACAAAACCTGGGGCCCACCATAGTCTTTACTTAACAATGAAACAAAATGAAGAAACTGTGGATCTTGACACTTGGCAGCTCTGGCTAAACTTTAGCTAAGGACATGTGGCAGCTTCTGCTGAGCTTTAGCTAAGGACATGTGGTAGCTTCCACTATTTTTAGAAAAACATATTAAAACCTTCTGTAGTTGACATTTGGCACCCCCATGTGCACTAAGAAAAGCTTATCATAAGAAGCTTTTGAAACTCATAAGAAACTTGAAATGTGGATGCCAACACTTATCACACTCCACTAGATTATAATGGAACACGTGGCACATTCCACGCAACTTATATAAATTATAAAATGTGTCCTAGCTGATGACACTTAGCAACTTTCACTTGACTTTGATACTTAGACAAATTTTAAGCAAAAATGAAACTCACGTCTACGCTCTGTGTCAAAAACTTCACTGCCTCGAAACCGAAATGCATAGGGACAAAACTTGGAGCGCACAACTAAAACTCAAAAATTAAAATGTAGAGTATTTTACTCTAAAATTCTTGGCAACCCCAATGACTTTTGAGCCTGCTCAAAAATAATACAAAGAATGTATAAAAAATGTGACAAAAATCACAACTTCAGTAAGGCCGTCTGATAAAAAGACCACTCAGCATCAGATAATCCCTACTTATTTTGCAATTCATGGAAGGCTAAATCAAGGTTGATGATACCCTTGTGTGAAAAACTCTACAAAATATGAATTGCAGCCTTCAATTTAAATTCAAGATGGGACATGGGGATCAATATAGCTTCCACTTTTGGCATGGATGAATCATTTATTAAACCCTGCAAAACTGACTAATCATTTTGCCTTGCTAACAACAAAGGTTTAATCTCATCAACCATCAACATAGTGTTGCAATCCAGAAAAGGGGAGGGAAGACCCAATTGCACCAGATCTTCAATATGTTGCTTCATGTCTTTGATTCCCTCTTTCACCACATCTAAAAGCTTTGTGCAATTGATTGTTGCAGAGTTACAATGGGCCGAAGCATATGATTTGCTTGTGAGAAGCTTATCAATGGATTCATAAATCCTAGACCCTTATTGTGAAGACTGTGCCTCCTCCATATCTATCTCTATATTGGTAATCAGTGAACTTATGTAATGGGTATGGAAGGTTTGCAATAGGGAAGGCCCTCTTACTAAGCAAGGTTTGCTATGAACTAAAAATATAGGTAACAAGGATTTTCAAGTAGACACAAGAATGTTTGAGACACTTGTTAAGATTTAACTCTTGTTATGGGGTATTTAATGATTCATCAAGTCTCAAAAATGGCATTAAAACTAGATAACCATTAGCAAATCTTATTGAATTTGTGTGTGACAGTGAGTCAGACACATCATGAAATGGTTGCATAAGGTACCTTGGGAAATGTTGGAATTTGAGAGAGATTTAATGAATTCAAGAGTTTAAATTTTTTTGAAAAAAGCTTTGACCCATGGCCACGTGTTCAAAGAACACTTATTTAAAAGAAAGGGTGGGAAAGAAAAATGGGGAAACAAAGCAACAAGGAAAGGGAAACTATCATCTAACTATAATACATTAGAGACACAGCTTAATTGAAATGTTTCAAGTAGATCCCATCCATAGGAATCTCTTTAGGTTTGCCCTCCATCATTTCTGGCTCAAAATATTTTTTTTGTTTACATGCACGAATCTTATAGGGGCCAGTCCATAATGCTTCAAATTTAGTATGTTGACCCGGCTTGGTAGCTTTTGCATCCCATTTCAAAACAACTGAGCCTACTTCGAAATGTGGATTTGAAGTCCTCTTATCAAAGTAGTCTTTGATTATTTTTTGATGCTTCATTAATCAATCATGTGATGCATCCCTCCTTTCTTGAAATTTTAAGAGTTCAGCAAGTCTGACCTGCATGGGGCCATTTTCCTCAATTTCAATTTGTTTTAATAATTGGAAGGCCAAAATTTCCAAGCTTAGGGGTATTACAGCAAGCTTACCATAGACCAATTCATATGGGGACATTTTTTTCACCTACTTAGGTTTAATTCTATCAGCCCACAGTGCTATATTAAGCACTTTATGCCACTCTTTGTGATGATCAACCCCTATTCTCTTAATAAGTCTAATCAAGTTCTTGTTGGTTGATTCTGCCAAACCATTACCCTAAGGGTAATAATTCAAGGAAGTTTTTAGATAGATTCCATGCTTTAGTGCAAATTCAGATTATTTAGACCCTAAAAATGCTTTAGCATTATCTAAAATTATGGTACGAGGAGGCCCAAAGTGAGTAGTGATACTCTCTAGAAAGTCTAGGATCACATTTTCTATTGCATCTTTGAGTGGCACTACATCACTCCATTTGGTGAAATAATCTATGGTAGTTAGAATCCATTTGTGCCCCATACTCGACATTAGATTGATCATTCTAATGAAATAAATACCCCATTAAACAAAGGGTTCATCAATAATTATAGGACTAAGGGGCATTGCTGCATTCCTTCTCATCCCGACATAATACTGACAAGATTGGCACTTTTTAACCAGTTGATAATAGTTTGTAAATAAAGTGGGCCAAAAATAACATGCTTGAGTTATCTTTATAGCTATGGTTCTTGCAGAAAAATGTCCACTTGAGACTCCATGGTGCATTTCATGTAGTATTTTCTTAGCCTCATCTTTCTCTACGCATCTTAAAAGTATGCCATTAGTATTTCTTCTAAAAATAACTTGGTTAATTAAAACAAAATGGACTCCTTGCTGCTTATAGTATCTCTTCTTGTCCTACGAGAGCTCTTTTGGGAAAATCCCATCTTTCATAAAATGGATCCTATTTGTGACCCAGGAGTTTTGATCAACTTCTTATATCCTCAACACACTTTCCTTTTCTATTTCTGCAGGCATCATCTTTTCCATATCTTGAGTCATGTATTGCCATAACCCCCTACCTCTGACCAGCTTAGTGGGTCTGACCTCTACATCATACTCAAGGATCTTTGTTATCTAGTTTGTTATTTTTTAGTAATTTCACCCTCCATAATGTATTCTCTGACACTAGGATGAGCCATAAGTATCAGAATCTTAATTCTTGTCACCATATGCCTAAATTTCTTGAGGGCTTTAACCATAACATATGCTTATTTCTCCAAAAAGTTGTATCTAGTTTCATACTCCCTAAGAGTCATTGAGAAAAAGGCTATTGGGTGTTCTCCCTCTTGTTGATCATCTTTTTGTGTTAGGACAATATCAACACTGAACTCTCCTCCATAAACATACATTATAAAAGACGTAGAAAAGTCTAGGTTATTAAGTACTAGGGTTGTTGAAATTACTTTCTTAACCTCCTCAAAGGATTGTCTTCCTTCTATAGTCAACTTGAACACTAGGTCTTTCTTCAACAAGAGTGTTACTAGTCTCACTAGGCCTATAAAGTCTGATATGAATCGACTGACAAAATTAATCTTCCCCAAAAAGGATTGAACTGCTTTCTTATTTACTAGTAGGGGCAAATTTATTATGGCTGTAACTCTCTTTGGATCTATAGAAACTCCTTATTTAGATACTATATGTCCCAATAGTTTACCTTGAGGTACTGCAAAGATACACTTCTTAGGATTCAGGGATATTCCAAATTCTTGACACTTCTTAAAAATAGATTCTAGATGATCAAAATGATCAACATCATTCTTGGAAAAAATAGTGAGATCATCAAGATAAATTAGGATGATTTTATTTATGAGTTCTCTAAATGCTACATCCATAGCTCTTTGAAAAGTGGCTCCAACATTTGACAGGCCAAATGGCATCTTGGTATATGCAAACGTTCCCCATTTGGTAGTAAATGCAGTCTTGTGTTGATCTTCATCAACCAACCAAATCTGATTGTATCCAGAGAAACCATCTAGCAAGGAAAATCTCTCTGATCTAGCCACAGTCTATAAAATTTGTTCCATAGATGGCAGGGAATAGTGATCTTTCAGAGATGCTTTATTTAGGTCTTTAAAATCCACACAAAGCCTTATGTCACCATTATTTTTCCTGACTGGTAATAGATTGGATACCCAGGTTGAGTGTTTGATTGGAAAAATTATTTTAGAATCTAAGAGTTTTTGCAACTCATCCACCATTAGAGGTTCAATCCTTGGATTTAATGGCATCTACTTCTATCTGACTGGCTTAGATCCTTTAGTTAGTTCTTTTGTGTGCTAAATGATGTCTCTGTTATATCCATGAAGGTCTTCATAGGTCTAGGTTATTACTCTGTCATACCTTTTACACAAGTCAATTAGTCTTTCCCTTTCCTCTCGAGTTGCATAATTTTCAATTTTTAGCTTTCTCCCTTTACTCACTTCTATCTTAGAATAATCTACTTTATTTGCTTGAAACCTTTTCTTCTCTAGGCTCACATCTTCTGGATCAAATAGGTTTTCTAAAGTAATCAAGCCTTTAGGAAGCTTATTGGTCTTTAATTGAATAACTTGGTCCCCATATGCTTCTTCAATTTTGGGTTGTAATTGATCAGCAAATTCCCCTGACTATTGCAAAAATGAGAGTACCTGAGAATCATTTTCAAAGACTTGCCAATTTTCATCATTGTCTAGGATAGTTGGCCTTACTATAACTTTGACTGACTCATTGTTGACTAATAGACCAATTGTTGGGTCAAACTGTGAGTCAATTTGTGCCATCCTATCTGCTTTAGAATTTTGAGTTCTAAGAACTACTGCAATATTGAAGGCTTCAAAATCTTGTATTAAGTCCCAAATTTTGTGTCTATAGGATCTCATCCTTACATTTTTGGCTATTTCCTTTTCTCTTATTTGTTTCACCACTAGTTTTGAATCTCCTTTTACTATCAGATTCTTTATTCCCTTTTTCTTTGCTAACATGAGCCCATGTACTAAGGATTCATACTCAGCATCATTATTAGTACAAGAAAATTGGAAATGGATAGCTTTTAAAAATTTCTCACCATTTGGACCTACAAGAAAAATTCCTGCTCCAGCACCATTTTTACTTCTAGCCCCATCAAAATTTAAGGTCCAAATTTCTAAATCCTTTTCAAATTCTTGTGTCTTTGGAATTTCTTCCCTTAAAACATTTGGGATTTCATGATCTTCATCAAATATGACATAAGTTCCCAAACCAGTAGAGTCATAATTTCCATATGGGTCACTTTGCATCATAGCTAACAAATGGTTATTTTCCTCTTCTTGGTCATGTTCAGTCTAGTCACCTAACTCTTCAACAAAGACCCTTTCTTCCTTATTCAGCATAACATGAGCTACCTCTAATTTTGGGGTTGGCTCATTTGTGATGTGATCTTTAGATAGTGGCTCAAATAGTATTTTCATTTTTGAACCATATTTGGTTTTTAGGATGAGGTGAGACCAATCAAGTGACATGTATCCTCCTATCTTGGCTATGAAATCTATGGATAAACATAGGCCAAATATAGGGGGTATATCTATGACTACTACATCTTGATTTACAATTATTTTAGGGCAAGTATATAATTGCAATGGGAATTGTTTAATTTTCCCTATTATTTGTACCAATTTCTCATCCAATTACATAACTCCTCTAGTAAGTGGCTCATACTTTATTTTTAAAGCATCTGTTATTTGCTTATGTACTACTGTAGTACTAGCCCCTGAGTCTATCATTGCATTATGCAACAATTTCTTTCCAACTATCAAAGTCAAATAGAAGGGCTCTTGTTTGGATTTACTTACCTCTGATGTATTGTTCAAAAGGGATGTTGTCTGTAGAGGAACTGTGTCTTTGAGCTTTTCTTTATCAGCAGGTCCTTCTTCGGTGCCAGTATGTTTAAGCACTACTTGGCCTTACAGAGCTTCTTGTAATAGTGTCTTTTGCTTAGGAATAGCTAATATGTCCCATATTGACACATGTGTTAGGGTCTTCTTCAGCTGATCCACCACATTCATCAGTCCCAGAGTTTGGGTTCTTGGATAATAAGGGTACCTTGCTTTTTCTTAAACTTGTCTAGGAATTACTTGGTTCTGCACTGGTTGAGATATTTCTTGTCTAACAACTATGTTTTGATGACCTTGAAATGGAGGAATCCCCATAACTTCATTATTTGTGACTTCAGGTTATTTCATCATCCTTCTCTTGGCTCTGGTGTAGTAATCTGATCGTACTACTAACTTCTTGGAAGTGGAAGCTTCATTTAAGAACACTGACTCTTCATCTTCAACCCATGAAAACAAAGCATGTTCAGGGGCTATTTCTTCTTGTTGTTGTAAGGACATCCCTTGCATCTGAGCCATTAGGACTAAATTTTGCATACCAGGGGATTGGTAGGCTTGAGTGTCAGAAGTACTTGCAAATTGTCCATCCATTCTTCTTTGCTTTGCTATCTTTTGTTGTAGATTACCCATGGGATAATCTCTAGGCATATGAGAATTATTACAAGGGAAACACTAGGCATTAGTGTCATCTACATAGTTATCATACCCTTGAAGAATCTCCGTATTTGACTTAGGGGGAATAGTCTGTGAGGGTGTAGGGACTGCAACTAATGGGTTTGATGGCTAAGGGTTAGTTTGCCTTTGAGAACCCTGATACTGGTTTGGTTGTGGTGGAAATCTATTTCCTTGGTAGCCTTGATATTGGGGTCTAGGATAAGGATTTTGCTATCTTTTTAGGTTAATTATCTCATTAGAAAATGTCCTTAAGATGTTCTTGACATCATCCATCTCTGATGACTGGACAGGGACAAGTTCTTTAGCAGGTCGTTGAGGAAATGTATACATAGACATAGGTGGGGATATGGAATTAGTGGTTTCTTGAGGAAAAGGTAAGGTAATCTCTAGAAACATGGGCGTGGGAGGCCTTGGGGGCAACTTTCCAACATTTATTAAGTTATTTTCAGCCCTGGCTTCATAGTCATAGGCTTTTGGCAAAGTTTGACCTCCAAGTGACTAAATCATTACTGATATATCTGAATTTAAGGCTTTAAGATAAAATACTATAGCCATACCTAATAATGGTCTTGTTGTAGTAGGAATTCCTTCCCAAGTCTTTTGAAATCTTGAATTGAAATCAGTCATTGCTTATTATGGTGCCCTTTTGATAGTAATTAGTTGTTGCAACAAAGAAGATTTATCACCCTTTTCTTCAAATCTTTCAAAGAAAAGATCTCCAAGTTGATCCCATGTAGATATTGTATTTGGGGTCAAAGATCTATACCATTCTAGAGCCTTCCCTTCAAAAGAAGTTGCTAACAATCTTATAGCCACATTTTGTTGTGTGACCACATGTATTACACAAACATCAGATACATCTGGCAGATGTTCTTCAAGTGTTTTGAAATCTTGCCCATTGAATTTGGGTAGAGCTTTCAGGGCATTTACTAGAATAGGATCCCAAGTGGCTGGTGGTACTAGGAGAATTAGAAGACTACCAATGTTCCAACTCACATAATTCTTTAGGGGTATAGGTGATCCCATGTTTGCTCTTGGTATTGCTATAAACTGATTGACCCTTCTTCTTGGATTAGTTATCAATGGTGGTAAAATAATACCTAGATTTACAGTAGATTGAGATCTTGTTACTAGTCCACAGCTCTGACTCCTTGTAGCTCTCTAGTTCATACAATCTTGAAATAAACTTCAAGATTGTCCGATCGGGCATGCCAAAAACTATTGATTATTATAATTACACTATTTCCAACACCAACAATGGGAAGTTTTAGGAATGTGGGACTTGCGACCTAAAATGACCTCCAGATTTTAAAGAAGTTGGCTCTTCTTTATCTCAAAAGTATTTTGGGGGAAAAGGATAGAAATTAAATAGAAAACACTAATGCAATGAAATCAAATCTAACTATGGCAATGTGCCTAAGTTTAATTCGATCATTAATACTAAGCACAGTGAATCTATATTCAGGATTCAATTACATTAAAGAGCAAACAATGCATGATCAATGTAAAAGATGAAAACAATAGAATCAAAGGCTCACAACTTAGACTATTTTCATAGTAACACATAAAATATAAACAAAGGCATAGAACTTAGTCTTCTTATTAATTTTATAGTCACATAAAAGGCATAAATACATGCACAGTTATACAAACTTTCTAAATCAAGAAACTAGAACAAAGGCAAATGATATTACTAGCCAGAGCTAGAAAGTCTAAAACTTCTTAATAACAATCTCTCACAAAAAATTATCTTTATCTTATAATGATTTTGATGATCTCTACACACATATTTATAGCATCAGATTAGCTCTAGATTGCCCACATGTTCCCAACCCAATGGTCTAACTTAACTCTAACTGAACTGGAAGTGTTTAACAAAAGATATTTTTTGGATCTAAAATGTTTGGTCTCCTTGCAAGTTCATTGGCTAAATTAGATACACGTGACACTTTTAATTTTGAAATAGGCAAGGACACTTGGTGTGTTCTACTTACTCACTTGAAAATTTTCTCATTATTTAGGAGGCACTAAAAAATGACACTTGGCAGCTTCTGTGGCACTACAAAAAATACACGGCACTTTCCGTTGCATTATACTCTTTACTGTGTCTTTGTATCGAGAGTGTTCTATCTTTGACACCTGTCATAGTCTACTACTCTAAAAATTTATCAACTTAGAGAAAATGGGACCCAAAACACTTCTTGCCTAAGTAGCTTCAAAAGGGGAACGGGGATAGGTGTCACTTTCTGCATATATTTAACAAGGGACACATGGCAGCCACCGTTGAGCTTTGCTACATTGTAGAAACATTCGCGACTCATTTTAGATTCATACAGATGGTGGCACTTGGTAGATTCCACTTACTTTAGAAACAAAACCTAAGGCCCACCACAGTCTTTACTTAACAGTGAAACAAAATGAAGAAACTACAAATCTTGACACTTGGTAGCTCTCGCTAAACTTTAGCTAAGGACACATGGTAGATTTTGCTAAGCTTTAGCTAGGGACATGTGGCAGCTTAAGGACACATGGTAGATTTTGCTAAGCTTTAGCTAGGGACATGTGGCAGCTTTCATTATTTTTAGAAAAACATATTGAAACCTTCCATAGTTTCCACTTGGCACCTTCCATGTGCAATGAGAAAAGATTATCAAAAGAAGCTTTTAAAACTCATAGGAAACTTGAAATGTGGATGCCGACACTTGTCACATTCCATTGGACTATAATGGAAAACATGGCACATTTCATGCAACTTATAGAAATTATAAAATGCATCCTGGATTATGACACTTGGTAGCTTCTGCTCGACTTTGATACTTAGACAAATTTTAGGCAAAAATGAAACTCGCGCCCATGATCTGTGTCAAAAACTTCACTACCTCGAAACCAAAATGCATTGGGATAAAACTTGGAGTGCACAACTGAAACTCAAAAAATAGAATGTAGAGTATTTTACTCTACAATAGTCACACTGCATCTACTAGTTATAGTTCTAAGCATAGTTCCCATTAATATACCATAGAGTTTAATTCAACCACTAGGTAAGGTCTACTCCTAAAGTGTTACCACATACTCATAGTCTCCCACTGAAACCTTTATTAAAGAGGCCCCTACATTAGAGATATGTTGTATATTCTAGATGGATTTGCTTGACCCCTTTCCTTTTGATACTAGTGTTATTGAGTTCCCAAGGTTCTTGGCATAGAATACCGATGCTAGATACAACATCTTCTACTAAATGGGTCCCTAAGACCCATATAGTCCATAAGATACCCTAGTCAACTTCATAGATTCCTAGTAGTAATCTATAGGTAGTGTCATTTATAGATCACTCAATACAATATATTTTAAGACCTCAGTTACCTTTTCACATAGCACACACAATTATTATTCCTTTATTTGGCACAAGCCACCTTCATAGTGAGTCTCTCATGAGACTTATTTATTATTATGTTCCTCCTTACTTTACATAGTTTCATTCACTCTTACTCCTTGTATGTAATTTCATTTTCTCATATTGCTTGTACTTATCTTATATCCAAAAAATAAAATAAAAATATAATATGTCAAAAACACAAAAGCATTAAAATAGTTACTCAGAAAATACAAATTATAGATTACATATTTTTAAAGTCTACATCAAAAATTTATCATTTTTATATCTTGATATTGATCATCCTACATTACTCATGTTTTTATCAACTACTACTACTCTAGACTCAGTTTATGTACATCTTGGCTCTTATAAAAATTTGTACCACATGTTCATCCATAATTTTATTTTTAGATTTCCTAATTTAGATGTTATTATGTTTATATGCTTCTACATCTCTTTTAGGGTGTTTATATATGTATTAATCTAAGTCTCTATGTTAATTCCTTTTATTATTTGTATTCTTTGGACATGTTCCCATGTCCTTTTGTGTGGTTTCTTGATTATGTATGCAAACATTTGAACATGTCCTTCCATGTGTATTTAAACCAACTTGTTTTTTCTTTATGTTTGTGGACATTTAAACATGCCTTTATATGTCTTAATTTCTCATATTTAATGACATGTGCCTATGTCCCTTGTATTATGGCCCCTTGGCCTACTTTGCTTATCTCATGTGTATTGTATGTATGTTTTCATGTATGAATCAGGACCATGACACTTGTCTCTTACTTTTTACACACTCTAGTTTTAGATTCCATGATGGACCTCATGTATCTCCCCTTCCTACTTGAGTGCCTTGATGGACATAATGCCCCATCCCCTACGTAGTCACTCAGTTTATTACTTAGACTTGTTATTCATATGCATTGTTATATCTATCTTGATATCCTTATGAATGTTATATCTAATATACATCGTACATTAAAAAATTATGCTTAGACTATCTTATATTATTATGTTATGTATGCACATTATATTGGTTTAAGATGAAAATATCATATATGCTTTGGATAACACACATCTTTCAAAGATTTTTATTTTTAGGATAGTTTTTGCACAGAATGAACAACTCCCCTCAAAAGAGGGGATATTCACAGAGGTTTTTCACAAATATTAAGCTATCTAAATGCACTTAGAATATAGTTTTTATCACACAAGCATAGAATACAAAAATTAGTTTTAGGAAACAATGGGAAATAGTTACAAAGAGACCAATTTCAATTGCATATAAACTAGTATAATTGGATATTAGTGCCCAAATTAGGACACTATCACCATTAATGCTATTGTCCAATATATGTTGATACTATCTAGTAGCATAAATTTTAGGAAATTCTATATTAGCCAAAAAAGTATAGTAAGTATAGTCTATGTTTGCATAGGTTTAGTTACAATTACTCATTTTTCTTAGTTTAGTATATATTTATACCAATTTACTCAAATTAGGGAATCATGTGCATCATGATCATTCCTATTTTAGTTTCATATGCTCAAATATAGATTGTTACAACTCAATCTAAAATCCATATGCTCATATATTAGATTTGGCAGGATGTACATGACACATTATCTTCATATGTTCACTTATGAACCAATTGATCAAATAGAATGATAAAAACCATTTCATTCTCTAATTTTTGCACACCAAACACCATACTCCAAGTTATACACCAGATTGATTCCTTACTTCATTTATAGCAGTTAGCATTCTCGAGTGGCCTAAAGCTATTTAACATTTCCAAGTGTCCCATAGCCATTTTACATTTCAAAGTTTATGATTGGCCTAAAGCCATCTTATATATTTTTAGTTACATCACACACTTTTAGTTTCAGATGCATATACTAGACATGGGTGGGTAATGATGGATTACCAATCTACTTGAGTTCTTGAGACACCTACATGAGAGGGTTGGACACACCATCAGTCTAATCTAAGCTATTCATAGGTCATGATCCACCAAGTAGGGGTAAGAAATGATGGATTCAAAAATGAATTGAGTTATTGAGCCACCCACACATGAGTATTGAGAAAGCCATCAACTCAGTCCAAGATATTCACTAATTAATTACTACCTACATGCACACATAGGATGTCACCATGTTTATGCATTATTTCACATACCCAGTGAGGTGTATTAATTCCTTTCCTCTCACTTATCTTTTTACTCAGTTTTGTCATTTGCTTTTGATGTCTTAAGTAAGGAGTAATATATGCATGTTTCATTTGTAGGAAATGTAATAAAGCACACTTAACACACTCAAACCCAAATTCATGGGCTTCACCTCTTAATTAAGTCTAGGTACACTTATTTTTCCTTTCTCATAGTAATTTCAATTTGATTAATTTTTAGAATGGGAGGGGGGGAAATGCAATCATATAAAAATGACACTTGAGTGTTAAAAAAGTTACTTGAGACCACACATACCTAGCTTATCCCTAAGCTTATCTTAGGGCTTATTTAAACACCTATCCAACCTTCGTACAAGCCACACACATCCCTAAACATCCCTAAATTAGTCCCATACCCTCACTTTAGTATCTTGTCCTCTAGTGGCTTAGGTCCTACCATCTGGACACTAGTGCCATAATATACATAGTAGCACCAATGGTGCTAGTGTCCCAGTTTGGGCACTAATGTCCTTTTACCACATTTGACCACCAATGGATATCATTTCAAATCAAAAACCACCTAGGGTCAACCTAGGCCTCTTCTAAGACCTACATAAGAACCAAAATAGTATATATACATGACTTTTATCATATTATTCACTACATGGAAATGAGATGAAATAACACAAATTAAATCATAATAAGTTGTGCACAAGTAAGGTTATCAATCCCTATTCTACCCTAATTCTACATATATCCATCTACAACATACCTAAAATTAGATTTCCAATCTTAAACACACTCAAATCACTCAAGATAGCATTCATATTATCTTCACTTGTACTTACACCAGTACTTAGGTGGGGAGAACTACATTGGGCTTGATCCCTCATTGAAGTATTGGTATGTAGATAATTCTCATTGTAGCAGGGTGTTGAGGATGTTTAGCTTGCCCCACTAACATCACACTTTGCTATTTGTGTCAATCAGATGCCCTAATGATATAGAAATATATGTTTTAAATGTAAATATTAGACAAAATCCATGAATGGGAGTCATTCAAAAAAATTATGTATCTAACCTTAGCTTTGTTATTATCTATTATGAAGGACATGTGTTAGTCATTGATGATCGAGGATGATATGCAGGGTATCTTATTTAGCAAATTTTAAGGTCATTTAGCATGGTCTAGTTGATAAATAATTTAATTCATGTGTATTATCATCAAATGGTCACTTTTTATAGTCTTACATTTATGTTGAAAAATGTTTAAGGTAGTTTCGATAAGGTTAAGGTTAAGTATGAAATCAATTTGATAGAGGAATATGCTCAAGGAGACAAGGTGGTGACCCTTCCAAGAAAAACATAGTCTAAAAATGATCAAATTGACCAATGAACTAAGTAAGTTTATAATGTTATTTGTCAATCAATTTGCAAAAAATAAGATAGTTTTGACAAGTTTAAGGTATTTTTCTACTTTAGTCTTACTGTATATCCAAATATTGAGAAGATACTTGTTCTAAGCTAATATGAAGGTTTTCAAGGGTAATGGTACATACATATTCATGTTTAAATACCTATGTGAAGTTTTATAACATTCAAGAGGCATAAAGTAAATTAGAGAAGATAGTTTGAATTAAAAGTTTCAATCATTACTCTTGTAAACAATTATAAATGAAGTTTCTTGGCCAAGAAGAGAGATAAAATGCATTTAAAAGAGATAAATATATCAAGGAATGTTTTAATGGATTCAAACATGTTAAATATTTCTTATATAGGCTTGATAAATTATTTTCAAACCAAAAATTATACTAGATACTCTATTGAGCTCTTGGCAGGATCATAATGATCATCTTTAGTTGCTTGGTATGGATAAGAGAGAGAAAGTCAACACCTAAGTTATTATCCAAACATGGGGGTCCTAATTCCATAATAATTCCATGCATTAGTATTGAGTTCAAGTCGGTATTCTTTATAAATTATTATCAACAAGTTAAGCGGGTCTAAAACCTTAGCTAAACCCTATTGGCTCAGGGTTGGGCAATTTTAGTGAATTTGTGATCTCATTATTTATGGAAAAAGGTTTTTATTGTTCCTATAGTCCCTCTCAAATACTCTCAATCCATATACAATCATATTTATGGATGTGTAGATCATAAATTAGAAACATCTTTTAAGAATGGTGAGATTACAAGTATAAGCCCAGAGGGTTTTGTGTCTCCAGCAAGATTCAAGTCCATATGAAGATTATGGGATAGTTTTAAGAAAATATAAAGATATCCTTGTAATATTTTATATCCATAAATAATATATTTAATGGAAACAATGTCTAAACATTCATATATCTTCTATCACAAAGGTTCATCTCAGAAGGTTATAGGCCTAGTCTCCAAGGGTACTCATCATCTTTACTATGACCAAGTGCCTTGAGTATATATATATTTGAATCAGTCATTAATAGGTGTTCCACCCTCCCAAGAAGTCCTCAAATACCTCATATAAATCTCTTATCCAAATGACCACTAATAGTCACTTTAAGTAATGTACTAGTGGACTGTGTGTAGTAAAATGAGGACCAAGTGAGTTGGGCAAAATCTATTTTACATGACCAAAATCATATAGGAAAACCATGATCATGAAGATATATTATTTATAGTTAAAAAATGGAAAAAATTATTTAATGATGAATAGGTCACAAGAACAAATACCTAAGACATTAAGGCCTAACACCTAAGAATGCATTATGTGCATCCATAGGCTTGTCATAGTCCTAATTGGGTAAGAGACTAGTTATACAAAGATTAAATGGGAATATGAGAAGATAAAAATGGAAATAAATATAATTTTAACATGTTTTCCCTAATTTTCATCATCAACATACTAATTAGTCCTAAAAGTATTCATTCAAAAGGAACATAACAATATAGGAGTCCAAATGTAGACCTACATATGGATGACAATCAACATATGGGACTTTTGGTGTCCCATGAGTGTGAATTGGTAAATTAGAGGTCAAAAATAACATAAAATAAAATTCAAAACTTTAAAATTATCCAAAGGTGCTAAAAGTATAGTTAAATAGGGCTTGTTCCCAGGTCCAAGTCAGGCAATCCACATCAATACATAGAGCCTGTCACAAGAGATTGAGGAGTAGGACGATGTATATGATGGAAAACTAGTTTTTTGGGGTCTAAACTGAGGTAATATAGGTTTGAAAACCATTTTTATACCATTAAAAATAATAAAATTATAATGAAGAAGGCTTACACTCATGTTACAGTCCAGACAGACCTAATTGACACCTACGAGCAGGTTTTGGGAGAATGAAAGAAATGTGTTGGCCTATGCATGAAATATGAACTAAAGGAGAGTAAAATATGCCTATTAATTTTGATACTAAAATACCATAGGATTATCATTCAAGTTTTAGGTGATTTAAGGCAATAAAAATCCTAAAAGGGCTAATTAGGCATAGTAGGCCTAAATGAGCATACGTATGCATGTGTGTCAAATATGGAGATAAATTTCATATTTTGGGATTGTTTTTATGATAGAGAGTATTAGGAAGGTAAATGGTGTGTATAAAAATTATTCCATGAGAAATGATCCACTAAGAAAAGAAGAAAAATCAAGTAAAAACCTATTACGACTAAAAGAGTAGGATTGTGTACAAACCCTGGCATAGGGATCGAGAAATGTTTCATTGGTTTGAGGGGTAAATATTTTTAAAATATCAATGGAACATCTCCCATGATGTGGAATAGACCAAATTGAGGTGTTTTAGGCCCAAAAAAATCACTTTCATCTGTTTTCCTTTCCAAATGATCTCTATATGCAATAAAAAATTCATCATGTTTATAAATCAATCCTAACTTAGAGAAGATAGATCATACCATACACTTCTAATTAGAGATACATTAGATAATCAGTAACATGACCAATATGGGGGTCCACTAGACCCAATTATGGGATCTCTTATTAGAATACATAATTATAGGGAGGGTTCCAAAGCCTTCAGTCAAGCACAATCGCACACCCTAGCTAGGTCCTATGTTTTATATTCACTAAATTAATAAAAATTAAATTAAATTCTAATATAGTGCTCACCAAATCTTGTAACAAAAAGTGGGGGTTACAAAAAATAAAAGTAAACATGCATAGAAGACATATACTCATGTCAATGTATATGGAATCCTAATGCATGAAAGAGAAGTACAAATGCATATATATATATCTACCCTTATAAAGGAGGAACAAAGTTAGGAATTCTTAGATTTGAAGATGAACCCATCGAGCCTCAATATCTCCTTCAGCTAAGTGTTTCACAAGAGGTTGTTATGGTATGTAAGGATGAGAAGGATAAATCATCCCTAAACTACACAACCTATCAATGCATCCAAAATATTTATTCATAAGACAAGATCCATATATCCAAAGAAAATATGAAACCCTAAGCTTTTTCCTCAATTATAATGGTGGATAAATAGATGCATAATAGATTTTACTTCTTATATTCTCTAAATAATGATGAAATGAACTTATATATATTTGTATTTAACCCTAAGCTCTTCTGAAAGTTTCAGCCAATAGGGTCGACCTAGTAGTGAATCTGATAATGAAACATGCTAAATTAGTTAACTAAGTCATAAATGTAAGATGATGTCAAAAATAATACAAGGTCAACCCAACCGACATAATCTTAAAATTTCCAAAAGGGTATTAACATTAGGGAAATTCTAATGAAGTGGAAAATGATTGGAAGAGGGTGAAAATAGGAAGTAAAGTTTAGAGAAATGGGTTCCATGAGACAATGTGTAGATAACAAGTAGCAAAAGGGATAATAATCCTAAAAATAACCAATGGTCTACCCACCCTTTCCCGATGCACCAATTAAGGCATGAAATCATAGATATTAAGACTTAATGGGTTCCTATAAGATAAAGAGAATCATTAATTGATAGAATGTTGAAAATATTATGTGTATACATATGCCCCACTCGAAGCTCATCAGGTGTCATATGGGTGCAACATAGATGGTGCTTCAGGAATAGAATATGATGACACATAATGTTGATGCTAATTAAAATGCATTAAGGAGAAAATAAGATCAATGAAAGGACAAAATTAAAAAACACATACCTTTACTTGCCTTATTGTTGTAGATAAAGGAGAGGTGTGAAGACATCCAATGTGAGGAACATTAGACAAACCTATAGAGATTAGTGCAAAATAGAGAGAAAAATAAAAAATTATGTAATAGAGGCATATAATAGTGGAAAAGATTCTCTAAAACATTATGATTCTATAAAAGTTTATGGTTTGGAATAAGAGTTAGTAGAGATAAAGATATGGGGGTATTTAGGAAAATTGGAAGATTATGATTGTTAAGTCAAGGTTATAACAAAAAGATTGAGGGCAAATGATTGAAAAAATGATGGAAAATGAACACAATAAATCATATTGGAAATCATGTAAAACATAAATGGAAAAAAATAATGTATAAAATACTTAATAACATTGGGAATCATATAAAACATAAATTACAAATGAAATATCAAATCAAGAAAACTTGAACAAAGATATGGATGTAAGTGAAAAGTAAGCTCATGTAAGACAAGCATGTCAAATCAAACATAAATAAAAACATGAATGATATAAAATGAAATGTAATTAAAGATGTGAGACAAACATGAAGAAGTCATACATAAACATAAACATGTAATAATTATAAATGGCATATGTAAGATAAGGGAATTCCATAAAAAATGAACAAGAACTTGATGGAGAAATGAAAATAAAAAATACTAAAGGATGGAGACTCAAACTTAGTGCTTTTTTTGGGATACAATGTAAAAAAAACATAACCACCTAATGACATGAATAGTATTAAAATGAGATTGAGTGATAATAAAATGGTGTAAGGGAGTTTGTGAGAAAGGCATGGTCGTATCCATGATCATATAATGGAACTCACAAACTATAAACCAAGAGGTGTAATAAGGTAGATGTGATCAGGGATGTGATCAGTGACAAGAAATATACAATCAAAGGAATATAAGGAAAATATGTGATGTGAATAAGGAATGTGAGGCACCACATGGATAATGTGAACATCCTTAGCAAGAATGAGACACACTATGCAAGTGAGAAAGACTAAGAATTATCAACACAACAGACTTAGGACATTTTGACTAATGAACACAAATCTTTGGCTAAAAATTCAAGTCTATAGATCATCCCATGAAGGATATATTCATGAAAATTAAAATGGACCTACCTTTCCAAAACATGTTCCCCATTCCCTAAGACCCCTTACAGAGTCGTCAATGAATTGTGAAGAATGGGTACTTGTATGAGAAAGTAGGTAGCACTAAGAGATTTTTTTATTCTCCTTTTCTAATCTACTAGTCTACTACACCACAATATACCTTGGCTCTATTTTGAGGCCAAATGTGGAGTTTGAACTTCAACTAAAATAAAGAGATGTGCTTAAATCACATCTTTTAGTGTGATTTGACTTTTGGAATTTTTAATGTTACCTTTAGGATCATTGTCTTTTGTTTGTATTTTATGATTTGGCTTTTAACTTTTTTAATGGATTGTTATTTATTACTCCTCCATATGGATTTAGAAAACCAAAAATGGGTGTTAAATATGATAAACACAAGAGATCTTACACTTGGTTACTAGAGAAAAAGACCTAAATACCAAAGTATCTAAAGACTCCTAGACTTGCCCACAAGTAAGTGTGCAATCTCAAAATTGACCAGTGTGAGCCTCAAATGAAAGGACATAAGGGAAATATAGGGATCATGAGAGATTCATCTCTGTAATAAGTGATATGATGATGAATATTCTCATAGCTGATAACAAGGAAATAAAATAGTGCTATGAAAGAAATGGAGCTATGTTTATGATATTCATGTCACTAGAGAAGCCATGCTAACCTACAACGGATCTAGCATAAGCACCATTGAATGTAGTATTCATCACAAAAAGTGGTTTAAATATGTTTTAATGTGGTAATTTATGAGGAATTCTAGGTTTTATCCATGGTCTTACACTGAAACTCATAAGGTGACCAGCAATGAGGTAAATGCTAAATAATGGGGAAAATAATCATAAAACTAATAAGACAAAGAATGAAATAAAAAGACAAAAATAAAAGAGATATATAAGGACCAAAATGAAAATAAATTCCAAATGTAATGTGTAATAAAAACTAAATAATGCAAAGGAAAACAATTATGTTTATTAAATTGTGATGAAAAGAAGTAAAGTGCACAAAAAGAAAGAAACATGATACAAAAAAATAATAAGACCTATGTTAACATTTATATTAAAGATGAACATGTGAAATACAAGTCTATAAGTCTTGAAAGGTTTCTTGATGCTGAATTTGGTTGTTATTATGCATTATAGAATAAGAGTGGGCATCATAAGATGCCCCAATGGGTAATTGGATGTAGGGATAGGCATCATAAGATGCCCCAACTATTAAATGGAAATGTGGATGGGCATTGAAATATGCCCCAACATGTGAGGTGAAGTTAGGTAACATTGAACCATTAGAATGATTTGCATTGGGTTGGTAGGTGCATTTGGAGATAGGTAAATGTGTTAGTTTGTCAGATTTTAAGGTTTTTGAATGTGACATATGATGTGTAGGAGAGGTATGAAGAGATAAAGGAGGACCATGTATGATATGCTTTGGAGTACTCATTTGAACTAGGTACTCTTTTGGTTCATGTGAACTAAGAGGTTGAGATTCAATGGATGCAATGATATGTTTAAAGTTTTTCATGTTAGTTATCATTGTCTTATTGGTGTAAGAAGAAGGATCGATTGTGGTTTAAATAAAATTAGTGGATGAGGTGCAGGTATGGGATAATTGTTATTGATCATTAGGTAGTTGATGTTGATGTGATTGTGGTTATTGATATTGAAGTTAAGAAACTTGAAGATAGTCTTGATAACATTATTTTATGATAGTATCAAGATTGAAATGTGGACCAAGCAAGGAACAAAGAATAAATCGCTGAAGATCACTACAAGACTCATGAGAATGACTTGTAGTACCACACCACCAACAAAATTTATCAAGATTGTACCATTTTGGAGGAGGCTTGGGAAGATAAAATTGCATGGGTTTAGAGGGTGGAAATATATTCTTATTTTGTTCTAAACTCAAGGGTGGGTGGGTTGGGTTAAAATTTGTTGAATTGGATGGTCCACTTTTAGGTTGGGGAGGCTTGGATGAATCAATGTTATGATAAAATGATTGGAAAGGTTATTTAATAGTTTTTTGAAGTGTTTCAAATTGATTCATAAGAAAGTCTTGCCTTTTTTCTTGGTCTAAGGCTTCTTCTAAAGTTTTTGGGGAAAAGATTCAAACTTTGTATTAAAGGGTAACTTTAAGAGCAGTAACAAATAGTTTTGAAAGAGTATCATTATTCATGATATGATCCACTTTATGAGTGAGATACTTATATAGTTTGTTGAAAGTGTGAGAAGATTCATTAAGAAGTTTCTTGGCATTGATGAAATGGTTAAGGTAATTTTTAGGGATGTCATCATGTTGAAATTCCTTCATTAGAGAATTAACTAAATCCTTTAGTTGTGAGATGGAATATCTAGTTATTTAGTTGTGACATTCAAGTGCATCACCAATATAAGTTTTGGCTAAGATTTTGGTGGTAGAAAAGGTGTGAGTTTGGATCCATTCCTTATAAATATTACCAAAATATTTAAGAAATATAGTAGGGTCATTAGTTCCATCATATGTGATAGTTGGATAAATGTCTCCAATATCTATGGATGTAATGAATGGAGCTAAAGGTTAATTTTAAATATGTCAAAGCATTTTGTTATTCATTAAAGGTTGAGGGGTGATATTCCCATTGGCATATCTAAGAGGAGAAGGGACAAAATTTTGATTTGGTTGAGACATGATGACTTGAGGTGGTTAACTAGTCATGTGTAATAAATTTTGTTGTAGCTACAACTTTTGGGAATGATTAGTTGTTTGCATGATGTTCATTTGTTAAAAAAATTATGTAATAATTTGAGTTATGTTTATTTGTTCATTATTACTTGAAGTTGGGGTATTAGTGTTGTTAGGAGGAGGATTATTTGTAGGTGGAGGATTCCCAACAGTAGTGTTAGTTGTCTTAAGTGTGGTAGAATAAGAAGGAAGCTTGGTAAAGCCACCATTCTTGGTAGGAGTGTAAATAACATTATTATCAAGGTTTTGTAATAATTATAAATCATCTAGATTATCAATTTGAGTGGTTTTAACCATGTTACTTTGGGAAGTGATAATGCTTGGTGATCTTGTTATGGGTGTAACAAGAGGATTTTGAACATTGGTTGTAAGAGGTGGAAAATAATGTGAGGCTTCAACATTTGATGTGATAGGACTGAAGTTCCCCAAAGCTCTAACACAACTTGTCAGAATTAAGAGCACACATGATTACCAATGTATAAGCAACTTAAACATGCGAAAATAACCAGAAGAACAAATAACTATTAATGAGAAAACACATAGAATGTGAGAGGCAATACACAATTGTATTCAACTCATTATAAAAGGAAATTACAACAAAGAGGTGGCACTCTTTCTTCCACTTTGTGGGCTTACAGTAATCTTCCCTCAAGAGTAATCTTCTCTCACTAGGTCACTAAACACAGCTAACACAAGCTGTTGTTCACCTCATTATACATATATACAATCGAGTATGAACTGATACTCCAAGTAGATCTCACCATGATCCTGCTCCTAATGTATTGTTGTCACCTTGGATCTTGCTCCCCTACCGATCTCTGTTTGACACTCGCATACACACATCCCTACAGACCAACCTAATCTTACTTATCACATGTAGATCTCCTCCATGATCTAGCAATCCCCTGCTGACCAACCCTGATCTTACATACCTGGAAGAACATGCTCTTCCAAGGGAAGAACTCTCCAAGTTCTCCACTTAACAATACAACCCATGAGTCTATTATATAGATCTCATGCATACACTGATTAGACTTGTAGCTCAAGACTTTAACTAGTCTTCATCATGTAGACAATGCATTCACTTAACTGACTGTTTGTCAATAGCAGTTTTGGAACCACCATAGGTGATCGACGTTGGTCCTTGTCTGACTAGAGGCTATCGACGTCAACCGACTACTGCTGAGGTTGATTTCCTTTTGCACATTCAATGATCGACATCAGTGATCCTGCTGACACCAGCGACTGCATACTCAGCATCCTCCTTCCCTATTTGCATTAAGGTGAAGCTTTTAGCTCCACACCCTAACAATCTCCCACTTGGAGATAAATAGTTGCACCTGTACCTATACTAGTACCTTGTCTAATCTGCATCCTAGCTTGTATTCCTCTTCAAGCTCCCACTTGAAGACAACCCACCACACTCCTTGTGGTGTTAATCCTATCCCTAAATTTCTTCATCCTCAGCTTACCTTCTTTTGCCATTGTTATACTCCCACTCAAATAGCAACCCCTGTGAGTAACCTATAATCAACAACACTTAATAGATCTGGGCCATCTGTTAGTCAAACTCACTCTGAGAACATCCAATCTCGCTCTGATACCATTTGATAGGACTGAAGTTCCCCAAAGCTCTGACACAACTTGTCAAAATGAAGAGCACACATGATTAGCAATGTATAAACAACTTAAACATGCAAAAATAACCAAAAGAATAAATAACTATCAATGAGAAAACACACAAAATGTGAGAGGCAATACACAATTGTATTCAACTCATTATAGAAGGAAATTACAACAAAGAGGTGGCACTCTTTCTTCCACTTCATGGGCTTATAGTAATCTTCCCTCAAGAGTAATCTTCTCTCACTAGGTCACAACACACAGCTAACACAAGCTATTTTTCACCTCATTGTACATCTATATAATCGAGTACAAATTGGTACTCTAAGTAGATCTCACCATGATCCTGCTCCTGATGTATTGTTGTCACCTTAGATCTTACTCCCCCACTGATCTTTATTTGACCCTCGCATACACACATCCCTACAAACCAACCTGATCTTACTTATCATATGTAGATCTCCTCCATGATCTAGCAATCCCCTGCTGACCAACCTTGATCTTACATACCTGGAAGAACATGCTCTTCCAAGGGAAGAACTCTCCAAGTTCTTCAAGTTCTCCATTTAACAATATAGCCCATGAGTCTATTATATAGATCTCATGCATACACTGATTAGACTTGCGGCTCAAGACTGTAACTGGTCTTCATCATGCAGAAAACATGTTCACTTAACTGATTATTCATCAACAACAGTTCTGGAACTGCCACAGGTGACCGATGTCAGTCCCTGTCTGATTGGAGGCTATCAATGTCGATCGACTACTACCGAGGTCAGTTTCCTTCTACATGTCCACTGATTGATGTTGGTGATCCTATCGACGCCAATGACTACATACTCAGCATCCTCTTTCCCTATTTGCATTAAGGTGAAGCTTTTAGCTCCACACCCTAACATGATGTAGATGGGTTGATAAGTCTACTAATTCTAGGTTTAAAAGGTGTAAATGTGTTATAAGGTATATTATTGTCATTGTTTGGGATTTATCTAATAAAATTCTTTGGATATACTATATGGTATGGGGTAGATCAAAATTGAGAATATTTAGAACCATTTGATGAAAAGTTACACCATAAAGAGTTGTATTCTATGGTAGATAGGTGGGGTAGGAGATAAAAACCCATGTACATTAGGAATGGGTTTAGACTATCAAGAAATAATTTGATAAGAGGCTTCATGATGCCAAGTAGGAGTGGATATTAGAAAGATAGGAGGAAAAATAGGGACAAATTTGGTCACAAAGAGGGGCAGTGTTAAATTCAAAATTGAGAAGATTTAGAACCTTGTGATGAAAATTTGCACCATAAAGAGTTGTAGTCTATGGTGGATAGGTGGGGTAGGAGAGAAAAACTCATGTACATTAGGAATGGGTTTAGACTATCAATAAATAATTTGATAAGAGGCTTCATGATGCCAAGTATGAGTGGATATTAGAAAGCTAGGAGTAAAAATAGGGACAAATTTGGCCAGAAAGAGGGGTAGTGTTAAATGATACTAAGTCGACATAGTTGACTTAGTGTGTAAGGAGATAGTTATGAATGATACTAAGTCAACACAGTTATATTAGTATGCTAAGGAGACCATTTTGAATGATACTAAGTCAACATAGTTGTTGAGGTCAACATACCCCCATTTCTAAAAAATGGGGATCCATGTGTCAAATTATGCAAATTTGTACTTTGAAATTGAACATTCACTTGATCAGAGTGTCATTAGCATGATTTCACATTATTTTTAATTGAATATCATTCACACCATGGTTTGGATGACTTATTTGTTTATGGTTTTGATTTAATCTTATCTAAGGTTATAATGTCAAATATTTGTGTTTCAAGTTGTAGGTTTAATAGACCCTATTTGGGATTGAACATGCTTAGGTTTTTTGTGATTCATGTTCAATTGATAATTTATTAACCATGATATATAAATTAATTAATTAAACTCATATTTTTGAAACCCTAAACTAATGTTTTACCTGGACCTTTTAATTTAAATTTAAAATTGGAATGAACTTTTTATTTAAGTTTAAGTAGGAACAAAATAATAATACCATGGCCTTAGTTTAATTTTTATCCTAAGGCTTGGTCATGTTTTTCAACACAACCAAACCTTAGACTAAAAATTCTATGCTTGGTATAATTTTTTATCACATGGCCCCTTTTATCATAGCATGGTCCAATTGAAAATGTAGGGTCACTTTTATTACTTAGTTTAAGGCCTTATCCCAAAGTTCTATCGTATTTATTTATAAAATGAAACCCTAGGTTAAAACATTATACTAAGTCATTTTTGTGAAGTCCCTTCCATTTTATGTTTATCACCTTGGTCTAAAATCTTCATGCCCAAGTCCTTTTATTACTCTCAAGGTCCTTTTTTATATGTTGCAAGCTTATCTTAAGAACCTTAGACTAAGATATTTGTATTTATTAATACAAATAAAACCATGGTATAAAATCTTTATGATAAGTCCCTTTTTAAGTCATGGTGTCTCATATAATCTATTTAAGACTTAACTTTATCCTTTTATCCTAAGTATCAAAGCATAAACTTTGTACATTTGTATAAGATCTATGACCCGCAGTTGATCATATGAGATAAATTGAATAGAGTAAGATCAACATTGGAAAGTTAAGTAGTGGTCCCCATGTTAAAGCTTGATAAAGATGGTACACATTATAGTGTACACATCCAATTGATGTAGTAAAACTAATGATGAATTTTCAAATGAAGTTTCAAGCTCCCATGATACTACCAAGTGGCACAACCTTGGGGCTTATTGAATAATAAAGACCGAGCAGTTGACATGTGGCATAATTGTAGAGCCTGGTATAAAGAGCCCATAAAAATCAAGAAGTCAACACATGGCATAAGTAGAATGCAAAGTGAACTAGAAGATGACAAGTGTTAGGCTTGGTAGACAGCTCCTCATAACTATGTTAAAATTGATGGTCATGCGACCATCAAGGATATTCTTGTAGATGTCAAATAATGGCCACACAAACATCAATTCTAACATAGTAAATGGTCCCCCATATGTGTTTAAAATTAATGATCAAATGACCATCAAAGACATTCCTACAAACATCAAATGATGGCCATGTGAACATCAATTTTAACATAGTTTCTTGGACCTAAATTTTAAAGGTAAGTAGTTATTTTAGATAGTGATAAACATAATGATCCAAGATGCCATGAAATTGCCAAATTAAAGCTACATGAGTGTAATAAGCCAAATCAAAGACCCTGTGAACCTAGTATTATGAAAGGTTATGATCTAAGCTCTACCTAAACTAACTACGCCATTAGAAAACTATTTGTCTTCAAGTACCTTGAAAATGGGACCATGCCTATACTAGGCCAAGAGCATCAAGGAAACATAAATATCTTTCAATAGCCAATGGGTCCTAAGATTAGGTTAAATAAGAATGCTCTTTTTGTAACTAGCATCACAAAATATTATGAAATAGGATATTATTTTATATAAACATGTGAAATTTATGAGAGCATAGATTGTCTATAGGTCAGTTCACTAGAAAAGATCATTTGTTTCAAAACACTTGAAAGGGCACCTATCCTATACACTTGCACAAATATCATTGGATTAAGACTGATCAACATGCATATTTACATCCTATAAAAGGATAATTTTCATTTTTAAAAATAAGGGGAGGGAGTTCTTAGAGCCAAATTAATTTTTAAACTTGGAGTAATTAATATAAACAAGGAATTATATAAAGATTACCTAGTATTTATTTGTGTTCATTATTATCATGGCTTCTCTCTCACTTGCTTGTTTTGATTTCCATATTTGAATGTTTCTTGTGAATTCTTGGTGTACACCTTTTAAATGCAAAATTGTTAACTTGGGCCAATGATAAGTTAACTTAAGGTTCTCTAGTTTGATTTATTTTATTTGTTCTACATTTATAGATGCACATTAGCTATCTACTTATAGGTGTAAATATTTAAAGTAAACTTGTTTCTTATTTGTATAATGTCTCACATCCCTTAGGAGCTTTTTTGATATGTGGTAAGGTTTGGGCTTAAGTTATTTCATATAATATATTGGTTTTAAGTGCATGCCTAGATGAAATTTAAACTTGGTCATGATGTTTGGAATGAAGATTAGCAACATTTCTTTCTGCCCTACCCTTCTTTTTGCTTTTGATAACCAGATCACCTTAGTTTAATTTCCATTATAAATATCCATCTTAGATTAGTCTTATATTATCCCTTAACTTTGTATACTACATATTTTACATAGATATACTATCTATCCATAGTGGCTCCAAATCACCAAATAATATAAATATTGTGAAATAGTCACATGTTCTGCCTCTATTCCACCAATAAATAATAGGATTATCATAACCTGTAACTCATGCAATAAATTCCTAAAATTACAAAATTTAAATTATTTATTAAAAACTCTAGGAACTTGTGGTATACATTTAGCCATAAATAGGAGGAGCTTCATTGATGCTAGAAGGAGGGCTAGTTAGATCTTTGTGAAATTATAGAATCATTTTTAAATTTGGTGTGTTTTGATCAAAGATTGATATATTCTTTGCATATTTGTACTTTTTTTAGCATATTTTTGAAAATATCATTTATCTTTATGGTATCATACCAATATTTGGGATTCCTTTAGACAAAGACTGATATTCTTTGAATATCCATAGATATTCATGCAAAGGTAGTTAACACTTTGTTTATTCCCCATGTTTAAGGTTAGTAACAAAACATTTTGTGCAAAGATTGACTATTTCTTTGAAAATTTGAGTTTATTAAAACTTATAGATGTAAATATTCCTTTCATTCATCATTCTAGACATATCTTTGAGCTTATTTAGTTAAAGGTAGTCATTCTTTACATATATTTATACAAAATTATTTAACATGCAAACTTAATCATTGTAATTTTCAAAGGTTTGTTTAATGTGTCATATTTTAAATAGGTTTTAGATCCAGAATCTATAATTACCCAAGGTAAGGCTTAGGTGAGTGAAATTCCCAAAGTCTCAATACTTCACAAATTCAAGGTACTCATGTTATCAAGGTATGGTTTGGATAGGTGGTTCTTCAATCAACATATTTGGAATAATACATAATCTTCCTTGAAATCCTGAAAGATACTTGCCTTATTTAAATACTCATAATGTTGTCACTGATGAAGAGCATATTAGTTTATTCAATGTTGTTTTTAGATTTTTAAATGTATTTCATGAAGATGTAGCATGTATATTATTCCCATTTACTTTCAAATATGTTGCATATTAATAGTTTCTTAACCTTCCAAAAAACTACATTACTAGCTAGAATGACTTCAACAGTGTTTTCATTGATCAATTTGGCAAAATTATTAGTCCCTGTGTCTTGTATCAATAGTTCACCACCATTAAAGGGGATGTTAATAAAACCATCAAAGCCTTTAATGCTCGGTTCTAAAAAATGGTCATTAGAATCATAGCCCATTATAGACCCAATGAAGATTTATCTTTAGAAATTTATAAGGATGTTATAGATCCCATGAGCTTCATGTTATTGAAAATGTATTTTTTAGTCATAAACACATTGACCTAGGAATATTTTGAAGCTATGATAATTAATGACCAAATGCAACCTCAGGGTCAGATGATGTGTTCCATGCCTAATGTCAATTCAAATTGGCCTATCATGAATCTCAATTATAGTATACCTAATTTAACACTAGTTCAAAACTAATTTCCCTTGAGTCATATATATCTTTGCTAAAACCTAAAGTTCCTAAATGTCACTACAATTGGATCCTATTGACAAAATCATAGAACTCTAATGCCCATATCCATTAGTAACGCTCTAATTTGTGAGCTTGAAACACCAAAATATTTAAATCAATTAATGTTAGAAATGGTTTGAAAACTGAGCACTAAATTTATTTACTTGTAAAGCCAAGTATAAAATACAAGGGAAAACTCCAATAGAAACTATGCTTCTCAAAGATTTAATGGACCTCCAAACATGTCTCATAATAACAATAATAATGAATCATCTAAGAGCATACAATTGACTGTCTATGATATAATTTTCACTGATCATTGCAATGTTTCTAAAATATTTGAAATGATACCTAATCAAGACTTTGTTATAGGAACATCTGACATTGTATGGAAATCAAAAGGTTTCATGACAAAGGTTTTTGATTTTCCATTTAAATAGGAATATGAAGATGAAGATAAGCCAATTGAAGAAGTTGCATCTGAAAGGACTTATATTTTTGAAGATGTAAAAAGGATTGAAATTAAAGACCAATAATAAATCATCTTTGGAAAGTCTATAGATGAAGAAGAAGAGTTGTCAGAAATGGATATGGATCAAGTATAGGGTGATTTTTCTTCAGAAGATAGCCAGAGTAATAGCCCGTGTAGGTTTATTTATGAAATAGAGAATACCCTTGAATAAGATGATCAATGGTAGAAGTTATACCATGATTTCTTAAATGGGATTAAAGAGTTGGAGATGTTAGATGATGGGATAAAACAACACATGGATGCTTCATCTAAGGATTTCATCAATAATCTAGAGTTCCCAGAAGATGATATTATTTTGAAAGTCCTAAACCAGCATAAGTTAGAGCCTAATTGGACAAAAGATTTTACTCTCTCAATTGAAAATGAAGATGAAGTGAGTGAAATAGATCAAAAAAATTCATATGAATTTGTCAAGAGGTTAAGAGTGTAGGACCAACATGTTTTTGATGGGATTCTATATGGACATCATTTAGTTGATCAAGATGAAGAACCCTTTTAGGATGACTTGGAATATTTTTGTGTGAATATTACTAGTTCAAGTCCACCTCAGAAAGAACCTAGTGAAGACATCAATGTAATGATACTATTTGAGCTACCATTATTGAGTGAATATGATAAAAGACACTATCTATCTATGGATGAAGCTGAACTAGCACTCCTACTACAAAGTAGAAAATTTTAGGAAGAAGATGATTGGGTCTTAGATTCATATCTTTGATCCATGCATTTGAGAATGATGATAGGAGACAAGATACATCAACTATATGACACAAGTATACAAGTGATCTTATCCACAAGAAGAGGCCATTAAATGAAAATAATCATGCTTCAAGATTTTGTAGTACACTAAATAATTTTCTATTTGATCTAGGAGGTAAGTACTCTGTAGGGTTAGCATAGGGATCAATTTAGTTTCTTTATTATTCTTTAATTCTTTCTTTTTTCCTTCCTGTCCCTTTTTTATATATAGCTCTTGTTTCTATTTTTTGTTTTCTCTTCCTTTGTTCCTCGATTTTAAATAATTCCTTTTGGTTAATTCTTAGCTCAAGTTATATCTAGACTACTCAAGAGCTTCACAATTTATAAATTCAAGTATGACTTCTTAATATTAGTTGATCATGGATTGTTGAAATGTGAGCTTGATATTATAATTCAGATAAACTAGCAAAGACTGATGGATAAGTTAATTATTACTTGAGATTTTAAACCTTGTTCTGATCTAAGCTTTATTTTAAGAAGGATTGCATATGTAGGATGAAAGATTAAATCATTGAAGCACACTCATGCTTGCACTTAAAAAACATTAATTTGTTGAGATAAAGTTTATAACCAAGGATGATTGCCTAAAATTCATACACTTGACCAAATCCCTAAACCCATCTAACCTAGTTCCCAACCTTTGCTAGAAAGCCAAAATGACTTGGAAAAAATCCAAAAATAAGATCTTTATTTCAAAATTTAAATAAATTTATAAGTAGATGTGATTATATTAATCTCTACCAGGGATATGGATGCTTAGCTGGTAGTGGAGTAAGGCCTTGAGTAGATTCAAGGGCATCTCTATTAGGGTTATGGATGTCTAGCTAGCAGTAGAGCAATGACCAAGCCTTCCTTTAGCTAACAACTATCCTTAATGAATATCTAAACATGTTGAAAGTCAGTGTTAGTGATTAAAGACATGAACCTAGAAGTTATTCTCTAAATCCTTTGGCAATCAATAAGTGGAATTAAATCATACACACATCATGACTGAGTTTTGATGTTTGATCCTAATTATGCATGTGAAATATTTATTCTAACCATGAAGTGATCTTAATAATGGTGATCGATCAAATGGAATAAGTAGTTTAATTATCAGTCTAAACTAGAGTATCTGAATTATAACATATTGCAAATAGGGACCCATTTATTTTCCTTAAAAGTTACCATTTGTTGAGGTCAACATACCCCTATTTATGAAAAATAGGGACCCATGGGTAAAATTGTGCAAATTTGTTCTTTAAAATTGAAGATTCAGTTGATCAAAGTGTCATTAGCATGATTGCATATTCTTTTTATTTGAAGATCATTCACACCATGGTTCTAGCTGACTTATTTGTTTATGGATTTAATTTAATCTTATCTAAGGTACTAACATTGGATATTTGTGTTTCATGTTATAGGATTAATGGATCCCATTTATGGTTAAACATGCGAAGGGTTTTTGTGCTTCATATTAAATTAATTGGTTATTAAACTTGATCTATAAATTGATTAATTAAATTCATGTTTTTGAAACCCTAGACTAATGTTTTACCTAGAAATTTTAATGCAAATTTAAAAGTGGTAGGGGCCTTTTATTTAATTTTAAGCATAAAAAATTTAATAATATCATGGTCTTAGTTTAATTTTTATCCCAAGGCTTGGTTGTGTTTTTCAACACAACCAAACCTTAGACTAAAAATCCTACACTTCATCTATTTTTTATTACATGGCCCCTTTTATCATAGCATGGTCCAACTAAAAATGTAGGGTCACTTTTATTACTTAGCCTAAGGCCTTATCCCAAATTTCCATCGTATTTATTTATATAATGAAACCCTAGGTTAAAACCTTATACTAAGTCATTTTTGCAAAGTCCCTTTCATTCTATTTTTATCACCTTGGTTTAAAATCTTCATTCCTAGGTCCTTTTATTATTCTTGGGGTCCTTTTTTATATGTTGTAGGCTTATCTTGAAAATATTAGACTAAGATATTTTTATTTATTAATAGAAATAAAACCATGGCCTGAAGTGTTTATGCTAAGTCCCTTTTTAAGTCATGGGGTCCCGTATAATTTGTTTAAGACTTAGATTTATCCTTTTGTCCTAAGTATCAAATCTTAAACTTTGTGTATCTCTATAGGATATATGACCCATGGTTGATCATATGAGATAAATCAATTGAAGCAAGATTGGCATTGGAAAGTTAAGCTGTGGTCCCCAACTTAGACTGAGTAGGATTAGATGATCAGATGGTATGCATTACAACATACACATTCGATCAATGGAGTGAAACCCATTATAATTTTTCAAATGAAGTTTTGAGCTCCCATGAGACTACCAAGTGGCACAACCTTAGGGACTAGTGCATAATAAAGATCAATCAATTGACATATGGTATAACCATAGAGCCTAGAAGCACTGAGCAGTCAACATGTGGCATAAACAAAATGCAGAGTGAACCAAAAGATGACAAGTGTCAAGCTTGGTAGATAGTCCCCCATAATTATGTTAAAATTGATGGTCATATGACTATCAAATATGTTCCCACAAATGTTAAATGATGATCGTGTAGACATCAATTTGAACATAGTAAATAATCTCCCAAATATGTTTAAAATTGACGATCATGTGATCATCAAATACATTCCCATCGATGCCAACTAATGGCCATGTGAATGTCAATTTTAACATAGTTACGTAGACCCAAATTTTTAAGGCAATCAGTCATTTTGGATAGTGATGAACAAAACGATCCAGGATGCCATGGAATCACCACATTAAAGTTATATGAGTTCAATAGGCCAAATCAAAAGCCCTACAGACTTGGTATTATAAAGGGTTCAGATCTAAGCTCACAATGCCTAAACTAACTATGTCACTATAACATTGTTTATCCTCAAGCATATTTAAGATGGGACCATGCCTATACTAGGCCAGAGACATCAAGGAACCAAAAATATCTTGCAACAACCATTTAGTGACAAAGTTAGGTGAAATAAGAATGTTCTTTTTATAACCAACATCTTACAAAATTTTAAAATAAGATATTATTTTATATAAACCTGTGCAATTTATGAGAACATAGATTTTTTAGAAGTTAGTTCACTAGAAAAGATCATTTGTTCTGGGACATTTTAAAGGACACTTGTGCAAATGTCATTGGATTAATACTTTATAAAATGCTTCTTTGAATCCTATAAAAGGAGCATTGCCATTTGTAAAAAGAAGGGAAGGGAGTTTTTAGAGCTAAATTAATTTTTAAACTTAGAGGAACTAATATAAGTAAGGAATTATGCAAAGATTATCTAGTATTTACTTGTTGTCATTGTTATCATGGCTTCTCTCTCACTTTCTTGTGATTTCTAGATTTGGATGGTTCTTTTGAATTCTTGGTGTGTACCTTTTGAATGTGGAATTTTTAACTTGTGTCAATGCTAGGTTAATTGAAGGTTATCTAGTTTGATTCATTTTATTTGCTCTATATTTGTAGATGTGCATCAGCTATCTGCTTAGAGGGGTAAATCTTTAAACTAAACTTGGTTCTTATTTGCATCATGTCTCACATTCTTTAGGAGTTTGCCTGATGTGTGGTAAGATTTGGGATTAAACTATTTCATATCACATATTGGTTTTAAGTGCATGCCTAGATGAAATTTGAACTTGGTCATGATGTTTGATATGAAGATTAACAACATTTCTTTCTACCCTACCCTTCCTTTTATTTTTTTAATTAGATCACCTTACTTAAATTTTCATTGTAAATATCCATCTTAGGTTAGTTCTTGATCATAATTCAATATTATTAGCATAATATACTACATATTCATAGTTTATATAGATATACTATTTGGCCATGGTTGCTACCAACCACTAAATAATATAAATATTATGAAATAGTCACTTGTTTTACCTTTATTCCACCAATAGATAATAGGATTATCACAACTTGCAACTCATGCATTGAAATTCCTAAAATTCTAAAATGAGAAGTGTTTTTAAAACACTATGGGCATTTTTGGTACATATTTAGGCATCAATAATAGTCAACTTAGTATGCTGAGAAGATAGTTCTAAATGATACTAAGTTGACACAATTGACTTAGTATGATTGGGAGATAGGTAAATCAGTTTGTAAGAAATTGTGTTGATAAAGACAATAGTGTTTTAAAAATAGGAAAAAAATTGTAATGTAGTTTAAAAGTAATAAATATAAGTAAACACATAATCAATTAGGTCAATGAAGATGATCCAATTGAGGAACATAGCACAAAACCTTGCACCAACATTAGCTAATGAAAGTTTTTGCAATACAACATACAATTGAGCAAAGAACAAGCAACCAAATTGGAAAGTAAATCCTAAATAAGTGGTCATCTTGAATATTATTAGATTATTAGAGTATGATTTTAGATGTGATAGGAAGTTGGCTATAAGTAAATAACTAAAAATTAATTTATGGATGGTTTCAAGATGTTTAGGCTGAAAGGGATCTATATTGGCAATGGTAATAGCTTGGTATTGGGGACTACCCCCTCACTTCACACACTATAATGATAAGGGTGTCAAGTGTTTTGACAATATATACAATTAAACATGTCTTTATACTTGGCCAAAAAACCAAGTTGGCTTCTCCCTTGATGATGAAATATAAGTAGGTAGGCATTGGGTAGATAATTGTTTAAATACATTTTTAATATTTTGTGACTTGGTAGTGTGTGAAATAAAATAGAAAATAGTAAAACTAAATGGTGTATTGAAAAACCACCTAATTAGACTATGTGATCTATTTTAAGCATGCAAGAAACTGAAAGTGAAAGTGTGAGCTAATTACTAGCATATAAATGTTAATTCTAACTTTGAAACATAGTGCAATGTTAGATAAGATGATAGTGTATATAGATATTATAGAATAGAGTCGACATTGTCATTACTATACTATTAAAACAAGAGTCTGTTAAAGAACTATGTTGATAATATCAACTTCATCTTCCAAATAGAAGATAGAATATAAAACTAGGCTGATAGAGTGGACCTAGTTTGATGTATAGGGGTAGTTTTAAATAATGCAAACTATAAAAAACAAAACTATAATGAGTAATAGAAATGATAGAGAAAGAAAGAAAGGAACCTTGGTGGGTTGGAAGATGCTCAAAATTTTCAAAATTTTTATTGAAGTTTCTTGAAGGTTCTACCAACTAAGTCGATAGGGTCAACATAGTTCTGTAAAGCCCTACTACTAAATCTTGTAAAAATAACTAAGTCAACAAGGTTAACCTAGTTTATTTTTTGGAAGTTGTCTGTAAAACTACATCGACAAGGTTGACTTAGTTTGTTATCTAAAATTGTTATATAAAACTAAATCGATAGGATTGACCTAGTTTGTTATGTAAAAGCTGAAAAAAATAGTATGTCAACATATTTGATCTAGTAACATGTATTTGATGATGACATACATAAAAATAATAGAGTCATTTTGATGCAACTATGTGTTAAACCTATGCACATAAGTTAGAAACTATATGGGCACTATCGACCTAGTATTATAAATATAGAAAAATAATAAATAAAATAATGAAATAATGAAAAACATGAGATAAAACTTGCAAGGGTTAGATTCACATCAAGGTCACTAGAATGTATTCAATCAAAAACAAATCATGTCTATAAATCAATCATAACTCAGATAAGATAGATCATACCATACACTTCCGATTAGGGATACATTAGATAATCAGAAACATGGCCAATATGGGGATCTACTACACCAAATTAGGGGATGTCTTATTACAATACATAACTCTAGGGAGGGTTCCAAATCCTCTATTTAAGCATAATAATGTAATAACCCTAGCTAGGTCTTATGTTTTATATTCACTAAACTAATAAAAATTAAAGTAAAGTCTAATCTAGTGCTCACTAAAGCTTGTGGCATAAAGTGAAGGTTAGAAATAATAAAAGTAAACATGCATAGAAGACATATATACTCATGTCAATGTATACATAATCCTAATGCATTGAAAAGAATTATAAATTCATATATATCTACTCTTATAAAGGAGAAACAAACTTAGGAATACTTACCTTTGAAGATGAACCCATTGAGCCTCAATCTCTCCCTTGGCCAAGGTGTTTCACAAAATGTTATTATGGTTTGTAGGGATGACAAGGATAAATCAGCTCTAGGCTACATAACCTATCAATGCATTTAAAATAATTGTTCACAAGACAAGATCCGTATCTCCAAAGAAAGTATGAAACCCTAAGCTTGTTCCTCAAGTAGAATGCTAGATAAATAGATACAAAATAACTTTTACTTCTTTTATTCTCTTAATAATGGAAAAATAAACTGGTATATATAGACAGATTTAACCCTAAGCCCTTCTAAAAATGTTGGTCGTCGACCCAATCAGCCTAGTAGTGAATTTAACAATGAAACATGTTCAATAATGAACTAAGTTATAAATGTAATCTGATGTCAAAAACAATAAAGGGTCTACCCAACTGACATAGTCTTAAAACTTCCAAAAGGGGATTCAGGTTAGGGAAACACTAATGAACGTAAAAAATGACTGGAGCAGGGTGAAAATAGGAAGCAAAGCTTAAGGAAATAGTTTTTAGGTGACAAGTGTGTAGATAACAAGTGGAAAAAGAGATAATAATCCTACAAAGCACCAATGTTCTACCCAACCCTAGCTTGATACACCTCTTAAGGCATGCACTCATAGATATTGAGACTCAATGGGTTCTTACAAGAAGAAAAGTGCTAGTAATTGATAAAAGTTTGAAAATATTATGTATATAGAATCCCTCTCGAACACATAGTCAAGTTGCATTGATTAGAAAGTCAACTTCTAACATGTGGAGATTGGATGATAAAGTAAATAGGATCCTGCAAGCATCGGGTGCTTTATTATTTTTTGGAATAATGGAGTTTTATTCTTATTAAATAAATAGGTCTAAGTAGGATAAGTCAGTAAATAATATTCCTAATTATTTATTTGTGAAATTAAATTGTAATTATACCTTTTTTTAAAATAATAGTGAGAGAGAGAAAATTAAACTTAGCTTATTATGGACTGTTCTGATTGAGACAGGGTCTAAAAATTTGTGTGTAGGATTGGGACACTATCACAAAAAAAATCCTAGACTTCATATTTTGATTGGATATGAGCACTTGAACTAGACGCCCTAGGCTATATTACTATAGTCCTTCATTGGTGCTATTGTCTTGAGGATTTAAGCTTTCTAGGTTTTATTCGCTTGCTCAGTATGAGCCTATGTACCAATTTTCAAGTCCTTTCTATCAATATAGCTCCTTATAGAGGTAATTCTTCATGTACTTGTTTCTTCAATAAAATTTATATAAATTTTGGTAAATAAAGAAAAAGGGGTTAGTGTGTGTAAGATGCACTAGACGTGCTTCACACTCCTTGTGTGGACACATTGCCTACATACCAATACTCCGAAGAGTGATCAAGACATATGTAGTTTTTCATTTAAGAATGCTTGGTGCAATAGTGAATGAAATGTAAGAAATGCTAAAATTGACTATGCTTAAGATGGTTAGGGACTGGTGTAAGGTCTTGAATTGGCTTGAAAGTGTATAGGCTTGTTGTATGTAGAGAATAGGGAATATTACTTGAGTAGTACTACTTGTATTCTTGCTTGCTTGAATGATATTTTTCAACCCTTTCCAAATGATCTTTGAATGGCATTATGTATGGATCTATTGGTCATGGGTTAGATGAAACCAAACTAGGTCAACATAATAAACAAGAGGAATCAAGGGAAAATAGTAATCTAGGCTTGAATTATGATTAGACAAGAGTGTTGAAAATGGGACACCCTATGGTCTATCACTATAGTCTAACTTTGGTGCTATTGTCCTGAGTAGATGAGACCTTGTGGGGGGAAGTGGATTAGTCATAAAGAGAGGGTCTTGGATTAGTTGGGGGCAAGTTTGGAAGGCCATGGATGATTGGGAATTAGTGAAAATAAGCCTGAGAGGGTTTAGAGAGTAAGCAATAGGGGCCTTTGGATTGGGTGTCATTATCCATGCTCAAGTTACTAGTTTTTGGATTTTATATGACTACATTTTCCCCCGCCTTTATTCTAGTGATGTAACAAAGCAAAATACTAGGATAAAGGAAAATAGAAAGCATACCTAAACTTACCTACCAAGGTGAATCCCATGAAGCTTATGATGATAGGTAATACTACACACTGCATAGAGAGCACATTGTGTAAGTGTGAATCTATGAAAGGAAAAAAAGGGTAGATTAGTTCTTATTATATGCAATATAAAACAAGAACTTGCAAAGCTAGGTAAGAGAGAGGAAGAGAAATGAATTAATACATCTCACTAGGTATGTGAATAAATACAAAACCTATTTTTATACTAAGTAAGATTGACTAGTGATAGATGTGTTAGATGATGTTATACTAAAATTTATATTCTGAACAATGATAAGTGTTTAATTCCCTAGAAAGTGACTCAAGAATGCAAAGGATGGCCCTTTGGCTCCATCATCACCTACTGAATGAAGCTAGATGATCATGCATGTGCTAATCAATGTTTAGACTATATGTCCAATCCCTCTGAATAGATGGTTCAAAAATACAAAGGCTAGCCCTTTAGCTCCATGGTTGCCCCATGAAGTGAAGCTATGAACTGATACTAGTATGACGAAGTATGTCATATGAGATGGCTTTTAAATCCCTTGAATGCTCTAGAATTATGAAAATATGGCATGGATAGCTAAATGTGTGCTATAAACTAGGATAATATTGGCCAACTTAGAAAAAGTAGAGATTAAGCTTGTATTAAATCCACTCTAAAACAAAAAATTTGGCTTTTGTGGAAGCCACTTAGGAACTCGAGTACTCAACAAATGTGTAGGTTAGGCTTGTATGAAAACTAGTCTAAAATTATGCCAACCACTTGTAGATAGAATAAGGAACACAACTACTAAGAATGCATAGGTAAAGCTAAAAATTGAAAGAAAAGAAGCAAAAGTGTTATGCAATCTGCCCCCAATCACTGGTGTTTGAAACATGGATTATGATCTAGAAGTTATACCAACTATCGTATCTAAAACTAGAAGTGAGAAATAATCATGTCTTTCATGTTCCCCCCTTCTGGATTCTTTGAAAAAACTATACTGAAAATTTCTAATCTGAACTAGTCCGATTGTACAAAACTATAGCTAAACCTACCTTTCTACATACTTTTGGAAAACCTAGTTTTTTTTGTTTAGATAGGAGTGGAAAAAATGGATACCTTGATGTCTAGCACTATATTCCAACCTTAGTTTTATTTTCCTAGGTTAAAATTAATCATTTTTTTAGAATTTTGACTATTTTCTTGGTCTATTCTAAGTGGTTTGATGACTGGTTGTTGTTCTGGTTGTTTTTTAACTAGGTTTTTTGACCAATTAGGAGCTTTGATATTTATAACAAAACCCCTATTTAGTTCCCCCTTTTTTGAGGGTAAGAATAGGTACCCTATAATGATTTCCCTTAGAATAATAAACCTTCCAAGTGTGTTAAGATATAAATATACATGATATAGCAATGATAATCAATAAGATATCTCAATATATAGCATGGTTTGATTTGAAAGATTGTTAGATCAACAAGGGTATGCCTAGATAGATGTAACAATGTAATACCATGTGCAATTTACTTGAATTAAATTGAAACTAGAAATTTTAGTTATTAATTTTTTAGTTGTTAGTTGGACAGATGGAGCATGATGACTATCATGGCATCTAACAGAATAGGAAAATGCATGATATAGATCATGGCATTGCAACAAGCAAGAAGCAATCAAGAAACAAGAACACAAATCAAGAAGAAAGAATAATATAAGAGTGTCCAAGGGGCCACACAAAAAAGTGACATGGGCATATGCCACTCAAATTGGAAATTAAACATACAAGGCATGTTCAAATGCCACATACACATACAAGTGAAATAAGCAATGTTGACACAAGGGCCATAGGATCATAGACGAGTACAAAAAAAGGACATTATAAAATGTCCTAAGGAACACACATAAATAGAAGCAAAGGACATTGAAAAATTTCCTAAGGCACATACAGGAGACAAGTAGGAACTAAAAATACAATCCAATAATCTACATTGAGAAAGAAGAAAAAGCATGTAATAACTAGAAAGATAGAATCACATCTAACTAATCAAAGCAATAGTGAAAGTATGAAAGATGTGTTTAGTACATGACCAAATATATAATAAGAGATACACAAGTGTTAGATACTAGTGAAATATCGATATAGTAATCTATGTAATCTAGTAATTAATGTACATTAGCATGATAACTAGGAGTGTGTAGTGTAGGAATGACATAATCTAGATGGTGTAGTCATATATAATATGCCCCAGTGGGTATGTATATTGATATATGTCTTGATGTATAAGTAGGATTCCCCCTCAATGGGTAGAGTGAAGCAATACAGTAGTTGGATATCACTGCACACAATCAAAGAAGATCAAGTGAAGCATGGTAATGTAAATAAAGTGGCATACAATAGCATGGAACAACAAATGTAAGTTGTAACATGATATTATAAATGAAAAACATGAATGATGGATATAATCAAAATGTTTTTGGTGTTTTGACATTTTTGAATGTTTTTCAATTTTAAAATGTTATATGTTTTTTATATTTTGAAATATTTAAGCTATGTGCAATCAAGCATAAGAGATTATGTACAAGCAAAGATAAAAAGAGATGATATTAACTGATGAGTCTCATGAGAGACTCCCTATCATGTTGTCATGTATCAAGGAGTGGAATCATGTGTGATCGTGAAGCATGATAAAAATGTTGAGATTATGGATCTGAAAGTTGTATATGTTATAAATGCTCTAAAATCTCTAAAGTATAAACTGACTATGGGGTCCTTCTATAACTCTAAGAAGTGGATGAAACTAGAGGGATCTTAGAGACCCATCTAGAATTAGGAGAATCTATCTAAACTTGTGTTCTACATGTAGATGCATTAGATCTCAATGAAATTTCTCTGGATGTGAATACTGTAGTTAGAAGTTGTCTAGAATCTCAAAGATATAGAGGTGTATGAACCTTCTATACTGGTGATGGATTCATCAACTGTGTTTGAATCTAAAGTTGCAAAGGAATTAGAACTAGAGGAGAAGCTGAAATTGGTGGCAAAATTGAAACTAGTGGTGAAATTGAAATTGGTGGCAAAACTAAAACTAGTGACTACAAAATGGTAGATGGATTTGAAGTGGGGAGTGGTAACTCATATGGAACTCCATTAACTATAACAACCTAATTAACATGAATGAATTTCACACATATATGAACTGTAAAAGGTAGTTCTATAAGTTTTTGAATCCATGGTTGACCAAGTAACATATAAAAAACACTTGCACTGGGAGCTATAGTGAATAGTGTGGCCACATGTATAAGACCAACCTGTAGTGGAAGTACTATCTCACCCAATGAACTCTATGTATGCCCACTAAAACAACTAATAACTATGTCTATCAGAATAATATCCTACTCTGAATAACCCAAATGTTGTACTGTCAAAGTGCACACGTTAAGATTAGAACCATTATCAATAAGCATACTATAAATATACTATTATGAATGTGAGTTATGATAAAAAAGTGCATGATAATCTGAAACATCCTTGATGATCTCTTGTTCTCAGAAGGAGATAGAAGGTCTAGATGAAACTCTAGAATTGTATACACTGATCATGTTACTGAAAGGATGTAACTCAACTGAAGGTACCCTGTATGTATCTGGTGGTGGATGTACATGATATGCATGACGAACCCTTGATATGTCCCCTATATCCTATTTTGAATGTTTTGGAAATGGATATGTGAAGATTTTCAATGCTTTATCCTATGTTTTCTTTATCGATGGAGGATGAACTAAAGTGTCAAGATCAATAACATTTAAATCTATTAGGTCTTGTATCTTATGCTTTAAACTAATACATCTATTTGTCATATGGATGGGAGCATTGTGGTAGTCAAAAAATGCCTATTGATCATATCCCTTTGGATTAGGCTTTATTGGATCAACTTCATAAATAGGAGGGAGAGATATTATATTACAATCCAAAAGTTTTTGTAAAACCCTAGTTGGAAAAATTGAAAGATGTGAAAAAGTACATTGAGGGGTGTTGACAAAACTATTTACTAAAGAGGCTCTAAATCCATATTAACTGTAGGTTGATTCTACCCTTTAGTATCATTGAACTTGACCTTATATGTTACTTTGTTGTTTCTCTTATTAGTTGTGTATGATTATTAGTGTACTTTAGTTTGCCCATTGAAATTAGTTTGACTTCTCTTTCCTTTAATGTGTGACATAATTCAGTGAAGGAAGAGAATATTTTGAACATGATTGATTCATGAAATTCTAGTAGAAGACTTTGTTTGAAGAGGTCATGTAACTCTTGATATACCATGGGGCTAGTCATCTTAGCCAAGATGGTCTTATACCGAATAACATAGTATGTGAGTTGCTTATTTGGTCATTGTTTCTATTGAAAATTTTGATCATATGAAACCTTTTCACCAATGTTGATACTGAAGTGTGCTAGGAACATGTGAGCTAAAGGATTGAGTGTATTGACTGACTAATTTGGTAGACTATAGAACCATTGTAAAGCATAATCCTTTAGACTCCATATAAATAGCTTGGTAAGTAGGCAGTCATTTGGTACATAATCCAAGCATGCTACATTAAAATCTCTCAAATGTGTCTTTGGATCACCCTTGCCATCATAAAGAGTAATCTTGGGTTGAACATAACCTTGTGGTAAGGGCGCAGAAGCAATATGAGGTGCCAATGGTGTGTGTAGAAGAACAAAATAATCCAAAGCCTACGTAGGTCTAGTGGCACTTTGATCAAAATGTATTACCTTAGATTGAAGAAATTTTATCTCTTGCAAAAGGGATGCAACATTAGGAGATAGGTATGTACTAGATGTAACTGGTGGTGTAGAGGCAGGTTGGGTTGCTATAGGGGGTTCCTGAGACATAGTTGCCCATGTAGTGTCGTTTACTACTAGTTTCTCTGTGGTTTGAGAAGATTGGCCATTGTTCACTTTTTTTAATTCCGAATTCTAAGCATGTTATCTTGCATATCAAGATGTTTGGTTAAAATTTCTTAAAGTTCTCTTTGATCAGTTTCATCAAAACTAGTATATTGGGCTATTGTTAAAGTAAGAAAACATTAAAATGTGTTTAAATGTTTTGCAATAAGTTGTAATAGGCAAAGTGATAGAAAGGGAAAGTACTAAATATAGGAAATGTGAAGTCCTAAAAATAGTGAATTGGAAATTATGCAAAAAGGATACAGAGCTCCCAAACATGTAAGGTGATAACATAAGAAGCAAAAAGGAGTTAGCACATGTAACTAGGGATTTTTTAAAAATATTTTTGCAAAATACTATAAATTTTTGAAATCAAAAATTAATTTTTGAGTTAAGTATTAAAGAAAAAGATTAGAAATTTATGGGAAAGTGCTTGATTTAATGGGACCTAGTAGATGTAACTAGGGTTTTGAGATTTTTTTTTTTTTTGAAATTACTATGAATTTTTGAAATTTGAAGTGATTTTTAAATTTTAATATGCAACTAAAAATACAAAAAAATGATTGGAAAATTATTGGGAGCTAGTTGATTCAACTAGGGTTTGAAATAAATATATTTTAAAATTACTATTGAATTTGAGAATTTGAATCAAAGTTTTGATTTAGATATGCAAGCAAAAAATCAAGAAATTATTAGATTAATTCTAAAAAATTAATGGGAAATAGTGTATGCAACTAGGGTTTGAAATAAATTAATTTTAAAATTACTATTGAATTTGAGAATTTGAATCAAATTTCTAATTTAGATATGCAAGCAAAAAATCATGAAATTATTGGATTAATGCTGGAAAATTACTGGGACCTAGTGTATGTAACTAATGTTTTAAATAAATTTATTTTAAAAATTACTATAAAATTTTAAAATTTGAGAGGAATTTTTTGATTTTAATATTCAAGAAAAAAATTAGAAATTAATGGGAAATACAACTAGAAATTTACCATAGGGTTTCTAGGGTTTTATGTAAAATTTGATGTAAGTCGGATTCACCAAATGATTTATTATTTTTGGGAATAATAGAGTTTTATCCCTATTAAATTAATAGGTCTGAGTAGGAGAAATTAGTGAATAATATTCCTAATTAAAGCTATTGATTTGTGAAATTAAATTACAATTAGACATTTTCTAAAAATAATAGTGAGATAGAGAAAATTAAACTTAACTTATTATGGACTATTTTGATTGAGATGAGGTCTAGAAATTTATGTGAAAGACTAGGACACTGTTGCAAAAAGGATCTTGGACATCATTTTTTGATTGGACAAAAGTGTTGGAACTAAATACCCTAGGCTCCGATGCTATAATCCTTATTCAATTCTATTATCCTAAGGATTTAAGCTTTCTGGGGTTTTGTTCACCTACTTAGTATGAGCCTATGTACTAATTTTTTAGGTCCTAATTGTTAACAAAGCTCCTTTTAGATATGATTCTTCAGGTACTTATATCTTCTATGCAATTTAAAGAAACTTTGGCAAATAGGGGAAAAGGGGCTAGTGTGGTGTAAGATGCACTGGGACATGCTTCACACCCCATGTGTGGGTATGCTTCCTACATATCAATACTCTAAAGAGGGATCAATCCTTATGTAATTCTCCCTTTAAGTGTGTTTGGTACAATAGTGAATGAAATGCTAAAACTGAGTTATGCTTGAGATAACTAGGGACTGGTGTAAGGTTTTCAATTGACTTGAAAGTGTATAAGACTGGTTGTATGTACAAAAATAGGGAAGATTGATTGAGTGGTCTTACTTTTATTCTTGCTTGCATGAATGATATTTTCCAACCCTTTCAAAATTATCTTTGAATGGTCTTGTATATGGATATATTGGTCATGGCTTAGATGAAACCAGACTAGGCTAACATAATGAACAAGAGGAATTGAGGAAAAAATTGGTAATCTAGGCTCAAATTGTGATTAGATAAGAGTGCTAAAAAGGGGGACACCCTAGGATCTAGTGCTATAGTCCAATTTTGGCATTATTTTCTTAAGTAGATGAGACCTATGGGGATGGATTGGTCATGAAAAGAGGGTCCTATCTTAGTTGGGGTCAAGTCTGGAAGGCCATGGATGACTGGGAATCAATGAAAACAAGCCTGAGAGTGTTTAGAGAGCAAGTAAGAGGGACCTAAGGATTAGGTATCATTATCCATTCTCAATTTACTAATTTTTTCCTTTTATATGACTACATTTTGGAAGATGGAAGGGGTTATATACTGAGTATTCTTGGCATTTGTTAATGGGTTAGGTCTCTTAACTCTATGAATCATTCTTAAGACTCCAACATCCCTTAAACCATACTTAAACTCCCTAAAATGACCTAATGGAGAGAATTAATATTGTAAGCACTTAAAATGGATTATGATGAGCTCAAAATCATTGAGAGGATCTCCATACCTCTCCTAGGCATCTGACTGAGCAATTGTATGGCACGTGTGAGCTAGTAGTGTACAAAAAAGTGTTCTTAAATGTTATTTGAGCAGTCTATTTCTCAAGTTTCAAAGTTCATTGAGTTCCCAAACC